>CM053771.1:302798052-302880059 GCA_028658325.1 Potorous gilbertii | reverse complement strand
TCAAAAAATCTGACATTGTATGTAATGTTACACATTCACAATCTGCCCCATATCACTGTCCTTTGCCAAGAAGCATGGGAAGGTGTTTTCTTATATTTCTCCTTTGAGGGTCAAATTTGGTCAACATAACTTTATAGACTTTAGGTTTGATTGTTTATTTTAGTCATTATGTATTTGATTCTCCTGGTCCCACTTTCTTCATTTGGTATCACTTTGTGTAAGTCTTACTCTTTTCTGTATTAACTATATTTGTTGTGGTTTCTAGCATAATAAAATTCCATTGTATTAATCTATTACAACTTCTTTAGTCATGCCCTAATCCTGGGCCTCTACTTTGCTTTTAGTTCTTTACTATTACAAAAAGGGCTACTACAAATATTATGGTGCCCATAGGGATTTTTTGTCATTTATACTTTTGTGGCATGGGTCTACAAAGGGAATCTGTGGTCAAAGAGTATGGATGTCACAAACATCATTTACATGTAACATGAAAATTTTCTCTACAATGGTCATACTAATTTACAGTACCACTATTGGTGTACTTGTGGTCATCTTTCTACAATCCCTCCAATACTTATTCCTCTCTTTTGTCATCTTTTCTAATATTCTAATGAGGTATGAGGTGAAAACTCAGAGTTGTTTTGATATGTGTTTCTCTTATTGGTGATCTGGAACATTTTTTTCATATGATTTTTAATAGCTTGAAATTCTTGTGAGGAATATTTGTTCAAATTTTTCCCCTCATCTATTAAAGAATGTCTTTTGCTCTTAAATATTTCTGTTAATCTCCTACATATCTTAGATACCAGGCTGTTATCAAAAATATTTGATAAAAAGATTTTTTCCAGTTAATTGCTTTATATTCTTTCCTAGATGTGTGAATCTTGTTCATATGAAAGTTTTTCATTTTCCTATAATTGAAATTCTCTTTTTTATTTATTGTAATTACCTTTATCCTTTGTTTGGTTAAGAATTCATCTCCTTCACCACATGTGAAAAATGCTTTATCTTATTCTCTTAAAATTTTTTGTGGTTTTATCTGTAACAGTTTAAGCATCCGTTTTAAGTTTATTGTGGTAGATCAATATAAGATGTTGGTTTGAATGTAATTTCAGTTACCTTGTTTTCTAGTTCACCCAGCAATTTTTTTTCCTGTCAAAAAGAGTTTTCCTAGATAATTTAGGTTTTTACCTTTTATTGAACACCAAGTTGGTGAGTTCATTTATCTCTGAATCTTCCTTATGTAGTCTGTCCCATTAATCTACCTTTCTGTTTTTTGACCTATGCTACATAGTTTTGATTATTCCTGCTTTATAAGATAGTTTGATATCTGAAAATGATGTTCTACTTTAATTCATATTTTTAAAATTATTTTCTTCAATATTTTATAGCATTTTTCCTTTGAATGAATTATTATTTTGTCTACCTTTATAAAGACTACCCTAGGTATTTGGATTGACAGAGTATTAAATATGTTAATTAATTCTTCTAGTACTGTTATTTTTATTATATCAATGCAACAAACCATGAACACTGAATATTCTGCCAGTTCCTTAAATTGTTCTTTATTTCTTTAGGGATCATTTTGTGATTGTATATGTGGAGAGAGTGAATATACTTTGTAAGATTAGTTGCCAGATATTTTATTTATCTTATAATTATTGTGAATGTGATTCTCCTCCCTATCTGCTCCTCTTGTATTTTGTTGTGTTTATTTCGATGAGAGTTTGGTTTATACCTAGACTAAGGCAGCATCATCCCTGTGGAAGAAGCTAGAGATAGGCCTCCAAGACAGTGGATTACTGGAGTGCTCATAGGCATTCTGTCTTGGCCTACCATATAGTTGAGAGAATTGTCTTTGGCTACATAAATTGAACCATTAGTATCTTAAAACCAGTCTGACTAGGAAACAGTGGAACTTTTTGTAGCAATTTGAGTGAGCATAAAGGATTCTACTGACACTATATAAAAGAGGGTCTGAGGACCATCTTTTCCTCTTCCCTTTCCTTTTAGGCTATGTGGGCCCCAGGAATAGGCCTTGGTCTTTTGGGTTATTCTTTGCCATTTTAAGTGTTGGAAGTGAAGTCTCTCATATGATTAGGTAACGAGTCATAGAGATCTAGGGATTTAGAAACCAAGGCTTTATGTTGTAGCCAGTCTAGCAACAATGCCCTAAAAAAACATGGGTCAATATCCCAATCCCACTGAAGCCAGCACTGCTGGCTTTGGAACGGAACTTGGAAAGACTAATATTCCGTAGATTTTGAACCAGTCTTTGAGATGAAATTCCTCACCTTCCTAGAGTTTGAGGTATGACAGAATTATGCTTCTGAGGTTTTGAGGTGTTAGCATGCTTGCTTTGGCTATGTATTGGACATAAATGTCCCTTTACAAAAGATAATCTGATATTAAGTGTTTAAATAGAACTAGGGTATTTATCACTGAGACCTTAAACTTGGCTGGGGAACATAGCCAGTAGAGGATGAGAAAGGAGATTCTCCAAACCCTTCAGGGAACCACATAACCCTGGCCAAGGAGAATGGGGCATGTGACAGGCCAGACCCTGATAGAAAGGGGCCAAAGTCAAATATGTTATGTTATATTAGCAAGGTGGTTGATTTCTAGGGATTGTAAAAATCTGTGACTTTCCTAATTCTTTAGGGCTTAGCATGGTACCTGACACATAGGAGCAGTTTAATAAATGTTAACTGACTGACTCAATTAATTTCTTTGCTTATTCCATAGGATTTTCTAAATCAACTATCATACTATCTGCAAATGGGGTTGTTTTTGTTTCCTCTTTGCCAATATTTTAGCCATCAATTTCTTTTGTTATCTTACAGGCATCTCTCACTATACTTTAGGGTATTATTTGATCCATACAAATGTTTCAGTTACATTGACATAACAGAGTGACTGGGAGCCATTCTTAAATTTCACGCTTATACTGTACTACCATGTCATTTTGTGTTCTTCAGGGTTGACTGGAGTTACTCTTGTACCTCATGAGCAAAATAGACAGCTACTGTAAGGTCACAGTAACAAGTCTTGCTGCTTTAGTCCTAGAGTAATGATGATCAACAGGAGATGCGGGTTGCTTAGTGAGTAGAGGAAGTCTTGATTTTTAAGTCCTGCTTCTGACACATGCTAGTTTGGTTACTATAGATCAACCGCTAATGAGTCAATGCTCCATGGTAAGTCTCAAAAACTTTAAGTTACAATGAGTTGCTTATATTATTTAGTGGAGATATTTCTGCCCTGGGAGCTTCCTACACTGATGAAATCACACATCTAGTTGCATCCCAAAAATCAGTTAATTTGCCCCATCCACGTGAAAGAAGGACCCCTAAGAAGGAAATAACACTTAGAAAAAAACTAAGTTAAAAAAGCTTAAAAAGTAGGACATAATTGTATATATCTACCACCTTTTTCATCATAGAACATTCTAGATCTCAAAGAAACTACTCAGTTGATTAAACTAAAAGAAAATGCTAATTTTTTTCACCTTTGGGCCAATTTACCTTAAATATGTCTTATAGCATCTTGTTAAATCTAAGCATTTAAAAGCAGGATGCTCTTCCTTTAGGTGGCTGGTTATCTGAACCATTACTTCTTCAAAAGACTGAATTGATCTTCAGTCTTGGCACTTCTGTAAATATGATGTACTTTTATCAGCTCGAAGTACTTTCCCTACCTAACTTTTTTTCTCAAGTTTTTTGTACCCAGGGTATTTGCTGCCTTCTTTTGTCCTTAAAAAAATGTTGAAACACTTTTCAAAACTGAGTTACACCCAAATCTTTGCAGACAATGATTAAATTTTACTATGCTATTATCTTACCATGAAAGAGATCTGAATAAGATGTTTCCCCCTCTGGGTTAATACCTAATATGAATAAGGCTGAGACATTCAGGTTAAAAAAAGAAATAAAAGAATTTCTGAAATGGGAGAGTGCTGAGCTATTTAATCAACTTTTTTAGTATCAAGACATTGCCATTTCTACCTCCTGTAGTATCATGATCTTATAAAGAGTTCAGCATTGGACAGTGCAGAAAAAATTTATAGGGAAATTTAAGAAGTAAATTTAGTCAGATCTTCTTTTTCCAGGTGTTGATGTTAATGGAGGAAGAAAAGCAATTTTTCAGTAGGGTGTATTACATCTGGCAGATTATTTGTGTATATAGGCTTAACATTCCTTAGTGTCCTGGGACCATTTGCTAAAGAAATTTCACAGCACAAAGCAAGAAGTATTGAGATACAAATTAATCCAGGCAATTTTGCCAAGGTCAAAGGAAGTCTCTTGGGTGTTAAAATATATATATAGTATAAATGTATAATGTTCATATGTACTATTATCATAGATTCATAAACTGAGAGTCATCTACTCCAGTTCTTCTCCACTCTCACTTCACAATTAGAGAAAATGATGACCCAGGGAGGTTAAAGGATTGCCTAAGGCCACATGGGTAGTAAGTGCTAGGAAAGAAAAAAAGGATTCAAACTCATGTTCCATATCAGGCACACTTTCACTGCATTTGATGCTTCATTTATATATTCATTTGTATATATCAAAACCCTCAATAACTACCTCATTACTATTAATATTAAAATTCATTTTCAGAAACCAATTTGGCAAAATCCACCTATTAGTGTATTTAAAAGATGACATCTTTGAAATGGCATTGTTGTTAATGGAGCTTAATTCCCCTTGAAAAAGACAAATCATTGCTAAGAATTCAGGATATTCTTTTTATTATTGATACATTTATAAGAAAAATAGAGGCAAAAAAATCACAATTCCACCCAAAAAGAGATAACCAAAACAGTACCAAAAAAGTGCTTGTAAATTATTGCAAATGCAGTTGGGCACCATTTGTTGAAAGAAAGTAGAGATGTTTTGCTTTATTTTTAAGAAGGTGCTTCCAAAAGCATCTATTGGCTATAACCTAAGAATCATTGCTGTTCAACATTGTCTGATTTTCAGAATTGTAGCCCAAATAAATGGTATTCTTTTGGTGCTACTTTTTTCACTATCACTTCATATGTTTTCTCAGATTTCCTTGAATTTTTTCATATTTTCTCATTCCAATCAGGGAACAACATTCTGTTCTATCAATTGATTAATCTATCAACAAACATTCATTAAGCATTTGCTTTACCAGGTTTTTTGATAAATAAATGGGATAAAAAGAAAGGCAAAAGATAGTCCTTGCTTCTGAGAAAAGATTTATAGTTCCGGGGAGACAACATGCATATAAATGTATAAAGTACTTACAAGATACACACAGAATTTATAGCTTTAGTGGGGGAAGACTAATAACTTTGGAGAGTAGTTGAGTCCTTCTGCAGATGGTGCTTGAGTTGTCATAGATTTAGATCTAGAAGAGACCTTAGACACCATCTTGTCCAATGTCTTCACTTTACGGATGAGGAAATTGAGGTCCAGAGAGTTTAAGTAACTTGTTCGATGTCACACAGGCAGTGACAGAGGTTGAACCCAAGTCCTTCCCCTCCAATTTCAATGCCCTTTCCATGGTACTATACTAGAATGATGTCAAGGGAGAGGGAGCAAATGTATTTTAATTGTTCTCAGAGGACAAAACTGGGGCCACGGAGAAGATTTATAAGGAGATAACCATTTTTATCAAAGGAAAGAAAATGCTTTTTCATAATGAGATACTCAGATATATAAATATATGCATGATTTCATTACAGTACATCCTTTAACTCAACAAACATGTTTGAACCTACTATGTATGAAGTACTGTGAAACGTCCTGAGTCTAGAAATCAATAAAAAATAGTTTCAACTCTGAAGGAATTTACAATGGGGGTGGAGAGGAGGAAATATATACATATACAAATAAGTGTTAAGGCAAGGAAACTGAAGATACAATGCTGAGTTTGAGGGATAATTTATAGTATAGTAAGGCTCTCTAACTTCTAGAACGAAAAAGAGAAAGGACTTAATATATTACTACAGCAGTCCAGACAAGGGTTGAAGAAGTCTTGAATTAGATTGGAGGCATGTCAACAGAGAGAAGGGGACGGTTATGAGCAATGGCTTGGAAATAGGGTTGCCAGGATTTCACCTTAGGTAGCAAATACAAAATCCTCTATCTGGTGTTCAAAGTCCTTCATAACCTAACACTTTTCACCCCTACCACCTTTCTAGTCTTCTTCCATCTTATTCCCTTCCATGTAATAATCATCCCAGTGACACAGGGCTCCTTGTTCCATAAACAAGGTTTTCCATTGCTCAACTCTGCCCATTTTCTCTGACTGTCCCCTCTCCCTGGAATGTTCTCCCCTCCTCATTTCTACCTCTTGGCTTTTCTGCCAGTGACACATGATATTCTGTGGAGTTGAAACCAAGCAGAGCAGCTGATAGGACGTGAAGCGTTACCTGGAAAGTTCAGATCCCAGTCCGCTATAAAGGAAAACATTATTGTTCTTGTTTTAATCAAACTACAATGTAGGAAAAAAAACCAATTTAGTCATTTGGATTCTGAATAAAAGGAAACAAACTATGAAGAAGCTTTATTGTTATTTCCTTTCTTCTTCGAAAGATTGATGTTGTTTATTTAAAAAAAATAAATTTCTGTTAATACCTTTACATCATCTACATTTCCTATTATATCCTTCCTCCTATCCTTTCCCAGGGAGCCATACTTTATTATAAAGAAGAAAAAAAGGAGAAAAAAATTCATTAAAACTACATATCATATTAAAAGAAAAGTTTTATGTTAAATTCATTGCTTCACCCATTCTAACCGGTCCCAGGTCTTTGTGGGTCCCAGGTTGGCTCTCTACCCACCACCCTATTACCCCTCATTCAAAATCTCACTCCTCACTCTCTTCCACCCTGTATACTCATCCCATCAGGAGCCAGATCTTGTCTTTTCTACTTCGAGTCTCTCCCCTCGAAGCCACCTCTCTAATTAAAGCCTTCATCCTCAATCCCTTCTACCTGCGTTATTGGTACAGTCTTCTGATTGGCATGCTTGCCTCTAGACTCTGCCATCAACTTGTATTATGTGCCTCCTCTGTGCCAGGAGACTCGTTTTGAAGGAAACACTTGATTGACTTACAAATTAAAAATGTAGAAAAGGCAAATATGCAACCAAGGGCTAAAACCCTGATATTTCGTAGTAATGAATGGTGGTTATGATGCATTGGGTGGGAACCTGCCAAAGATGACTGAGTCATTTGACCTCTTGATATACCCCTTATTTATGGAAATTCTTGTTGCCCTCATGCATAAGAGTAATTTTAATGAATCCAGAAACTTAACTTAAATGTAAAGGTCCTTAAATTCCAGACTGGGTAGCATAATTTTTATCTCAGAGTCAATAGGAACCACAGAAGATTTTTGAGCAAAGGAGTAATCCTTTACACGATTAGCCCTGAATTTGAGAGATTATTTTGGCATCCGAGTAGAGGGTCAGTTGGAAAGAATCAAGACTTGAGGCAGAGAGACCAGTGAAAAAGAAGGAAACAAGGACTTAAATTTGGATACTGGCCTTCTGAGTATAAAGAAAAAAAATGCTTGTGAGAGATGATGTAAAGTTAGAATCCCCAGTATTTAACATCTGACTGAGGATATAACCCTGGTGACTGAGAAGAATGGAGGAGATAAGACAGGAGTAAGAACAGGTTTGGGATAAAGTTGTTGGATTCTATTTTATAGATATTGAGTTTATACTGCAGATGGACTACCTCGGTGGAGAAGTCCATTGGATCTTCCAAAATTGAAGACTGAAGCTCTGGGAGATATGTTAAGGCTGGAAATATATAGATGTGAAAATCATTGCAGAAATTTAATGTGAGGAACTGAGTTAAGTACTATGGAGGGTAGGAAAAATGAAATGACATGGTTCCTGATCTCAATCTATTTGTGAAGAAAAGATAAAGGCATGTGAAGAGGTGAATCACAATTCAGGAGATAAATAATATCTAAGTACAGTGATGCTATTGTTGAAATAAAGCAATAGGTACACAATTCATTGCCCTATGAATGAAACAGACAGTAAAGGCTTCAAATCCTTGTTCTTAACACTTCTCAGCCTTTCTGGACCTCAGTTTCCTTATCTATAAAATGAAAGGGTCAGCTTTTGAAGTTGTTTCCAACTATAGATTTAAGATTCTATGTTCCCCAATGTCTTTTAAGTCTCCTCCCAGTTCTGATTCAATATTTTTGTGATCTCAACACATTCACCTAGAAGTTCCATTGGCATCATCAACAAAGAATATTTCATGGAGAGAATAAGTTATCAGTTGAACAATTTTTTCTAGCAGGGCAAGAACTAGACTTACATTTTTACTATGATTCTTCTATGTGGAACCATTCAGATGAGGGTTGAAGGGTGGGGATGTTGATTGCAATAAGGTTTCAGGCTCTGTAGGTTGGAGGCAGATTCTAAAGGGCTTTAAATGTTCACGTAGAAGCAGGGCTAATCAGTACTCTTTGCCTTTCACCACAACATCGTAATATAGCAAAAATCAGGTTAAAATGAATTTCAAGTGAAGGGAAAAACAAAAGCAAAATGACAGCTTGAGGAGTAAGTCTGCATTCACATGTGTGAAGGAGACATGAGGAAATGAGAAGTGGTTTTGTTTGTTTGTCTTGGTGATAATACATGAATTCATGGACTAATTGATAGACACACCCATACATACATATACATAAACACATACATACACATATGCATACATATGTATGTGTCTGTGTATACATATACATATGTATACATATGTATACACATACACACACAAGTGTGTGCATATCCATGTATGTGTATGTGTATACATATACATGCATATATACATATATTCACACACATATATTATACATATAATACATACATCTATATATATATAAATATATAAAAATCTCAATTCTTTTTTAGGGGCTACCTTATAAAATTCATAGGAAGTGCCTCGATGGTTGGCTTCCTTTATTTTTTACCTCCAGCTGTAAGAGGCGGTGGTAAAGACATTGAACAAAGGTTTTCTATTTTAACTATTCTTGCTAACTAGGTTCTAGAAGGGCCTTAAAAAACTGGTTTAGCTGGAGTCCTCTTTGTTATCCCCTTCCCCTGTGACATATACAGATAAAATTAAAAGCTCTACAGACTAGAATGGAATTCTTGGCTTATTTTGACTAAGGAGGGGCTGAGTGTCAGACAGACAGTTACTGGAGGAGCTGTGTCAAGAGTGATCAAACAAGTCATCAACTGCATAGCACCTCAGGCAATGGGAGTTCCAAGGAAATTTAATTTTTTGTTTGACTAGGTGGGGGTGAGTAGTGATGACACAGAATCTAGACAAAGCATGAGAAAGGCAGAAAGAAGTCCCCAATTAGAGCTGCCTCCTCTCCTGGATGTGTGTTTCTTTGTCAAAAAAAGGAAAAACAGTAAAAGTAACTGGCATATAATATATTTTATTCACTGACACACATAAATAAGACAAACAGAGATTCAGGTCCAAGTAGCTGGGACTCCTGAGCTGAATGAAAGATTATCCTACAAATTATAATTATGCATTATATGTTACATATAAATTATAATTATATAGATTGTAATTGATAAACTTCCCAAAGTGGAGCAAAAACTGAGTATCCACTGGACAAAATTTTCCTTCTAAGTAAGCAGTTTTAAATTGTTGTTCATCTTTCTTTCTCAAAGATGATCAATGATAAAAGGGTGATGGTTTGCTGGAGAATTGAAGTGAGGTGGAGTTTTCCAAAAGACCTTGGAAAGATGTCTGATTGAGTCCCTCAGAGGCCTGGACTTCAGGCCAGTTCATTCCTCTCCTTGTTCTCTGTCTAGTGTCCTCTGGGGTAAGAGTGAAAGAAATAGTCTTAGCCCTACTGGGCTGACTGAAGGGAGGAGTTGGTGATGGCAGCCACCTAAGGGTGGGGCTAACTCATTTCTCTGTTAAACTAACCTCTCTAACGCCATACACAGTTACCGAAAGGGAACAGTGAGGGGTTGGAGGTGAAAGACCTTCTTTATTCATCCACTTCTCCTGTTCTCCTCACTCTCACCATTCATGTCCTCATACAGGCACAATCCCTGGCCCTGATCTTTCCATCTTTGAACACCTGTTAGGTGAATCCCAGTCCCAGGCAGGTGATGGCTGGTTTTTCACTGAGGAACCAAGAGGGTGAGCAGTGAAGGTAATGGTAACAGGAATTCACTTCAGCTAGTTGGGGCTAGGTGGTGGTTGAGGGAGGTTGTGAGGGGGAAACCTGAGGCCTTGAGGCCACTTGTGGCCTTCTAAGTCCTTGGGTGTGAACTTTTGACTGATTCCAAATTTTATAGAACAAATCCTTTTATTAGGGGGATTTTTTTCTGTGAAGTTTGGATTTAGTCAAAGGGCCACACTTGAGGACCTAGAGGGCCATGAGTGGTCTCCAGGCCACAGGTTCCTTACCCTTGACCCAGATTGAGTTGGTGTGGTCTTGTGGCCTTGTCCTCACCATATGTGTTGGGAGGTGTTCTCAAAGAGAGTCATTTTCTTTATAAGTTTTTATTAATATTCTCTATATCTTACATCATTATAGTATCTCATGCATTCCTCCCCTCCTCTTCTCCAAGAGTCATGTCAGATGACAAACAATATTATTTTTGGAGAAGGAAAACAAAGTTGACAAAACCAATTAACAAACTGAAAAAGAACAAAATTATGTGCAATGTATAAACTTATGGATCTCACACCTGCACAAATGGGTAGGTTGGAGGTATCTTCTCATAACACTTTATTAGAGTCCCATTTGATCTTAATAATTTTGTTTCACAATTCTAAAACATGTTTTTTCTTTCCACTCTGCATCAATTCATATAAATCTTTCCAGATTTCTTTATATTCATCACATACAACATTTCTTACAGCATAATAGTATAACATTATATTCATGTACCACTATTTATTTAGCCATTTACCAATTGATGGATATTTCTCCCAATTTTTCGCTATCACAAAAATGGCTGTAATAATTATTTTGGAGTATATGGGTACTTCTTTCCTTACCACTTGTCTTCCTTGGAATATGTCTAGTAATGAAGTCTCTGGTTCAAAGGGAATAAACATTTTTGTCACTTTATTTGCATAATTCCAAATTACTTTCTAAAATGTACCGCTTCATAGATCCACCAACATTATATCACTGTTGTTATCTTCTCACAACACTGTACAACATTGAATGTTGCCATTTTTTGTTATTTTTGCCAATTTGCAGCCTCCATGTTGTTTTGATTTGAATATATCTTATTATTAGTGATTTGGAGCATTTTTTCATGTTGTGAATACTTTGCAGTTCTTTTGAGAACTGTTTGTTCATGTTCTCTGAGCATTAATCTGTTGATGACTGGCAATTATACATATGTACATATATATACATGTACATATATGTAAAAATTCATATGTGTACATGTGTATGTGTGTACATATTTATTTATTGCTTATATATCTTGAAGGTCAAACCTTTATCAGAGACTTATGTTACAAAGATTTACTTTCAAAGGGAGGCATTTCCATGTACAGCTCCCCCAGTGACATGCTTTTAGGGAGGCTTGATTGCAAGAAGAAAGTCCTAGCATCCATTTATGGGGCAGGAAAGGGAGGGGACTTACCGCTACTGAGGCTGACAGGAGGATGCTTCCTTTCTCATTCTATTTAGTGGTATAGCAACCATCAGATATCCAACTACTTCCAAGCTCTGAGGTTTTCTAGATTGTGAGAAGTCTGCCATTTTCATCTCTAATCCACATTCAAGCCTGGATTTGACCTAGTTTGAGTGGTAGGTGCCAGGTTATTGGAGGCTGAATGGTCCTTGGGACCGGCTTCCTTTCTACTGCTCTTTCCTGGTTCTTCTACATATTTCCACACTGGGCATTTTTTCCCAGCTAGTGAAATCACAGCTCTGTGAGAATTGGCAGGGTATAATGATAGAGAATTTACCTCAGAGTCAAGAATCAATCAATCTGTTAATAAGCATTTATTAAATGTCTACTCTGTGCCACTCACTCTATAAGGCACTATTGTTGTCAATTACTATTCAATTATTTCTGACTTTTCATGACTCCATGGACACCAGACCCTTCTGATCTCCCCTATCTCTTGAAGTCTGTTCAGATTCATCTTCATTGCTTCTATGACACTGTCTTATACTTTGCTGCCCCCTTCTCCTTTTGCCTTTAATCTTTTCCAACATCAGAGGTTTTTTCCAGTGAGTCCCATCTTCATTTAAGTATTTAAGCTTCAATTTTAGCATTTGTCCCTCCAACGAATAGTCAGAGTTAATTTCTTTAAGTATTAACTGACTTGATCTCCTTGCTGTTCAAGGGATTCTCAAAAGTCTTCCCCAGCAACACAATTCAAAAGCATTGGCCCTCAGCTTTTCTTATAGTCGCACTATCACAACCATACATTACTACTAGAATGTGAAGCCTGACTCTGTTTCCATTTCTGCTCTTTCTATTTGTCAGTAAATGAAGGGACCAGATGCCATGATCTTAGCTTTTTTTTTTTTAATTTTAAGCTTCAAACCAGCTTTTATACTCTCCTCTTTCATTTTCATCAAGAGATTTAGCACTGTGAAGCTCAGTCACCATGGGGCCCCTGCTCCCTGCCTAAAGGTTCTTTTCTAGACCCTCCTGACTTCAGAGTGATTATCAATAGTAAGTAACTGTTGCTGTTTCCCTCCCAGTCTGATGTCTTTCTTTTTTTTGCCTCATTAAAAGGGCCATGCTCTGGCTACTTCTTAAACAGGCCTATTCAATGAATGGGAGTTCTTTTACCCTAAGTGAGTACCTGCATAGACATTGGCTTAAAGGGGCCAAGGTCTCCCTGTGCATCCTGGGTCATCTCCAGTCATCCTGAGGAATATCAGGTCACTGAATTCAGATGGTTGTAGAGGAGAAGTGAGGCTGGTGACCTTGCACAGCCCTCTCTCACTCAAAACAAAGTCAAGTGCAAGTTATGTCATCATTTCTCTGATGGCATGGTCTTCTTCAGCAATGAAGGATGAACACAGCAACAATCAGAGTGGTATTATCAACATATCTGAGGCTGTTAATACTTCTTCTAGCAGCTTTAATTCTTATTTTTGATTTGTCCAGCCTGGCATTTTACATGGTGCACTCTACATATAAGTTAAGGTAACAGTATATACCTTCCTTGTACTCCTTTTCCAATCTTGAATGAATCAGATGCTCCATGTTTGGTGCTAACTGTTGCTTTTTGACCCGCATACAGGTTCCTCAGGAGACAAGTAAGATGATTTAGGACTCCCATCTCTTTGATGACTTACCACATTTTGTTGAAGTTCATACAACCAAAAACTTTAGTGTCATCAATGAAGCCGAAGTGGATGTTTTTTCTAGAACTTAGTGGATGCAGCACCAGTGCAGGAGTCAGGAGGACCTGAGTTCATATCTTACCTCAGACACTTGGCACTCACTAGCTATGTGACGTTGGGCAAGTCATTTAACCCCAACTGCCTCATCCTGGATCATCTCCAGTCATCCTGATGAATATCTGGTCACTGGATTCAGATGACTCTGGTGGAGAAGTGAGGCTGGTGACCTGCACAGCCCTCCCTCATTTAAAACAAAGTCAAGTGCAAGTCATGTCATTATTTCTCTGATGGCATGGTCTTCTTCAACAACAAAGGATGAATACACAACACAGAATCTGATGAGTGTTGGCAATTTGGTCTCTAGTTCTTCTTCCTTTTGAAAACCTACTCCTCTGGTAATTCTTGGCTCATATATTGCTGAAGCCTAGCTGGAATAATCTTAAGCATGATCTTGCTGATATATGAAATGAGTGGAATTGTTAGTAATTTGAATATTCTACAACATTGCCCTTATTTAGGATTGGGATATAAACTGATCTTTTTCAATCCAATGAAAACTATTGAGTTTTCTAAATTTGCTGGCATATTGAGCGCAACACTGTAACAGCTTCATATTTTAGAATTTTAAACATTTCAACTGGAGTTCTAATCACTTTTATCAGCACTGGGGATAGAGAGGCCCAAATGAAACAGTGTCTACCTTATCCTGCATCAATAAAATCACAGATTCTCTTTCTTGCCCTTACTTCTAATATTATATAACCTCCACACACACATATATACATACATCTATGTATGCATGAACGTTAGTACTTTCAACATATATATGTATACATGTATGTATACATATATATACAACTATATACAAGTATATATCAGTATATATATACATAAGTGTGAGTATGTGTTTCTAATTCTTGTAAGGAAGAAAAATGTAAACAGTATTCATTATACATAGTAGGTGCTTAATAATTGTTCACACATCTTAATGATGCATGTAGGTCAAATTTCCAAATGAAGACCATCATTTCTATCGTCTAGGAGTAAGGTGGCAAAGGTCTGGGCTTTGGTAGTGGGAAGACTGATTTGAGAGATTTTCTAAAAGCTAATTCTTCAACAGAACTCTGTGACTAACCGAACATAGTGAGAAGAGAGAGGGGAAGTAATAGTACATATTGGCTACTGGAATGGAAAAAATTTCTGAGAAAGACTGCCTTTACATATTTAGGTCACCCTCATTTCTTTTGACCCTTTATCCTGATTCCCAAGATTTTAAGAACCCTAGCTAGGAAATCAGTGGGGTGACTTTTGCTTTTAAACTTTTGCTCGGTTCTTCCATAGTCTTCCTCAGCACGCCGAGGACAATGGTGTCATGAGGAAAAGTAAAGGAGCACTCAGAGTATTAACTAATGCCTTGTTGGTAGCAGAGGTTCATAGCCAATCTTGTTCTCTAGCTCCTGAGAACACAAGTTTGAATAAGCCAAGTGTGTCAGTGTTTAGAAACTCCTTTCAAAAGCAGAAATAAAGTTTAACTACAACTGAGGGATAAAGTTTTAAGCTGAAATACTGTGATAAGGGGCAAACATGAAGGTTAAAGAGAATTAGGAGAAAACTTTCAAGATTTTTAAAAAGAGAGAAAAAGTCACATTTTTTAAAGGGGTGTGTGTGTGTGTGTGTGTGTGTGTGTGTGTGTGTGTATAAAGTAGATAAAGGGATTCTTTCTAGACAGTCTTCAATTGGTCCCACTAAAATCCCTAAATAAATGTCTTTGGAAATGGATATTGACCACAGCCTACAACATAGAACTAAAGATGTTCAACAAAGCGGCAGATAAAAGATCTGTTTTTACTGTTCTATAAACATCCAGTCAGGGCAGGAAGGGTTCCTTTCTGTTACTGCTTGTTCATGTGTTTGAGAACAAGGGAAGTAAGAAAAAAATGTTTTTCTCCCTCCTTTGGAAATAATGAATTCAGCTCTATGTATGTGTTTACAGTTTATTAAGCACTTTATTGTGTGTGTTTGTTTCTGTGAAAGATAGAGGGAGAGAGAGCTGTAAATAATATTTTGCTTTATCTCTGGATCAGGTACGAGCCATTTATTTTTTTCCATAACTTCCCTAATCTTTTTCTTTGTTCCTTCAGCATAGGTTGTTGGTTGCAGAGCTCTGTTTATTGCATTTCAGGCTAGAATGAGCCAGAATGGAATAACAAACCCATTCTGTCTTCATATCCTGCCTCCATGCATCTTTTCACATCAAGCTGACTATCTGGAACATTTCCTTCAGTTGACAGGCACCAGGGGAGTTGAAGTTGTCATCATAGCTCTGTCTGGGCAATTCTAGATCATGGGTATTTGTGGACCTGCTCAACACCTCCTTTTCTAGGCTTCATCTTCATATTATGATTTTGGATGTTCTGTCATAGAAATATGGAGAAACATGAAAATGACTCTCTTGTGCCTTATTCTTTTCATTAATCCAACAAATGGAGAATATCTGGGCATATTTGCCTGCTGTTAGACTATGTGCTGATGTTAGGACAGTATCGTAGAGATAAACCTAATTCTGGCAAAATAAAACTTAAACATCCAAGTTTGGAGACACAATGAGATGCTTCTCTTATTCATTGGTGATTTAGGAATTCTGTTGAAGATGCCTAATCATTTCTCATTGAAAAGTCAGAAAGAGGGGGAAGAAAAGGAAGAGGTCACAGTAGAGCTTCACTGAAGAAGGTTCAGCCCTTTAAATTCATACTTTCCAAAGGTTTTTTTCATACTTTTTAATCTAAGATATCCAGGATCATTTTTATCCTCTCCTAGTTGAGTCCTCTATCAAACTCACAATATTTTTAAAGCTACTCTCTACATCCCTGGCCCTTTCTGTGCTTCAGGGGAGTTGTAGTGCTCAAAAGCATGGTCATGGCAGCTAGTTAAAAGTAGAAGAGAAAAGAGATGAAGGAAAAGGGTGTGTTTAATTCTGAACATAATCTAGAGTAGCTGAAATAACATAGGTCCTTAAAATGTAGTGATTTTCCAATGAGTGTAGGGAAAAGTTGGAAATAACCATTCCAGTGTCCACCCCAGCCTCATAAAAGCAACTTCCATGAAGACATACTTTTTGATAAAAAGACTTGATTATTAGAATCCTTATTGCACATTAATGGGATCATCTTATTGAATTGTCTTTTTTGGATCAACTCAGTAAATATATATTAAATACCTTTAGGCAACATATCATGCTGGGTCTTGAGGATCAATACATATATAGGACATAAGCATTGCTCTGAATGAGCCTAGCATTCAGTGGGAAAAGGTCAAATGCCAAAATAGCTCTGACACAAGGGAGAGTGAGAAAAATGCAAGGTCATAGTGGATAGAGTGCTAGATACAGAGTCAGGAAGGCATGAGTTCAAATCCTACCCAGATACTAATTGTGTGATTCTGGGCAAGTGACTTATGCTTGCCTCAGTTTCTTCATTTGTAATATAAGGAAAATAACTAGAGCCTTTGAGGTAGGTTGTGAAAAGGTTGTTATGAGGATTAAAACATGTAATATTTATAAAGTGCTTTGCAAACTTTAATATATATAATATATATATTTAATATGCAAAATATATTTTAACCTAAATATTAAAGGGAATCATACTAATTAAAGTAATTAATCTTAATATATGTCTATACTCTTATGATGCAACTCACCATTGATAATTGTTTTTGAGACAACTTTAGGTACTAGTGATCATAGCCTGGGGTGGAATTCTTTGTCTCCTTTTAACAAGGGGCTCAGAAAGGAATAAGAATACATGTCTAGCTCCATGGGAAATACTCGCTTTAAATAGGAGTTCACTTTTTGAAATCTCATCAAGTTGATCATCAGGCAGGGGAGGAGGAAGGAGAGAAAAGTCATACTGTTCAAAGATTCTCTTTATCAACCTGCCAGTACAGTAGGATATGTGAAAGGGAGTGTTTTGAGATGATGTTGGACACATAATTTTGAACTCTCTTTTTTTCAGTGTCAAAGCCAGTTTATACTTGATTGGGTAGGTGATAGAGAGCCACTCAAAAAGAATGTGAGTCGAAGTGACCTGATCATTGTGGTGCATGTGAAGGCTGGGAGTGGAGGGGTGGAGGAGAGTCCTAAGTAGGAAGAGAACCAAATGGAGACAAACACCAGAACCAAAAATGCAGAACTGTGTTTTTTGTTTTGTTCTAAAGAAGCAAAGGTAAATTTTTTCTAAGTACACATTCTTTGTGAATCATAAACATTGTATAGGCCCCTTACGTACAATTTCAAATATTTATGCTATTTTACCAACTCATGTTCTCTCTCTAAGGAATGACTGTTTGTTATAAAAAAGTCAAGAGATTTCCTTAAAATTAAAAAATATATACATTTTATTGATGTCTTTTGCTTTAATATAATAATCATTTCTAGAAATGCTAGAAATTTCCATTTCTTGAAATTCTTCCTTCTTCATCCCCTTTAAAATTGAACCTCATTTATAACAAAAATACCGTATAGTGACCAAATATTGCAATGTATATATATTCTATCCTGATAATCTCTTCCTTCTCATCTGAAAGTATGTTTCCTCAACTGTTTTCTGGAACCATTACTGGCTTTTCAATTATTCGGCATCAAGCTTGGTTTTAGTGATCTTTTACTCTGTATTGTCAATGAATGAATGAAAAAATATTTATCAAAGGTTTATGATATGCCAAGAACTTTGTAAGTGTTGAGATTACAAATTGGAAATTTGATATGGTCCCTGTTCTCAAGGAGCTCATATTCCAAATTTAAGTTACTAAATATAGTCAAGCAGTGAGATGGTTGGCGATACCCAGAGCTCTTAGATTATATAATTATGTCACACAGTTTCCTAAAATTTTCAAGGTAGACAGTCAGAAAAATAGTAAAGATTGGAAGACTTGAAAAAGGCAGAAGCAGATTAGAAATGGGGATGGCCTTGTGGTCCTTCAATCATCAGAAGGAACAGAATTATTGACTTCCATCTTGCCCAAGTTCTGCCACCAGTTAAGTAGCCTAAGCTAAGGGGAACAGGAAGAGAAGGAAACACTTCTGCTGGTGATCACTTTTCTTGCTTTCAGTAGTCTCTACTAGGTTCTGGGATAGTGCTAGGTAGGTCAAGGGCCCTCCCTTGCAAAGAAGGAGTGGAGGATTTATGTTGTGTGACTTCACTAATGATACCAAATGCCTTACTTTGCAAACTGGTAAAAAAAATGGAGGGAGGATATCTAATGTTAGATGAGGTTGAGAAAACAGGAACAACAATAAAGAAAGGCAATAATTTGGATGGGACAACCTAGGCTGCAGGAAGACGTAAGCGGGGTATTAAAGAGAGGTAGGGAGACTTCAGTGTTTCTGCTTATTTCATTCTGCAACAATTCTTACAAATCTTTCCATATTTTTCTCATTCCTCATATTTGTCATTTCTTAGAATAATATTCCATTATAGAATAATAGGATAATATTCCATTGTATTCATAAATCATAATTTATTCAGTTATTCTCCAACGTTTGAGCACCGAACTTTGTGTTTCTGTTTCTTTGCTGTGATTTTGTGTTTCTATTTCTTTACAGAAACAAAGAGCAGAGTGATGAATCTTGTGGTATATATTAGACATTTATTTCTATTTCTTATCTCTTTAGCATATTTGCCCTGATAGAGGATTAAGGTATGAGCACTTTAGTGAATTTTCTTGTATGATACCAAATTGATATCGAGAGTAATTAGACCAATTCTTAATTCTATATAATTTTTCCTATTTTCCCAACTCCACTGAGCATTGAATGTTCCCCATTTTTTGTTATATCTAATTTACAAAGAAAGACATTTGGCATCATTAATGAAGCCACACACTATGCGCTCACCAATCTTTCTTTGCAATTGTAAAAGAAATCCCATCTTTTCATATCTTGTAAATTTTTATCTCGTAAATTCACCTTCATACATTCTAGCAATTTATGCTTACAGGTCCATCTTTTTCATAAATTGTGTTAATAATTTGTATCTCCTTGGAGCAACAAGCTTACTGATAATTTCTATCTCAATATTTTTTAAAAAATTCAACTAATTAGATCATGGCTTTTAGAAAATAGCAACTCTGCAGAAAATAGAAGTTTCTGTTGGTCTGGATGGGACAGAAATCTTCAGAATATTTGGCAGGGGAATGAAACCAGGCAAAGAGTTTAGAATGGGAAGGGAGAGAAAGAACTATGTGTTCATTTCTTCTCTACTTTCCCCTCCTTCCCTCTCTCTTTATGATTCATATTGTATTCCCAGATTTCCTTATCCTCAGGGACCTCTAGAGCCCTTCCTGAATGTTGAAGATCAGCTGTCCAAACAAAACAGTCATTTAATAGCCTATCAATTCAGTCTTTTGGCTCTCTGACAAGAAGCAAATCTCAACCCATCTCCATCCAGATGAGGCCCGAGCATCATTTTGAATTAGAATTTTATTCTGTTTTTTTCTTCGATGCCCCTCCCAGACATTTTATTTCTGAGAAAACTCCATTGCAAATCAATGGTAGTTCCAGTCACAGATAAAATCAGTCTTTGAAATCTTAGTATTTCCCTCTGTTCACTAAATATTACCTTGAATCTTTATCACTTTAATGAATCAACAAATTGAGCATCTGTGCACTGAACAATGCAGGTCTTGGAATATAAAATCAGTTAAGATGAGGCACTTGATCTCAAATAATTTACCATATTTTTGAGGAAACAATACTCATACCTAACAACACAACAACAAAATGAACACTACAAACAGAATGTTAATAATAACTGATATTTTTATAGCATTTTAAACTTCTAATGCTCAGTGGTTTTTAGATCTTTCTGACTTCTACTTCAGCCCTTTATCCATTACTCTATACTATCTGTCTACCTGAGCGTAATTAAATGGAATACAGTGTATGGGAGGACTTTGAATGTTTTAGCAATTTAGGGGGTAATTATTGAAGAAACCAATGGCAAATTAGTACATTTTTGTTCATTTGCTACCTTCTAATTAGATTGTAAGCTCCCTTGAGGGTAGGGGCTACGTTTTACCTCTTTTTGTATCCCCAGCATGAAATATAGTACCCGGCATATTATAATGCTTAATAAACATTTATTGACTGACTGACCGAAGACGGGAATGGGTAGACTTCATAGACATGGAATGGGCAAGACTTAGGTTTTGTCTTAAAGGATATGAAGGATTTGCATGAGACTGGGAAATATTTTAAGTTGGGGGGAAAAAAAGGCAAACCATGACTGAGGAATGAAAGTGGGCATGAGTATGCTGTGATTGCAAGGAGGCTGCCCTGACCTGGGACTCCTCAGGCTGCATGTTCGAGATTCAAAGGACATAAAGTTCACTAGATAATGTTCTAAGGTGATTGACAAACTCTAGACTTCTGACTCTACACTTCCCCACTAAATTACAAATGGTAAAGGTTAAGAAAATAATTACTCAGTCTGTATTCAAAGACTTTATAGCTGTAAATAACCTGAGAGATCATCTAGATCAGGAGTGGAGAACCTGTGACCTTCTAGGTCCTTGAGTGCAGACTTTTGACTGAGTCTAAATTTTACAGAACAAACCCTTTCATTAAGGAGATTTTTTTTTCTGTGAAGTTTGGATTCAGTCAAAGGGTTGGACTTGAGGACCTAGAAGGCCACATGTGGACTTAAGGCTGCAGGTTTCCCATCCCTGATCTAGTTCACCCCTCCCATTTTATAGATAAGTAAGTTTATAGGTGAAATGAGTTGCCAAAGTTTTTATCATAGTGAATGGGAGAACTGAGGTCCTCTCACTCAAAATCCAGGGATTTTTTCACGGCACCATTCTATCAAGTTAGTAGGAACTATTTTTCTTTTTTTGGTACCCATGGAAATGAATAAAAAAATACTGTTAAAGTTTTCCCTAGAGTACTTTGGTTGATTTATTGAATGGGGGAAAATAGTCAAAACAAATTTATCATATTGGAGCTCCAAATGATTAATACAGAGCTTGAGTTCTTATTTTATTTATTCTTTATTTAGGTATGATTCTTATCCTAGGTCACTTTTCCTTAAACACAGACGATGAAAATTAAATGAGCTTCAGAAGCAGTCTAAGCAGAGTTATAAATAGAAATTGTAGAAATTATATTATATAGACATTTTTATGCTTGGGGGGCAATTAAATGGCATTTCAAAATCTGTCTTCAGTGTGGCAGTGTGAAAAACAGTCTAACAACAGGAGTGTTTGAACTGAGAGAAACTGACCCATTCTCCACAGAATCTGACCTACAACCCTGAGGGAGTTAAAGTTCAACTTTGGACCTTGGAGAAGAACATATTAGTGATAGGATTCTGAGAGTGACATCCTGAGACTGGGAGAGGAAATGGGCCTAGGCTGGTGGAGGACTATAAGGTGTAAGGATGACAGACTCTGGACTTCCATGGGAACAAAATATGCATGTTATGGTGTTGGCACCCTGAGACAAAGTCACAGTTGCTTCACCCTAAATACAGCTCTGGTCATAAGGAAAGACTATGAAGTTTGTGTCTTACTCTATTTCTTCTAGGTCAGGCCTATAGTGAAGCTGGATATGCCTAGGGTGCCTTGTTATCATGACATGCACCTCTAGATCTGACCTTTTCAGGTGAGTTTTATTATGGGACTTCTATTCTCAAATTTTAAGACCTTCTGAAAAATACCCCTCATCAAAATTTTTTTTCTAGAGTTATAATTTCCCTGAGAATCTTCATACTGTTAATAAATCTGATAAATCAGTCTGTGTTCACAAGACAATCAGTGATTTAAAAAGCATTACCTTTCCTAAACAATATGTTTATATTTTTTATAGACCCTTTAGAGACAATGTCTTAGCTCCAAAGAATAATTTTAATGACGCGAATATCACTTGCTATGCTTTGGGTTTAGGATGCCTACTCTCTTAAACACACTGGACAACAAGTCAATTTAACAAGCATTTATTAAGTTTCTATGATGAGCGATGTGCTATGCTAAACTTTGTAGATACAAAGAAAGACAAAAGACAATCACTACTCTCAAGGAGCTCACAGTCCAATGAGTGAGACAACAAGCAAGCAGCTATGTATAAACAAGATACATAAAAGATAAATGTGGGGGTTAGTTTATGAGGGAAGTCACTAAGATTATGGAAAATTGGTGTGATAGGACCAGTTTCCCTGATATCCACACTACAGGGAGGGAGGGTAAAAGAAGACAAAATTGCCTCCACCTCCCAGAACCTAGTTATCTCTGGTTTTCCTGAAGCACCTTACTGGTCATGTTAGAGTACAAAAAGTCTGAGTCATGTGAAATCTAGGACTCTCAGACTTGGGGGAATTCTGAAGACCACATGAATCACCATGACGTTTACCATATCCTACCCTGATGACTAGACACGTTTCATTATGGAAATGGGAATGAGAAGCTAAGCGCGACTGCATCCTTGTTGCAGAACCTTGCTGTGTTAGGGCAAAGGAAACCTCCTTTGGTTAGCTGTTCAAAGATTCCTGAGTGCCTCCTTTCATACCACATCCAATTTAAACTAAATGAGAACTAATGTGTTAGGACCACATCTAACAACCATGAAAGGTTTCTTTTAGAAGTTAGGATTTTAGGTGGGACTTGAAAGAAGTCAGAGAGGTCAAAAGACCATGATCAGCAGGAGAGAATCCCAGGTTTTGGGGACAGCCTTTGAAAATGCTTGGAATAGGAAGGTGGAATGTCTTGTGTGAAAGAAAGCAAAGAGGCTGATTCAACTGGTTCATTCAGGTCACTTATTCAGCAGTGAAATTGAAGCATTGCTAGAAAAGGTGATCTATGAAGCTTTGTCTTCAGGAGAGTTAGTTTGCAGCGAGTGCATGATGATGGAAGAATTATGGAAGGAACTGATTTGAGATGAAAATGAGAGCAGGTGACCAGAGAATATGCTGGAAAAGTTGAGTGGATCTTGGGTAAGATTTGAAGGCTGGTTGGATTGAAGTGGATGAGAAAAAGGGAGAAAACAGAGGAAAATAGAAAATAGAGTTTGAACAATGACAGTTGGGGGTTCAGACTGATTGGGATGGGAAGGATTTTATGAGATTGGAATATGTTAATCATGAGGAATTGGTTCTGAAAGGTTATTTCTCATTCTTCTGCCAACAGAATAACTTTTTTTATAGCATAACTTAGAAAATGTAAATTATTGCCAGTAATACTTACAATATCTCTGCAGGTTTATAACGAGAATCTTTATTCCTTGAAGAGTTCCACATTCTACCTAAGTGTCAATAATTTCTCCTAAGACATATCTCTTAAGATCACCTTCAACAATGGGGCCACTTCTAATAGCTTACCTTTAAAATTCTTCTAGTGACATATTAATTTTTCATGTTAAAAGGACAAAGCTTTTGGAGAATATATTTGCTGATTTCTAATAGGATCATATATTCAAAGCTGAAAAAGACCTAAAAAGTTATCTAGCCCAACCTGCATTTTGCAGAAGAGGGAACTGGAGACCTTCATGGATGTAGGAATCAAGGGGTAGAGCTAATTCTAAGACAGGACTATTAGTTCCAAATGCTATGTACTTGATGCCATTTTCAGGACATATGTACTTTAGCCCTTCTCAAGTTATGCTGAAGTCGGTTGTTGCTCAGTAGTGTAGTAGTGTCCTACTCCTCATGACCCCATGGACCATACTAATATTTCCTTTTCCAGTGGATTAAGGCAAAGAGAGTTTAAATGATTTGCTCAGGGTCACACAGCTAGTAAGTATCTGAGACTGGACTTGAACTCAGATCTTTCTGACTCCTGGCCCAGAGCTCTATCCACTGAGCCATCTAACTGTCTCATGTTGTAGCTAGAGATGAAAAAGGTAGTGCGTTATAAAACATTTGTTAAATATAAAATGTGATTCTTGTATAGGAAACATCCATTATAGAATCATAAAAGTCTGAAGAGATCTTCCTTGTACAGATGAACAATCAGATAGAGAGAAATAAAATGATTTACTCAAACATATACATTTCAGAAAATACATATTTTATGTGAGAGATATGGATACCAGTAGTCTAACTTGAAACATAATGTAACCTTTCCTGAGAATCAGCTAAGGTTTTTAAGAGGCCAAGTTTATCTCAGCATATGGAGGATCTTCCTAATTAGCAAGAGTCTCAACATTAGTATATGCTTCCTTATAACATGGCAAGTGCTCTTCACTGCATTGGCTCAACCAGTGTCTGGATGACCACCTGTTGGGAAGGTTTTGGAGGGATTCCTGTATGAGAAGGAGATTTGAAAGGTCACCTCTCCAATGTCTCTTTCAGCTCTAATGTCTTTGATTCTCACAGAGTTGGAACTAGAAGAAAGCTTTCAAAAACATACCCAGGACAAGAGGCATCAAACTTGCTCCAAAGTTAATTGACTTTAAGAAAAATTCAGTAGGAGGGGACAGAAACCCCAGAAAAATTCCTAGCAGGCAGTGGTGCTATGTGAGCCAGAGACCCTTGGCTATCTGTCTGAAAGTCTGCTGTTTGAGGAGCTTCCATTATAAATAGAACACGCCACAAAGGAGACCATGGAAGATGTAGTTGATGGGGGAAGCTCCCCCTTCCAATAAATTAAGCTAAGTGCTAAATTCAGTTGTTTTTATGATGATGAAAGAGTCTAAGTGCTGTCAGTAACCTTCATATTTTCTTGCCCTGGAATAAAACCTAGGTTTCCCCTCCCTAATTAATCCTTTATATCCTCTGACATACGTGTATCTATATATGTATGTATATATGCATGTATGTATGTATTTATCTTTTAAATAATTAATTGTAACATATCATAATAAATACTCATGTAGCCTTTTTTAAAAATGAGTTGGCTATGAGTATAGTATTACATTAAATTGAATCATAAAAGTTTGTGGAGGAAATGGTATTTCCATTTCCATACATCTGTTTCAAATGACACTGTCTTTGGCCCTTAGTGACTGGGCCACTTGGTCATAAAACACCTCAGGCAGCATGCTCATCAAATGCAACTCACTGTCTAATCATTTCCATCTCAGCTTGTTGGAATTTTAAATAGGAAGGCTTTGTGTGATGATCCCATAAAATGGTCTGAAGCCAAGGTTTGCTTTGTAGAGCCAGAAGGGACTCCAGTGGTCACATAGACCAACTCTTAATATATTAAATGAGAAAACTGAAGCCCACAGAAGCCAGCTGACTAATTTGTCCAAGGTAATACAAATAGCAGGCATCAGAGACAGGATTTAATCCCAGGTCTTCTGGTTCCATATCTAGAGCAGTCTCTTTCCTTCTTTCCAACTCTCAGAATTCTTAGTTACATTTAAAGTTAGGATGCTACCCCCTTTTTTGGGCCTCTCTATATTCCACTTCAGTTCTATGAATGCTTTCTCCCACACACTTGTTTAAAATAAAATATTAATTAATTTCATATATTTGTATTTATGTATCTGTGTATATGTTGTGTACCGCAGCCTGGCAGAATTGTAAGATCTTGGAAGGTAGTAATTGTCTCATTTCTGTCCCATTTCCAGTGCCTAGAACCAAACAGTAAATGGCCCACTGGATAGAGAGTGCTGGATTTGATTTTGGGAATCTTTGCATCCAAATCCTGCTTCAGACACTTAATTGTTTGTGATTTTGGGCAAATAACTTATTTCCAGTTCCTCATCTGCAAAATGGAGATAAATAATTGTAATCATAGATATGTATCTGAAGCTGGATTTGAACTCATCAAGATGAGTCTTCCTGATTTCCAGCCCAGTACTCTATCTAGTGTACCACCTAGCTGCCCGTTTATACATATAATTGTATATGTATAAAATTCTCTCTATATACATATATATATATACACATATATTTTCCATGTATACATACATGTGTATGCATCAGAAAAAAATGTGTGAATTTTTCAGAGTATATTTAAATGATTTGGCACATCAATATAAAGAAGATGAAAAATGTAGTTGGTAGTTATCTTTAAAATATACACACATAAGTGTGTAAGAGGACTTTAGTTAAGATATATTTGGTTTCTTTATAGCACTGAATGGTAATTCTCATCAGAGTATCCAAGAGCAGTCACAAATTTATGCACTCTTCCTCCTATGTATCATAGTGAGCCCAATGAAGAATTTGAAAAAAAAAATCATTTGAAAGAAGAGATTCATGACTTGAGAGTCATCTTTGGCTTTTGATCTTTCATGGCCTCTTCTCTTGTCTGTAACTTCTCAGGACTCTTCCCCTCTATTACCTCTTCCATAGGCTCGTTTTTCTTCCTCTCATGGGTACTACCCTAGTTCAGTCTTTCATCAGTCTCTCACCTAAATCAATCCCCCTTCTTGGTCTCTTGGTCTTTCCCTTCTTCTGTTCATCCCCCACTGCTGCCAAATTGCTGTTCCTGAAGCCTTCATTTAACCGTGACACTCCCCTTCTAAACAAGCTTTAGTGACTCCCTGTGTCTTTAGTGGTCTCTAGGATCAAATACAAAATCCTCAACTGGGTATTTAAAATTCTTCTCAGTCTGGCTCCAGATCCTCTTTTCAGACTGATTTCTCATTATCACTCTTCACACACTCTTTGTTTCAGTTATGCTGGCCGATTTGATGTTCCTTGTACAGAACATTCCTTTTGCCACTTCTGAAAGTTTTCATGGCCTATCTTCCGTATCTAGAGCAGTCTCTTTCCATCCTTCCAACTCTCAGAATTCTTAGTTCCATTTAAAGTTAGGATGCTATCCCCTTTATTGGGCCTCTCTATATTCCACTTCAGTTCTATGAGTGTTTTCTTCCACACACTTGTTTAAAGTAAAATATTAATTAATTTCATATATTTGTATTATGTATCAGTGTATATGTTGTGTACCGCAGCCTGGCAGAATTGTAAGATCTTGGAAGGTAGTAATTGTCTCATTTCTGTCCCATTCCCAGTGCCTAGAACCAAACAGTAAATGGCCCACTGGATAGAGAGTGCTGGATTTGATTTTGGGAATCTCTGCATCCAAATCCTGCTTCAGACACTTAATTGCTTTGTGATTTTGGGCAAATAACTTATTTCCAGTTCCTCATCTGCAAAATGGAGATAAATAATTGTAACCATAGATTACTGTGAAGACAGAATGAAGACAACACATGGAGAATGCTTTGTAAACCTGAAAGTGTTACATAAATGCTAGCTATTATTATGAATAAATGATTGTTAAATGCATTTGAATGATCAGAAAAATAGAGACTTGAGAGGAATCAACTATATGTAGATGCATCTGGGTTTAATTCTGAACTGTCTCCAATTTTACCACATATCTGATTCTATCACACAAAGAAACATGTTTGTGTTTAACATTGTATATATGTATGCATCTGTGTAGTGGGTATACCCATGTGCTTTATCCATAGATAGAGTTCCTCAAAATAAAGTAAATCTATGAGTAAGAAAAAGCTGGTGGTTCTCATCCATAGGCATGGACGCATTTATCCAGACCCCTAGAGGATGTGGTTATATAGTCAAAGTTTTTTTAGACAGTTGTCAGTAGTACATCTGTCATAATAGACTTTTGCTCAGTATGAAAACACTATATTTTAATACATTCACATGAGGTTAAGCCTATATGTATTTACAAACATGCTACATCTCCTGTCTTTTGTGCTTTGGCAAGAGTTTTCAGGATTTAGTGTTCTGAGTGACTTGTATCAAATTATCTTTTAAAATTATATATATATATATATAATATGTATTATTTTCACTATGTACTTCAATATCCATGAAGGAAAATACTATAAAGACTAGTCAAGGCTTGAATTTGTGCAGATGGGGCCTTTTATTTTCCTGCACTTTCATTAGTCATGAATAACACACACCCATCTAGGATTTTGGCTTCCCTCATGTTTTAAAGGGCTCACAAACATGGACACACTACTATTTCATGAGCAATAAATGCACTGTCATTTTGCACTCATGAAAACTATCATTTGCCTCCTGCATCAGTGGTGTCAAGTAAGTAGATTTCAAATAAATAGAAATGAATCCCTGTAGCTGCATATAGACCTAGAAAGGCACAAATTAATATCATTTGTATTTTATTGTATTTTTAATCATTTTATTAGATTTTTAAACAAAAATTTCCATTTTGCATTTGCTGCTCTGTCTGATTTCACTTCCATGGAACTCAATACCCCTTTCAGGATAAGCTCATCACTTTTAACCTCATCACCGTGCTACTAACTCAAGCTTTGACTGACACCGCATCCTTCAAACTCCTCTCCCCTCTAGCTTAGGGTTTGGTGGCAGAGGACCAAACTCCTCAGAATGTCTTCCTTTTTATTTTATTTTTTATGGACTACATAATTTTGCTTTATTGCAACATCTATTTCATTTAAGGAGAGCAGAAATTGAACTCAGCTCATTCCACTTTTCGTTGGCTGCCTTGACTGATTTCAACTCCATAGAAGAAGATGCCCCAATGATAGGTACCCCCTGGGGTGCTATCCTTCCTACCCCCCCCCCCACTCCTGCCTCCTTTTGTGTGTTATTTCCTCCCTTACATTATAAGCTTCTTGAGGGTAGAGATTGTCTTTGTTTTTATCAGTTGTAGCCTCAGCACTTAACACAGTGAATGGCACATAGCAGTTGCTTAATAAATGTTTATTGGATTGGATTTCCCAATTACAGATTAACTGGTTTCTTCCACTCTAGGGAGTTTTGCAGCTAAGAAACTGTTGGACAGAAAATTGTGTCTCTATTTTTGTTGTTTTGTTGATCCTTTGTTTTCGAAGAAGACCATGACATCGGAGAAGGATGACATGACTGACACTTGACTTAGAGTTGAGGCAATTACTCAAGTCACTTTAACAACAGATGATACAAAGAATTCAGAAGAGCATGGTTAAGACATTATGAATTACTAGAGAGAAGGGATCAGAATCTGAGAAACAATATACACGACTATAGCAAAGTAAATGGAAAGAAAATGAGTGCTGGGACATTTTATAGCCTAATGAGTTTATCCTTGCAGAAGAGATGGGAAAATGTACCTCACTCCTTTCTTTAAAAAGGCGACAGATTAAGCATATGGAAAATTACATATACTATCTGTCTCTTGGGATGTGTTGATTAATTTTGCTAACATTTTTCCTTCCCTCTCTTACAAAATTGTGACAAAGGATAGATAAATAGATATGAGATGAAGGAGGCATGTGTTTAGAAATGATGGTAGTATAAAAGTCTATCAAAATTTTAAAGAAATTGAGTTTTCTTATTATTTCTTGGACATTAAAAGTTTGAATTCTTCTAATAGACAAATTGAACATTATCTTTTTTGTATGTTCAAGCTAGTCTTTGAAAAATTATTTTTGTAACACTATTTCCAAGAATATCAGAAGATTTATCTTATAGATTCCAATAAAAATGCAGGTCATAACTATTCCTTCTTCTTAATAGATGTTCAAATTTCTTTTTAGCTATATCGAAAATATCATAATCAAGCTGATAAAAACATTAAAAACCAAGATATGCTGAAATAGAAACAAAAGCTCCTTAAACATATTTTTCTTCTTCATAAAGTATTTTGGAGAATAACAGCTTAGTAGGAAAGCCTGCAATTTTGAGATATTTATTTTTTATAAAATACCTAAGTGCAATACCTTCATACATACTTTAAACTTAATTAACCAGAAAATTGCTTTAGTTGATTTTGTTTTGACCATGGAGAACTGGTCATACGTTGAGCTTTAATTTCCTTCATTATGTTCAGGATAAAGTTGCAGCTGAAGATCGATTAGCTAATATACAATCTGCATAACAAACATACACACATATATTACAGTTTTACTTATAGAGACAATGAGTTAACTTTCTAGATTTTAGGGTTAGGAGTTCTAAGTGTCTTTCTTTAATTTTGTTTTATTGTTAAAGAAGCAATCACTTCAAATTACTGAACGTGACCTGGAAATTCTTTTAATTTGCAATACTAATGTATACACTTGTGTAGCAGGTGAAAGATGAAATGACTGAGGAAACAAAAATTCAATCTCCCAAGCATATTAACTTATTAAGCCACGCGTGCCAGTTGCCTAACAAACTGGGATCAGATCTCCTCAGCTTCAACTTGGACCCTGAATACAGAGGGAGACAGATTTTCGTACATTTAAAACAATTAATCAAATATGGCCAATTAATTACAAGGAAACAATACGACATTAATTAATCTGATTTCTAATTAGATGAAAGATTAGCGACTTTCCAAGTTGAGAGAGGAGGGGTAAACAGGTGCAATTTCCTGAATTCAGAAAAGGAGGGGTCCCACTTCCCCCAAGTGTCTGTAAACAATTAAAGGACCATAGGGACAATAATTGGTTGATCAGCATACGGCCAGTTTTCAGATGAGACAACTGGTTTGCTTGAGATGTATAATGATGAGAAAGTTCTTGCATCAATCTTTTGGGTCTGACTGGGTTTTTGGTCAGTATAACCTAGATCCTTTGTTAAGAATCTCTAAACATCAGGTAGAGGTGGTTCAGCTTCCCAGCCACAAAGGGCTAAGTTCCAACAATATAATAAAGTTTTCTCCTAATTCCCACAATAGAATAAAAGTTTCTCACAACACAGAATTTGGACTACATCCATAACTGAATAGAAATGGAACTGAGCTAGCCCCAGAACTCTCACAAGATGGAGTAAGTATGGTTCACTCAATTCTCATGATTAACCACTTCCTGTCCTAATCCCCTCCATTTTCCTTAATTTTTCCTCACATGAGACATACTAACCTGTATCTAATTTTCAAACTTGAAATCTTGAGTTTTTTTTTTTCTGAAGTGACTGGTTTTCATTGCACTCTTATAGATAGTGTGTCGAAGTAGTAACGTTCTGGAGACACCTCAAGCTAGCTCAGAAGAGCTGATTTTCAAATTTTTAGTGTGACCACTTATACTTTAGAAATTAGCAAGCACAACAAACTAGGAGTTCATTGATTGTATTATTGATTGTTTAGATTTTAAAAAAGTGATAGAGAAAGTGTTAATGGTAAAGATTAAACTTAAAAGTGTTTTACATACTTTTTTGAGGGAAGGGATATTGTTGTTGTTTGGTCATTTTAGTTGGGTCCGACGCTTCATGACCCGATTTGAGTCTTGGCAAAACACACCAGAGTGGTTTGATATTTTCTTTTCAAGTTCATTTTATAGATGAGGTAGCTGAAGCAAATAGGGTTGAGTTACTTGCCCAGGATCATATGACTAGTATATATCTGAGGACAGACTTGAACTCAGGTCTTCCTAACTTCAGACCCAGAGATTGTGGTGGTGGTGGTGAACAAGGAAGAGGAGATGAAAGTGGTAGTAATTCTTAAACATTTATCAGCATATCACTTTCTATTAGTCATATTTTATCAGAAAATATGTCAACATAAGTTAATATTTATTTGCAAAGCTGGTGTACATAGGTAGGTTTGCAAGTGTTCCTCTTTTCTAGATCATAATTCTTTTACTCTGAACTTTTTTTATTTACTGAACGCTAACTTGGCTAATTTGTCATACTTCTGGTTTGCTTCTGTCTCAGCACTGTTTACACTACTAACTTCACATGTGGCAAAGCACCTGGTGCTGATTCTATTTGGTAGGAAGACCATTGCTCGTACGAAAGCTGACAGAAATTTTCCAGGTTATATGGCAAGAAGAAGTTATCCCCCAGCAGTTCAAGGATGTCTCCATTGTCCATCTCTATAAAGGTAAAGGGAATGGATTGTCCTGTGACAATCACAGAGGGGTCTCTTAGTCATTGCTGGCAGAATTCTTACTGAATCCTCCTTAACAGGCTGATCCTTCACTTGGAAGATGGTCATATATCTGAGAACCAGTGTGGCATCAGAAAGGACCGAGGAACAGTCAGTATGGTGTTTGCTGCCCAACAACTCCAGGGAATGCCAGGAGCAGAAGAGAGGTCTGCATACAATGTTTGTAGATCTAAGGCCTTTGACACTGTTAGTCAGGAGGGTTTATGGAAAATTATGTCAAAATCTGGCTGCCTGGAGAAGTTCATCAATATTGTACATCAGTTTCATGATGGCATGTTTGTCTGGGTTTTGGATAGTGGACAATGCTCTCCTGCCTTCCTAGTCACCAATGGAATGAAACAGGGCTGTACACTTGCTCCCATGCTTTTTAGCATGATGTTTTCAGGTGTTGTCAAATGCTTTCAGTGAGGATGAACACAGCATCAAAGTCAACTACGATACTGATGGCAAGTTCTTCAATTTGAAAAGGCTACAAGCCAAGACCAAAGTGGAGGGAGTGTTGGTGCATGATTTTCTGTTTGCAGATGATTATGTACTCAGTGCAGCCTCTGAAGCTGAGATGCAACGAAGTGTGGATCAATTCTCTGCTGCCTGTGCTAATTTTGGCCTAATAACTAACACAAAGAAAACACAGGTGCTCCACCAGCCACCACCACACCATCCATATGTGGAACCATCAGTTACAACAAATGGAGAAGTTTTGAATGCTATGGATAAATTCACTTACCTTGGTAGTGTACTTTCTAGGGATGTACACATTGACAATGAGGTTGATCTATGCATTGCCAGAGCTAGCTCAGTGTTTGGGAGGATCCAAAAAAAAGTTTGGAAGAGAGGAGGTATTAGACTGACTACCAAACTGAAGGTCTACAGAGCCATTGTGCTGACCTCATTGTTTTATGCCTGTGAAACATGGACCGTCTACGAGCACCATGAGAGGAAACTGAATTGCTTCCATTTGAACTCTCTTAGGAAGATTCTGATGATCACCTGGCAGGATAAGGTACCAGACACTGAAGTCCTTACTCAAGCTGAACTTCCAAGCATTCAAACTCTGCTTCAGAGAGTGCAGCTCTGATGGGCTGGCCATGTTGTTCAAATGCAAAATGTATGCTTGACAAAAAGACTATTTTATGGAAAACTCACATGGTCAGGTGATCACATGGTGGTCAGAAGAAGCAATACAAGGACACTCTCAGGGTCTCTCTCAAGAACTATAGATTTGACTATGCAACATGGGAGACACTGGCACAGGTCTGCTCAGTGTGGCATGCCCACATCAGAAAGGGGGCTGAGCAAAGCAGAATTGAGACAGTACAAAGTAAACAGAGGATGCACCAATTTGGAGTATCCACTCCAAATACTCACATGGACTATCACAAGGTGCGGTACAGCATTCTGAACTTGTGTTGGTCTGATGAGCCAGTTGGACACACTGAAACTTCACTTTATCATGGTGATGTCATTTGGTCCTCTTCAAAAATGAAGGACAACAACCAAACCATTATAAAGATATTCTTCTAGAAGATGGTGGCTTGGAATTAGCAAGGACACACAATTTAGTTTATTTCTTAGTTCTTCTCAACCACATTCTCCTTCCCCAACGTTAACTTTTTTTCTCATTTCCCACCAATAGAAACTCATAACCTTCAAAAATTTCAATCACTCCACCAATAATATGTCAGTGGTGATTGCAATATGTCTTTCCATTACAGAGTAACATACTTGAGTTCTTTTATCTTCTTCTAGTTTTGAAAGGTTTTATTTAAATTTTTGAGTTCCAAATTCTATTCATCTTCTGCCTCTCCTCTCCTGTCCCTGAGATAGTAAGCAATCAGATATAGGTTATGAATGTGCAATTATGTAAAACATTTCCATTTAGTCACTTTGTTGTTCAAATAAAAGAAAAATATGAAAGAAAGTGAAAAATACCATGCTTCAGACTGTATTCAATCAATATCAGTTCTTTCTCTGGAGTTAGAATGCTTCATCATTAGTACTTTGGGATTGTCTTAGAAAATTATATTTCTGAGAATAGCGAAGTCATTCACAATTCTTCAGTGAACAATATTGCTGTTTCTGTGTACAACATACTATCTGTTCATATTCTTTGGCCATTTATCAATTGGGGAATGACTTGTACTTTTAAAAATTTGACTCAGTTCTCTATATATTTGAAAAATGAGGGCTTTATCAGAGATAATGGTGGCAAAATCCACCTCTCACCTAGTTTTCTGTTTTCTTTATATTTTTGACTGCATTGGTTTAGTTTATGCAATATCTTTTAAAATTTTATATAATCAAAGTTATCTATCTTACATTTTGTAATGCTTTCTATATCTTCTCTAGTCTTAAATTCTTCTCTTACATTAATCCGACAGATAAAATATTCAATGCTCTTTTAATTTGTTTATGATATCACCCTTCATATATAAATTATGTACCCATTTTCACCTTATCTTGGTGTATGGTGTGAGATGTTGGTCTATATCTAGTTTCTGCCATACATCCAGTTTTCTTGGCAGTTTTTGTTCCAAAAGCTTAAATCTTTGAGTTTATCATATGCTTTTACATGGTCATTTACTATGATGTAATACATATCTAATCTATTCCACTGATCCACCACTCTATTCTTCACCAGTACCAGATTGTTTTGATAATTAACCCTTTATAGTGCAGTTTGAGATCTGGTACAGCTAGATCACCTTATGTGGCATTTTCCCATTGATTCTCTCGATATCTTTGAGCTTCTATTCTTCCATATGAATTTTATTATTTTTTCTAGTTCTGTATAACATTTTTTTGATAAGTGTGATGGTTATGCACTGAAGGAATAGATTAATATGGGTTAAATTGTCATTGTATTATATTGGTTCAGCCTACCTATAAGCAATGAACATTTTCCCAATTATTTAGATGTGACTTCATTTGTATGAAAAATGTTTTATAGTTGTGTTCACATAGTTTCCGAGTTTTTCTTCACAGGTAGAATCTCAAGTGTTTTATATTGTCTACAGTTATTTTAAATGGAATTTCTCTTTCTCTCTTTACCTGCTGGACTTTGTTGGTAGTTCATAGAATGCTGCTAAATTTATATAGGTTTATTTTGTGTCTTGCAATTTTGATAAAATTGTTAATAATTTTAAGTAGCTTTTTTAGTTGATTCTCTAGGATTTTCTAAGTATAACCGTATCATCTGCAAGGAGTGGTAGTTTTGTTTCCTCACTGCCCATTCTAATTCCTTTAATCTCTTTTTCTTCTCATTTTGCTATAGCTAACATTTCTGATATGACAGTAAATAATAGAGGTGATAATGGGTATCCTTGCTTCACCCCTGATTGTACTGGGAAGACTTCTAGCTTATCCCCATTACAGAAAATGCTTGCTAATGGTTTCATCATTTTAAAGTAAGCTCCATTAATTTCTATGTTAGCTAATGTTTTTGATAGGAATAGATACTGTATTTAGTCAGTCTTTTTTTTCACCTGTTGAGATAGATGATTTCTGTTGGTTTTGTTTTTGATATGGTCAATTATTTTCCTAATGCTGAATTTCTGGTAATTTTCCTAATGTTGAACTAACCCTCTATCCCTGTTATAAATCCCACCTGGTCATAGTGTTTGATCCATGTCATGCATTGCTGTAATCTCTTCACTAGCATTTTATTTAGAATTTTGCCTCAATAATCACTAGGAAAATTGGTCTATAATTTTCTGTCTCTGCTTTGATTCTTCCTGTTTCAGATATCAGCACCATATTTGTGTCATAAAAGGAATTTGGTAGGACTCTTCACATGTTTTTCCAAGTAGTTAATATAGTATTGGGATTAATTGTTTTTTAAATGTTCGGCACAATTCACTTATGAATCCATCTGGACCTGGGAATATTTTCTCAGGAAATTTGTTGATGGCTTGTTCAATTTCTTTTTCAAAGATCAGATTATTTAAGTATCTTGTTTCCTCTGCTAATCTTAGTAGTTTATATTTTTATAGGTATTTATCCATTGAATTTAGATTGTTAAATGTATTGACTTATACTTGGGCAAAATACCTAACAATTGTCTTAATTTCCTCTTCATTGGTGATGAATTTACCCCTTTCATTTCTGATACTAGTAATTTGGTTTTTCTTCTTTCCTTTTTTTAAATCAAATTAATCAATGGTTTGATTGAAATCTTTGTTTTCCCATGAAACCATCTTCTTCTAGTTTTACTTATTAGTTCAATATTTTTCCATTTCACTAATTCTTCTTTGATTTTCAGGATTTCTAATTTGGTTTTTAATGGGGGATTTTTAATTTGTTCTTTTTCTAGTTTTTTTTAGTTGCAGGCTCAATTTATTGATTTGTTTTTTTTTCTATGTTATTGATGTAGACAATTAGAAATATAAAAATTTCCCCCAAACATCACTTTGGCAGCAGTCCATAAATTTTGGTATGTTGCCTCATTTAAAGTAATTTAATTAATAAAATTATTGCTTGATTCTATGATTTATTCTTGGACTCACTTAGATTTTGATTTTGTTTTATAAGGATTAGATTATTTAATTTCAATTATTTTTAGTTGGTCTTTCCTTTGTCCCTTACTGAATGTAATTTTTATTGCTTTATGTTCTGAAAAGAATGCATTTGCTAATTCTGCTTTTCTGCATTTTTTAGTGAGGTTCCTATGTCCTAAAACATGATCAATTTTGTGTAGGTGCCGTGTACTGCTGAGAAAAAAGGTATATTCCTTTCTATTCCCATTCACTTTTTCCCCCAGGGATCTATCATATCCAATTTTTCCAGAATTTTATTCAACTTTTTAACTTCTTTCTTGTTTATTTTTTGGTTGAAGTTATGTAGTTCTGAGAAGGGAAAGTTGAAGTCTCTCATTAGTATAGTTTTATTATCTATTTTGTCCTGTAATTCATTCAATTTCTTCAAAAATTTTGCTATACCATTTGTTGCATATATGTTTAGTGCTGATATGACTTCATTTTCTATGGTACCTTTCAGTGTGATATAGTTTCCTTTATCTCATTTAATTAGATCTATTTTTGCTTCTGCTTTGTCTTTGAGATCATACTTTCTTTGCTTCAGTTGAAGGGTAATAGATTCTTCTGTAGCCCCTTACCTGTACTCTACATATATCTCTCTGCTTCAAATGTGTTTCTTGTAAACAGCATATCATAGAATTCTGGTTTTTAATCCATTCTACCATCTGCTTCTTTTTAATGGAGAAGTTAATCCCATTCACATTTATAGTTAGGATAATTAACCCTGCATTTCCCTCCTTGCTATTTTTTGCTTGTCTCCCTCTCTCTTTTATTCCCTCAACCTTCTCACAAGTGTTTAACTTCTGATCACCCCCTTTCCAAATTTAACTTCCTTTTTACCATTCCCCCTCCCTTACCCTTCTATCATCCCCATCCCTATTTACTTCCTTGTAGGGTAAGATAGATTTCTATATATCTAGCTGAGTGTGTATGTTTTTTCCTCTTTGAACCAGTTTTGATGAGGGTAAGGTTTAATTTAAACTTTGCCTGCCCTCCTCCCCTCATCTTCCCCCTATTATAATACTTTTTTCATCAAAGAGATGTGAGATAATCTACCCCTTCCAATCTCCCTCCTCTTTATTCTTCCAGTGCAATTTTCTTTTTCACTTCTTTATTTCTTTTTTGAGGTTATCATCTCATCAAAGTCATCTTATAGCCATACCTTTTGTCTACATATATTTCTAATTATTTTTATAGTAATAAAGCTGTTAAAAGCTGCAAAAATTTTCGTGCCATATAGAAATATAAACAGTTTAACTTTATTGAATTTCTTGTGTTTTCTCTTTCTTGTTCCTTTTTTACCTTTTTATGTTTCCCTTGTGTCTTGTACTTGGAGGTCAAATTTTTTAATTCATTTCTAGTGTTTTAATTATAAATGCTTAAAAGTCCTAAATTTTGTTAAATGCCCAATCCCTTCCCTTCCCTCCAAAAAAAATTACATTCAATTTTGCTGAGTAGATGATTCTTAGTTGTAATCTTAACTCATCTGAATTCTAGTATATCATATTCCAAGCCCTCTTATTCTTTAATGCAGAAGCTGCCAAATCCTGTGTAATCCATGATATTCAAATAGCTTCTTTTTGGTTGCTTGCAATACTTTCTTCTTCATATGTCAGCTCTCAAATTGACTCTGATAGTCCTGGAAGTTTTCATTTTGGGATCTCTTTCAGGTGGTGATTGGTGGATTCTTTCAATGTCTATTTTGCCCTCTGGTTCTAATATATCAGGGTAATTTTCTTTGATAACTTCTTGAAAGATATTGTCCAGGGTTTTTTCCTTGATCATGACTCTCAGGTAGTCCAATAATTCTTGGAGAAGCACTAAATGAAATTTAACTTAAATTTAATTAGGCTTTCAATGTTAAAGTGTTGTCAAGACCCAGATAATGCACAATACTTAGGAAGGAGGACTACGCTCCTTCAGTTGTTATTAGTGTCCATTTGGGCCAATACCAGCATCTCCACTAGAGTCAGTCTTAGGCCTGCTGTTGTTTGACATTTATTGTGAATGACCTAGAAGGGGAAAAACAGAAACATTTTCACTGAATCCATGGAAGGTATAGTAGGGGAAATACAAAAAAAAAACTTGCTTTGAAGTGAGAAGAACTTGAATTCTGTCGTTCTTCTTACCACATATGTGATATTAATCATACGTTACTTGATAAATCAAATCACTTGAAACTGTGAGTCTTGTTTTCCTTGTTTGTAAAATTAGAAAGTTGGGCTAAATTCCATTCTAGGTCTAATTCTTATAATCTGACATTTTTTATCAATGACTGATGAAAAGTAGCAAATTTTATTTAACAAACATTTCTTAAGAACTGTGCTAAACACTAGGTTAGGCTCTGGGGAGATAAAATAAACCATAACCTCTAACCTCAAAAACATGTATAGAGGAAAAAGCAATACTATGTTATCCACCCAGAAGAGGTTAAAGGAGAAGTCATTAAGTCCAGAAGCATTTGTCAAGTGACTTTATGTGATAGGCATTATGCTAAGTTTTGGGGATATGCAAAAAGGCAAAAATAGGTCTCCTCATGGAGGTCAGAGTCTAACAGAGGATACAACACAAAAACAACAAAATACAAACAAGATAACACATGATAAATTGAAGATAATCCCAGAGGGAAACCACTAGCATTAAGTAGGGTCTGGAAAAGCTTCAGATAAAAGATGCAACATCAGCTGGGACTTGAAGGAGGCCAGGGAAAGTAGGAGGTGGAGGTGAAACATTTCACGCATAGGAAACAGTCAGCAAAAACAGCTAGTGTATGGAGTCTGGAGATGGAGTGTCCTGTGCAAACCCAGGAGTCTAGGGTCACTGGATCACTGAGCACATGAGGGTAAGAATGAAGAAGACTGAAAATGTATGAGGGGGTCAGATTAACTGAAGTTGTACAAAAACAGCATGCTATAGGGAAAAGAGAACTGGACCTTGACTTAGAGATCTGTGTTCAACTTGGTGGGAGTTGGGCAAGTCACTCAGTTAGTTTAATGCTCAGTTTTCCAATATGTCAAATCAAGACAATAACATTTCCATTATCTATCTTCTAAAGTTGTTAGGAGGCAAACATCTCATTCTGAGCAACACACATTCTGTAAGCATCAATGTGCAATGAAAATGTGAATTGTATAGAAATGCACGAGCTTAGGAGGGGTGTAAGTAGAGAAAGAAGATGAGAGTTCCATATTGCTTATTTATTTTTTGTGTATGTTTTGCATTACAAATTTATTTTATTTTTCAACTCACAGAACAAAATAAGCATTTTCATAACACAGTACAATGAAAATGATGATTGCAATGAAACTGCAAACCTACCATATACAATTTACCATTCCCTCCAAACATACAACAAAGCTGTTATGTAAATTTATTTTTTTCTCTTTTATTCTACCTCTATCTTAGAGGTGGAAGCTGTAACACACATATATGCACATATATGTATCCATGTATGTATGTAAATATATTCATGCAAGTATGTATATGTATGTATACAAAATTATTCTATACATAGTTCTATTTATCAGTTCTTTCTCTGGATGCAGATATCATCTTTCTTCATATTGTTTTTAAAAAAGGAAGGAAGTGGTCCAAACAAATCAGAACAAAACTTGTGAGACCAGCCCAGATTGTACAATTATAGTATAACAAGCTGTGCCAGTAAGAACTAACTAAACATGTCAGATTGATGTAGGACTTAAGAGATGAATATGTATCAGCAATATGGGTATTGGAATTTCCCATCTAAGTTTGAAATATAGAAACTGCGGGGCAATCCTACCATTATCCTTAGCAATTCTTAAAACATTCCCTAACGGGTGTGGAGTAAGGGGAAAAATGCGTTATTTAAGAGGAAAGTTGAGAATTACAGAGAGCTTACACTAGAAAAAGAGAAAAGGTAATTAAAGGCAAGAAAATCAGACTTATGAAAATTTTAAAAGAATTAGGCTCAGAACCCCTAGAGAAAAGAAAACTCAGAGGTTTCCTAAAAATAGTCAGGAAAGAGGTTTACTAGGCAGAAAATGGTGGTAAGCTTTTCTGCATCTATAACAACAGAACAAAAGGATAATTGTTTAAATAAGCAACGGGACAGATTTTATATTATTAGTTAGAAAGTACTCCTGGCATAAATAATTGCCAAATAGTAGATTATTTTTCAAAAGAGAATGGAGATGTGCCATCTCTTAGAGCCTTAAGGAAAGGACAAAGAGTTCAAGTGTATCTTTGTGTAGAAACCCAGGAATAGATTAGGAGACCTCTCCAACTCCCCTCCCACCATAGGACTGTGCCAAAGGTAGGCACTGTGGATGCAGTGGGATGTGTCTGAACTTGCAATCTGACCCTTCAATAAGACTTCAACCTCTATGAGTCCCAGTTGCCCCATCTGTAAAAGTATGGGAATGGATGTAATTCAAGGGAAGTTAAGGTCTTTTTCAGCTCTAGATTTGTGATTCTAGGGCAATCAGAAAATCATAGAATGTGACAGTTGGATAGGACCTCAAAAATCATCTAGATCCACGGTACTTAACCTCAGGGGTCTTTAAATTTTTTAAAGCTATTTTTCAATATAATTGGTTTTCTGTGTACTTTATACTATGCATTTGAAAATATTATTCTCTGAAGGAGTCCATTGGTTTCACCAGACTAGAAAAAGGGTTGATGAAGCAAACAAATAAACCACCTTTGTAAACCAACACCCCTCCTTCACACAAGATCATATGTTTAGTAATGAAATCCCTTTGACTAGAACACACAATGTCTTACGTGAAAAGGAACACAAAGCTTTCTTCATCTTTAAAAAAAATCAGAATGCAGGAAGCTGGAGACAAATTTTTTACAATGTCTGAGTCAAATTTATTATAAGTCTCTGGAGAAAAATCTACGTACAGTGTTCAGGACTAATTTTCCATAAAGTACTTACTGAAAACCATAACTCAGAAGCATTCTTGTTTATTAATAAATAACAAGAAACCTAAAGGATGTGGGGGAGTTTTGAAGAATGGAAATACACATGTTTTTGTTAAGAGGTCTGCTTTTGGCAGGCTACACTATATAATAAATTCTCCACAAGTATTTGTGGATTCACTGCTTGCAAAAAAAGTCATAGCTTCCCAGAGAGCACCAAGATGGAGTCTGCATTTTCAGTGGGAGGAATGGGTATTTTAACCTTCACTAGGAACTCAACTTCCTTGAACTCAAATTTTTATAATTAAGGAAATACTTTTACAAAAAACACATAAATAGGAATATGTCCAAATGTGTATATAAAGCACTTCCTTCTCCTGTTGTCAGAGAGAAGTATAACCAAAGGCTTAGACAAAGAATTGGAGTTAAAAGGAGCCACATTCCTCTGAAGGGACAGGCCTAGACCTTTATAAAATAGAGTCTGGTGGGATGTTCCTACCTGGTGCATGGCAAAGAGTACTGTACTCAGATTTAGAAAATGAAGGTTCAAGTATCTGTCTTGCCATTTATAAACCACATGTCCATATTCAAGTCATTTACACTTTTTTGAGCCCCAGGTCTTCATTCAGTGAAATGAGGTTAATAATACATCACCTATCCTCAGAGGGTTGTCAAGAAGCTCCAATGATAGGAATGGATGTGAAGCACTTTGTAGATCTAGTGTACTTTATAAATGTAAGTGAATTTGGGGATGGTATGGTGTTTTCTTTCACTTTTTATTCAACCTTTAAAAATTAATTTTTTGTTTTCAACATTGACTTCCATAAGATTTTGAGTTTTAAATTTTCTCTCCTTCCCTAATCTCCTCCCTCCCCAAGACAGCATGTAATCAGATACAGGCCCCTATTAAACATATTTTCACATTAGTAATGTTGTAAAGAAGAATTAGAACTAATGGGAGGAGCCACAAGAAAGAAGAAAAAAAGAGAGAGTGTGAGCAAATAATATGCTTTGATGTGCATTCAAATTTCACAGTTCTTTTTCCGTCTGAGGATAGCAGAGAAGGGATAAGTCCATCCAAGTCTGTCATTGTACAACGTTGCTGTCACCATGTAAGATGCTCTCCTTGTTCTGCTCACTTCATGCAGCATCAGTTCATTGATGTCTCTCCTGGTTTTTCTGATGTCCACCTGCTCATCATTTCTTAGGGAACAATAGATTTCCATTACATTCATATACCACATTCTCCAATCCATTCTCCAATTGATGGGCATTCCCTCAGTTTCAATTCTTGGCTACCGCAAAAAGAGCTGCTATAAATATCTTTGTACATGTGATTCCTTTTCCCATTTTATGATCCCTTTGGGATATAGACCTAGAAGTGGTATTGCCAGCTCAAAGGGTATGTACAGTTTTATAGCCTTTTGGATATAGTTCCAAATTTCTCTCCAGAATGGTTGAATCAGTCCATAACTTCACCAACAATTCCTAAGTGTTCCAATTCTTCTACAACATTTATCATTTTCCTGTTTTGTCATGTTAGCCGATCTGATTTGCATTTCTTTAATCAATAGTGATTTAGAGTACATTTTTATATGCCTATAGATAGCTTAAATTTCTTCAACTGTAAACTGCCTATGAAAAATGCTTTGATAATTTGTTGTGTTTGTCCTTTGTTTTCAAAGAAGATCATGACATCAGAGAAATGACATGACTTGCACTTTCTTCAATTGGGGAATGTCTTGTGTTCTTACAAATTTGAATAAGTTCTCTATATATTTTAGAAATGAAGCCTTTATCAGAGAAACTGGTTGTAAAAATTGCTTCCCAGCTTTCTGCTTCACTTCTAATCTTGATTGCTTTGGATTTGTTTATGTAAAAACTTTTCACTTAAATGTAATCAAAATTATTCATTTTGTATTTCATAATGTTCTCTATCTCTTATTTGGTCATAAATTCTTCCATTCTCCATAGATCTCATAGGTAAAATACTCCTTGTTCTCTTAGTTTACTTATATTATCACCTTTTATTTTTGTGTACCCATTTTGACTTAATCTTGGTATATGGCATAAGATGTTGGTCTATGCTTAGTTTGTACCATACTATTTTCCAGTTTTCCCAGCAATTTTTATTAAATAATAAGTTCTAATCGCAGAAGTTGGAATCTTTGGGTTTATCAAACCCTAAATTACTAGACTACACAGTAGTCATTGATTACTGTGTCTTGTGTACTTAATCTATTCCACTGATCTACCACTCTATTTCCTAGGCAGAATCAAGTATTTCTGATGATTGCTGCTTTTTAATGCAATTTAAGGTCTGGAAGGACTAGGCCACTTTTGGGATGGCATTTTCTAGGCAGGGACCATAGCTGAGTACCTTTTGCCCCATGACCCACTACCTCCCATCTTCCTGGGCCAGGCTGATCATGGTACCACCACTGCATAGGGAATCAAGGAATATATTATTAAATCCTTTTCCTTTTTAACTCAGTTAAATTTGGGATTTTTCAAAATAAACCTTTACTTAAAAACTGAAGGAAGATAATCCTCACAAAAGCATTGAAATTGGATGAGTTTACAGAATAAAGGTTTCTGGTCCTAAACTATCTAAAGCCTTGGTGCAGATGACACTGATTTCTACAGATTACACAACATTTCATATTCTTCCTTTCACCTCCACTTTATTTGCTCCTTTCTCACTAGGGGAGGAGCAGGGGATAAGATCTTTTCTGCTCTTCTGATAACTAGGCAGGACAGTAGATTATTAAATGGATAACAGACCAACAGTGTCTTAATCAACAAGCATTTATTAAGTAACTACTGTGTATAGATACTTTGCTAAAAGTTGGATCTATAAATTTTAAAAATTGAAACTGTCTCTGTCCTCAGGAAGGCTAGGAAGGATGGGAAGGGGAAGGGAATAAATATTTATGCAGTGACTGCTATGTGCTAGGCACTATGCCAAGCACTTTTTACAAATATGATCTCCTTTCTTCCTTACAACCATCCTTTGAGATAGGTGCTATTATGCCTATTTGGCAGTTGAGGAAACTGAGACTGTCAGTGGTTGAAGGCTTCCCCAGAGTTATACAGCTAGTAAATGTCTGAGACTAGATTTGAACTCAAGTCTTCCTTATTCCAGGCCTAGCTCTGTGTCTTTTGAACCAAATAGCTGTCCCAGATGAAGAAAGACCATTAATTTAAGTAAGAAGCAATTGCATTTCATTCATTTTTCCAATATGTTTACGTGTATGTGCTATATGTAATGATAAATACTAAATATTGTGTGTATGTATGTGTGTGTGTGTGTGTGTGTGTGTGTGTGTGTGTGTGTTTGGGGTGGGGGATACAAAAGTGAGCAAATTTGAGCAGCTACTTACGTCTACTCAGCAAATGTCTGCCTCTGCTTTTTCAAAATGCACATTTTACCTCCAACCTAGTGGAAATATTTCCTTTACTCCTACACCCCTCAGGACACTAAATGAAATGCCAATTTTGAGAGGCTTATATGTGAATTTTATTGATCTTATAGCCTCATCACACTGTGGAGCTCCCTTATCTGGACGGAGATTCTATCAATATAACCCTCCAAGAACTAGACTCAGGAACATAACATTGCCTTCCTCTCCCCACAACCCCAACACACACACACAAACACACACACATATACACACACTCACTAAGGGATCACAGTCATGAAACACTGTATTGAAATTATGAGTTTTTCAAAGCATTAGTATTTTCTAAAAATCCTTTACCTTAAAATTATCACAGTCACAAATGAACAAGCTACAAATTAGGGATTCCTTTATCATTTTGTTGATTGTCCAGATTTAGGAAAATGATGCAGAAAATGGTAATAATGTTGATTAAACTTAAAGATGTGTCTTATATACTGTATTGTTTTTTCTAGAGATAATTATTAATCATTTGCCATCAGATCCCCTGACAGTGGGTTACCACAGGGGAAAAATGTGTCATAATCTTCCAAAAGGGGATAGACTTTCAATCCCCACATGCCAAAAATGGCACATTGTACTTTGAAAAAAATGACTATGAAATGTGACATTCTCTAACCTTTCCCTATCCCTTCTCTCAGGCTTGTCTTTGTGACTATGCATCTCACAATCATCAGTCTTACCTACGTGTATATGTCAAGGGAACAAACAGGTAAGAGAAGATGGATGATGCTTCAGGAGGTCATATCGCTTCAATTAGGTAGTATGTAAGCTCCATGGAGGTAAGGGCTGTTTCATCTTTGCCTTTTAATCCCATGCCTAGAATAGTGCTTGGCACATAGTAAATGCTTAATAAATGCTTGTTGATTGATTAATGACTAGAAAAATTACTCCAGGTACATAGTCTATCAATGGTAGGATATGTTAACATAATGTTTAGTGCCTACTTGAATGTGGAGCATATAAGAGTCAATTATTTCTTGATTAATTATTAAGTCAGTAGTACCATAAAAGCAGACTTGTTTAATTCCCAGAATAGTTTTTGAAGTCCTTATAAAGTACTCTTCAAAAAGAAGGAAGATTGTAAAATAGAAACATCAGTTAAAGAAGCATAAATCAGACTAAAAAATGAAAACATCTTCTCCTTTGGTTATTAAGATAGCGACAGCTTGAGATTTTCATGTTTCTCATTTATGTAAAACTAAGCTGAGGCTTGAGATGTCAGTCTCTCAGAGAGGAAGAGAATTCTAAGAGGTCTTTATGCATTCATTTTGTGAGATAGGCTTGTTACCATACACTAAAGATTTTTTAAAAAAATATACTTCACTTTTTCTTTTTCTTTCAGTCTTAGTTGAGCACCAACACAATGCCATAGACCAGGCATGGAAATTGAGCTGGAATTTGAAACGTTAACCTGAAGGATAAAGACTGGAAAGCTATAGGATGGCTCATATCTCTTTCATTATCAAGAACTCTTTCCATCTTGAAGAAGATGAAATTAAAATTTGTAAAACAAGTGCCATTTTTTTTAAGTCCTTGAAAAGGCTGAGGCAAGATGGTTGAGAATGATAAAGAGATACCAGATGAAATAATAGAAGTGACTTATCATAGATCTTGTTTGGAATTAGAACATTAATAAACTTGGTTACATAAGATTATATAGTGACATTTGCTACTCTTCTATCCCCTTTCTAATCTTTTCCTACCTTCTTCTACCATAATCTTCTTACTGTAATCTCCTATCTGACTCCCTAATCTTTCCCTCCTATCATTCTAGACCTGAATATTCTGTACTTTGCTGACTCCAAATCTTTGCTCATATTATTTCTCATCCCTGGAATGCCTCTTTTTCTGTCTCTGCATATGAAATTTATCCTTTAAAAGTTCATCTCAAATATGATCTCCATCAAACCTTTCTGATTGCACTTGCTGATAATGACTTCCCTTGGACATCACAAAGAACATTTGTAAAGAGGAAAAGGACTTCTTACTGTCTCCACTGAAGTCTAAATTGGATGCCTCCTTGTGGGAGCAAACTTGGGTTCTGCAAAATTATGACAGTGGAGAATAACATTTCATAGATTCTACCAGGTTAGAAAAGCTTTGAACATAGCCCTGATTGAACTGGATATCCAATGTTCAGGTCCTGTCTAGATTAGCTCAGAGAAGGACATCATTAGTTTGACCATGAAATGATGAATTTTTCAGCCATAGCAACTCTCAAATATTATCTATTAAGTTATAGAGGGGTTGGGAGCTGTGTTGATGAAAGGAGTACTGCACTAGTAAAATTACAGGTCCTTGAAATGGTAAAATATTAATGAAAGGCTGTCACTGTGGTATAATCTGCCTATTTGTCATAGTGCACTATAGGAAATCTGTAAGTATAGGAGTTCCTGTGCTGGAAACAGATAGCACAAAAAGTTTCCTCAGTTGAACAAGAAAGGACAAACACAGAAGCATTGAGAAATGGGAGAGACAGAAACCTTAGAACAACAGTATGACACTGGCTGGGCAGTCCATCATGGCAGAAGAAAAAGTGGAGGAGGTGGTGGAGTGCATCTGATGAATTCCCATTTTAACTAATCATTCTTGTGATATATAGTGGCTTATATAATTTTAGAGGACACAGGACACAATTATTTCTGATGACCTGAAAAAGTCTATCACAGAGAAGGCAATGGAAAGGCGTATACAGGGGTGAGCAGGCTGTAGTATACGACTGATAAGAAATTAGTGCCTACATCTCTGAACTTCGATGAATCTAAGAATTCTGAACCAAGAAACCATTAGTGAATCTATGTTCAGCAAAAGTGCATTGAGATAGGAGAAAAGATTATGCATGGTATAACTACTTAGTGCTTTATCTAAGGTTAGTGAGTTTTGAGCCATTAACCATACAATCACCAATAAGGGTCTTGCTATCAAAGACGTTTTTTGAGAGGGCTGAATGTGGAAGGGAGCAGCTACCTGGGCCATGACCAGTTGTCTATGGGAAGAACTAGTACTGCATTTCCAGGTATATACTATCATGCCTCTGACAACGGGTCACTATAGGGGGAAAATGAATGTCAGGTATTGTTGCTAATATGTCCTCAATAAGGGAGTGGAAGGTGTAGAACCCTTCTACAGAGCAGAGATAATTTGGCCATCCCTTTTTCATTCTTGTCTGACTCTTCATGACTCCATTTGGGGTTTTCTTGGCAAACATAATAGAGTGGTTTGTCATTTCCTTCTCCAGCTCATTTTATAGAGGAAGAACTAAGGCAAAGAGGGTTAAATGATTTGCCCAGGGTAACACTGCTGCTGAGTGTCTGGAACTGGATTTGGACTTAGGAAGACGAGTCTTCTGGACTCTAGGCCTGGCACTCTACCTATTGTGCCACCTAACTGCCCCACATCAGACATGTTAATGATTAGCTAATAAGTGATCTATTTAGTAGATATAGAGTTTTATAAAGTCCAGATCATAGTATCATAGGAGCATAGATTTAGAGCTGGAAGGAACTTTAGAGGGCATCCCACGCAATCACCTCATTTTACAGCTAATGAAAATTGAGTTATATGGCCATAGTCATAGAGCTACTGTGTCAGAATTGAGATCGGAATCCAGGCCCTTTGACTTCATGTGTATTACCCTTGGACTCTGAATGGTAAAGAGACTGTCACTGTTTATGTTAGAGGAATGGCTTTATAAAAGGCAATATGTTTTCAGATGTGAAGAGTGAAATGACAAATACAAATCCTGCTTTCCCGCATTCATTGACCATTAGGTCTAAATTAATTTTGGTTTTACTTTTAAGTACCAGCATTGCCAACATAATGCTTCCCTTTCTCTATAGTTGTATTTTTTTTTTGAGTTGATGAATGAAAGGCAAAGAATCACAGAATGTTAGAGCAGAAAGGAAGGTACTAACTATTGTCATATAAGGGATTCTTATATGTCTTTTTTGTGTTATGAATTCCTGTGGAAGTCTAGTGAAATTTATAGACCCATTCTTGGTATACTGTTTTTCAATGTATAAAATATATACTGCTTTTAAACATATAAAATTAAATACATAGGATGACAAAGGAAATAAATTATTTTAAAATATAGTGATCTCTAGCTGCCTCCCTGTCTGTCTATCTATCTATCTTTCTATCTATCTAAACAACTTCATAGATGTCAGGTTAAGTCTTGATCTAAACTAATCCCATATTTTAAAGATAAGAGAATTAGCCAGGAGCTTCAAAAACCCTAAAAGAAAAACACAAAGCCTTGTCATGATCTGGGTCAGATCTCTCTTTTTTCATGAAAATTCTTTCTGGGAGTCTTTTTTAATATGTCTGAAAACTACCAAAAGTAAAACTTTTCCTGGAAACAGAATAAATGACCCTAAAGCAGCTTGCTCAGTAGGTGATCTCTCCTTGGCTGGTTTGCTCATTAGGTTATCTCACTCTTCCCAATCAATCAGCCATCCCAGGGGGCTCTTACAGGGCTTTGATGCTACATCAATCACATAAATTGGCCTTTAGGTATTTTGGTCAAGCCTATTCCTCTTTACATGTGATGATTCTGAAAACTAAGTTATTAACCATTTTAGAAAGGTCTGGGCAACTAACCAGTTAAGTTTAAGACAAAATTAGGCTTATTTGTGTATGTATAGTCATACCTAGTATTCAGGTATTAAAGCAGATTTTATGTTACTTAAATGACTATTAGAATAATACCTTAATAAGTATAACATTTTGACTTCATTCAATAAGATTTCATAATCTATCAATTCCAGTTTATTCTACTAGACTCTCCAGTCTTTGAATGTAGGGCATCTATATTGAAAGTTGTCTATGTGCAAGCTGAGGGCTAAAGCTTGACCGCATCTGGGCTTTAAGCAGAGTGAATGCACATCAACTCAGACTCTTGCTAAGCTGTGGGACCCTGGGAAAGTCAATTGACTTTTTTCGGCCTGAATTTCATCATATGGATATTAATAACACCGACCTCACAGGGTTGTTGTAGAGATCAAAGGAGATAACAGTTACAATGTTATATTAATGCCAGTTGCTATTATTGCTATTAATCATTTGGATTTTGAAATGCTACTAAACATTAGAGGCAGCATGATGATAGAGGCCTGACTTGAGAAACAAGAAAACTTCAATTTCTCCTGCCTTTGACAGTGTTAAGTATCCTTCCTTTTATTGCCAATCAGAGGACCACAAGGTGTCAGACGGAGGCACCCTAGCACCAGTTGTGGTGTCAAACAGAAAGGTGAGGTGTTCTTGCTGTTGGGTCATGAATGGTCTCTTCCCAGCTTTGCTCTCTTCTTTCTGAGATGAGTTTGGGAAGTAGATATGGCTGCTGAGATGACTCTGTCCAGTCCTAGGAAATAGCTAATGGCCCATGGGAAGGTTTCTTGATGTAAACCCAGTGGGTTCAGGAGAGAAAAGGATGCCTAGAGGGGATCAGGTGGTGAGCAAAGTACAGTGTTTATTAGTAAGACTCACAGATTGTGGACTCAGGGACATGGCAATAGGTCTTTGGACCTGGGCTAAAGCACTGACTGGCAGAAAGGCCCCTACTTTATTTCTTGTTTTATCTAGGTCAGCTAAAACCTCGGGTTTCTCTGAGGGAGACCAGTGGTTGCTGTTCATCCTTTGTTCTCAAAGAGGACTGATGACATCGGGAAGGTGATGTCTTGACTTGCAAGTAAAATCAGATTTAAGTGAGGCAGAGCTTTGCAAAATAACAGCCTCATTCTTTCCTCCAGAGTCATCTCAGTCTAGTGGCAAGACATGGGTCAGGATAACTGGTGATGGCCCAGGATGCAGTGGGAGAACTTGGCCTTTTAAACAAAGGTCTTTCTCAGGTCCCATTGAGAAGTTAAAGGCTAGGTAAGAACTGAGATAAAATAGAGCCTACTTTGCCTTCACAAAAGAATCAGTCAGGAAGGAGAAGACCCTCAAAGTTTCTAGCCAGAACAGAAACAATTGCTGTTTATACTTACTCTAAGCAATGGAAAGCAAAACAATGAGACTTGGGCTGGGGCGTATTATTGGCCAATCAGTGAGAACCAGAGTGATCTGGGTTTAAAGGCATAATTAAGTCAAGTAGTTCCATTTGAACTCCAATGGACTTTATCAAAGCCTAGTTTTTCAGATCTATATTTCAAGCAATCATAAACGAAAACTACATGAGACAAAAGAATTGTCCCAGTTAAAAATAATAGGAAATATGGATAGAATAAATAAGCAGGGAAGGAAAAAAATCTAGCCCCCAAGTGTAAGTGATCAAATTTGCATTCCCACATGCAAAGGTATGGTTCTCTGTATGGAAAGAGGAAGAGGAAGAAAAGGAGGAAGAGGAGGAGGAAGAGAAGAGAAGGAAGAAAGGAGAAGAAAGATGAGGACACGGAGGAGATGGTAGCATTATCCAATTGGAGCCGGCCTGTTGGGCTCCCTGGTGCAAGAAGCTACTATTCTTCACAGATGATTGTTCCTTCATTCTCAAAGAGGACCACTGAAATCGGGAAGGTATCGGATTTAAGTGAGGCAGAGATGTGCAGTCATGAACCTTCCTTCGCTAGAGTAGGAGTCCAGTGGCAAGATGTAAGTCAGTGCAACTCTTATTTTCTTGTTCAGAATCTTGGAATACTGAACCTTCTTCAGTCTGTGTTAGGACAGCTTGAGACAGAGGTCAATGAAACTCCATTTGGGGTTTCCTTGACAAAGATGTTGGAGTGTTTTGCCATTAACTTTTGCATCTCATTTTACAGATGAGGAAACTGAAACAAATACCATTAATTGACTTGCCCAGGGCCATATAGTTAGTCTATCAGGCTAATTTTGAACTCATGTCTTCTTGATAATATAATATCATTTAACTAGACCAAAAAAAAAAAGTTGAGAAATAATTATGTATTGCCTTTTCCCCACTTAAATTCAAAGAAACAAAAGGTACACAGTTTGAAATTTTTATTCTGAGCTAGGCACTGTCATGTAAAACACATTGAATTGGGCATGAAGAAGACCTGGCTTTTCTAATTACCTTGGCCAAATCACTCTTAACCTTAATTTCCTCATCTTTAAAATGACAGGCTGGATGATCTATGTGGTACCTTCCAACTGTACTGAAGTATGACTTTGTATTGTTGGGAAGAAAACTAGAACCCAAACCTTTTGAGGTTGTATCTGTGGAAACCCAGAGTGCCTAGAAACTAATTTTCATCCCTTAAGGGAGTGTTGGTCTGGGTTCAAAGTAGGCATTTTTCTTCTCAAACCTTTTTAATTTAACACAATAAATATTAAGTACTCAAAATCTGCAAAGTGCTGTGCTGAGAATATAACTCATAAAACAAAATAGTCCCTGCCTTCAAGGCTCTTACATTCTACGGGGTGGTGGTGGGGAGCAACTAAGTGGTCAGGAAAAGCACTTTAACTAAACTTTTAGGGAGACTAAAGACTCTAAAAGTCAAAGATGAGAAGCGAGTGTCTTGAAGGCTTGGAAGACAGTTCATGCAAACATGGAAATGGTGATGGAATTCAAATGAGGAGAGCAGCTAGAAGTCCAGGTAGGCTAGAATTAAGAGTATATGAAGAATAGAAAATGTAGATGCTAGGGCCTAGAGTCTAGTCAGTTAGTGGAAAACCTTGAATACCAGACTGAAGAAATTTACATTTTATACTAGAGATAATAGGAGGGCACTGATTTTTGTTTTTGTTTTTGGTTTTGGTTTTTTTTAATAGGAAAGTAACATAGTCAAACTTTTGATTTTGGGAAATTATTTTGACAAATATGTACAGGATGAATTAGAGAGGGAAAAGACTAGAAACAGGGAGGCTGGTTAGAAGCCTGTTTGGGCAGTTGTTGTGTTCATCCTTTGTTGCCAGAGAAGACCAGGCCATCAAAGAAATGACAACATGACTTGCACTTGACTTTGTTTTGAGTGAGGGAGGGCTGTACAAGTCACCAGCCTCACTTCTCCTCCAGAGTCATCTGGGTCCAGTGATCACATATTCATCAGGGTGACTGGAGATAATCCAGGATACAGTGGGAGACCTTGATCCCTTTAGGCCAAGGTCTATTCAGGAACTCACTTAGGTTGAGGTAACATCCATTCATTGAATAGGCCTCTTTAAGAAGTAGACAGGTGACATTTACTATTCTTATGAATCTGAACAAGTCATCTGCCTCAGTTTCTTCAGCTGTAAAATGGTGATAGCAGCTATGTACCAGGGCTGTTGTGAGGGCCAAATAAGATAATATTTGCATAGTATTTTGCAGTATCTGGTGCATAGTAAGCTCTTCATAAAAGTTTCATTCCTTCCTTCCATCCTCTTTAGGAAAGGATGATAACAGACTGAATTAACATGGAAACCATACAAGTGGAGGGAAAGGGAAAGGTGCTGTTCTACTTTCTGGCTTCCCTACCTTCCTTCAAGACTCAGCTTAAGACATCAAGATCCTACTCTGGCCTACTCACTCTTCTCAGCCCTCCTTTCCCACTGAGATTAGCTTCCTTTTACAGTGTATTTGCTTACACATATATATATATATATATATATATATGTGTGTGTGTGTGTGTGTGTGTGTGTGTGTGTGTGTGTGTATTTATGTATGTATATTATACACACATACACACACACACACACACACACACACACATATATAATTGCTTGCACATCATCTCCACCTTTAAAATGTAACTTCCTCAAGGTCAGTGATTTCTTTCCTCTCTTTGTATTTCCAGCACTTAGCAGAGTGGCTGGTACATAATCAATGCTTAATAAGTGTTTTCTGAATAACCAACTGACTCACTAATTGGAGACAGACTCAAGAATTGTCCTGAGGACCTAGAAGTTTTTCCCTAAGGTTGTCTGCTCAAAATCTTTGGACAGCAAGGAAAATTACACCCTGGTTCTTTCCAAGTAGCTATAGCTGATCTGTGAAGGGATGGCATGTTTATTAGAAACCAGAGCCACACTGACTGCCTTTTAAAAAGAGAGTTCCCAATTTTTTTTAACCTTATTTTATCTCCCTTGCATTGATTCTGTGATAGCATCTCTCTGAGGTCACCAGGCAGGCTGACGGTTCTTTTTATCCAGTGTCCCTGACTCATCTCACCAGCCTTGTGGAGAGCTTCTTGGCTATCTTGGTAATCATCAGAGATAAACAATCCTGGCCTTAATCCTCTTAAAATAAAAGTTTCTCTTATCTGTGACTGTAAGCAAAGATCTCCCACGAAAGGCATTGCTAGAAATAGGCCACCATGAGCATATGGCTTGGATTTTTACTTCCTTGAATACCTGAACTCTCTGTGACCCTCATAAGCAACTCCAGGACAGCTTTGCTAGTTCCCCTCATCAGATGGGCAGGAAGCCCACCTCCTCTATAAGTAAGTCCTCAATAAACATAGCCTTGCTTTACCTTAACTTTTGCCTATCATTCAAGCTCCCTTGCTTATATTAACAACCACATCCTAGAAAGGTTATTTAATCAAAATTTTTCTTTTCCTTTTCTTTCTTTTTAAAATCTGCATAGGCAAGAACAACCTATCATTTCTTTATTCATCCACTTTATTTCCTTTGAAGCCAGATTGATTTAGATGGATGGTTTTCTTGGATAAGCCTCAGATCTTCTGAAAAATGCCCAAGAAAACTAAAGAAAGTTGTCTTATTGCTATCCAAAGCCTAGAGATTTTCCGTGAGGAAAACTACCTCATAATACACCTGTATATCACACTTCACATGAAGAAATGAATGACACTGGGGACTCATCACTGTGAAGTCTAACACTTTGAATCATTCTTATCAGTCAATCAATAAGGATTTATTAAGTATCTTTATTTAATAAGTATCTCAAAGTATCTTCCCAACCCTTCTTAATTCTGGTACATTCCCTCTGTCATTGTTTAATCATTTTCAGTCATGTCCATCTCCTTGAAACCCCTGTAGGGTTTTCTTGGCAAAGATACTAGAATGATTTCCATTTATTTCTCCAGCTCATTTTACAGATGAGGAAACTGAGGAAAGCAGGGTTAAGTGACTTACTCATTGTCAAACAGTCAAACATTTAAATCCAGATTTGAACTAAAGTATTCCTGAATTTAGGTTGGGTACTCTATCTGCTGTGCCATCCAGCTTCCCTTCCCTCTGTTGATTGTTTCCTTTTAAGCTTGTCTGTACTTATTTATTTGTTGTATCTTTCATTCGATTGTAAGTTCCTTGAGGTGGGCACTATCTTTTGCCTCCTTTAGTATCCCCAAAACTTAGCACAATGCCTGACACATTAGTCAGCACTTAATAAATGCTTATTAACTAAATGAACAATCTGTTATGTTGCAGACCCTTGAAATTAAAAAAAAAAAAAAAACCAATCCCTACCCTCAAAGGAATTTGTATTCCTTTAGGTAGTAGCATGTGTATATAAGTATAGTGTACATAATATATGTACACACATACATATTCTCACAACCATTCTCTGTCTCTAAAGTCTGTTAATTGAGGCCTTCATTATACAGGAGAGAACTAGTAAAGCTGTTCTGGTGTTACTTATGAAGGTAACAAAGCAGCTCTCTGTCTGTCTCTGTCTCTTTCTCGCTATACACATACACACACACACACACATACACAAAACAATGTATATTTGCATATATGCATATGTACATATTTTTATATATACAGAAAAAATACAAAGCAATTTGGGGGAGAATGTGTTAGTTGTCTTGGGAGAAGAGGCATATTTTTAGGAATTCATAGATTTAGACATGGAAGTATCCTAAGAAGTCATCAAGTCCAACTAAATCATCTACAGATGATGGAATAGAGAGTCAGAAATTTCAAGTGACTTGTCTAATGTCATATAGGGAGTAAGGAGCAGAACTGGGATGTGAACCCTAATCCTCCCTTTTGAAATTCACTATTCTTGCAACTTACATTATATTACCTCTTGTATTCCTCTTGGTGAGTCAAGGCACACATTCAAAGATTTTGACTGGAATTATGGGTACAGCCTGTGTCTATTTAAGAGAATAAAGCTAACTATCTGTGTAGGAAGGAATTCACATCATTGACTTAGAGTATCCATCCCACTCTGGATATGAAGAAAACCCTTAGATGCCAAAAGAAGACATTGTGACAAAGTAATTTCAATATTAACTTCAAATGTAGACATGATAAGAACACTGAGTTTGTTGTTTCTATAAGTATACATCATCTGGTTGTTTCAAGGATATTCTCTTATTCCTTGTTATAAAATTGATATAAGGAAAGGGCAGCTAGCTTGTACAATGGATAGGGCACTGGAACTGAAGTCAGGAAGACTCATCTTCCTGAGTTCAAATCTAGCCTCAGACACTTACTAGTGGTGTGAACCTGGGCAAGTCACTGAACTTTGTCTCAGTTTCCTCCTCTGTAAAATGACCTGGAGAGGAAAATGGAGAACCACTCTAGTACCTTTGCCAAAAAAACCTCAAATAGGGTCATGAAGAGTCAGATATGAATGAAAAAAATGGCTGAGACTGGACAGTAACAGCAACAATGCTATTTACTGAATATTATCAGATGATGTTAATAGACCTACAGTTAGAAGGAAACTCAGAAAATTCAAGAATTTAATTTTACAGGTGAGAATGCTGAGGATTGTTGTAGAATCTGGAAGGGATCTGGAAAAGGTTATTCAGTTTATTGATCTAATGATGGGGAGAATGACATTTAAAAGGAACCTTATCTTAAAAGTAACTCTCTGCTTACAATTTAATTCTTATTTATAGTCATGGTCTCCATGATTCAAACATTTCTTTATGGAGTTGAAGATAGTTAAATGAGAAAGGAGAGTACAGCAAATTATGACTTTGATTCAATAGTTTATGCCATTGCCCTCAAATTATTTGCAACTAATAGTTTTCAGAATCAGGCTAATAAGAAATGGAAGGAGATCATAGGCTAACAAATTTAGAGAGGGAAGGGACCTTAGAGCTTTTCTATCCCAATCTCTTTATTTTACAACTAAACAATCTGAGGCCAAGGTATATTGTTACTTGCCCAAGGTTACACAGGTAGTTAAGTAGAGGAGCTATTAATTGCACCCAGGAACTCTGGTTTCAAATCTAGGGTTCTTTCCACTGAACTACAAGATAGGCGAAATTCTGATGTTATGAGGATGTCTGAACTGGAGGTCTCAGTATGAAATTCAAATATTTGTGTTTTTCCATATCCAATTAACAAATATGTATTAAGTGCCTACTGTGTTTGAGATATTGTGCCTTGCAGCTTGCAGTTAGACTGTTAATTCCTTCATGTCAGGTGTAGCTGCCCTTTCATTGATCTTTTATCTCATTTCAGTAACATTTAGCCCCACCAATGCAGGCAATGCCAGTGTCCCTTTGGAAGGATTCAAGTGTTTTACAAAAATTAGTCTTTATGGAATTCTTTGAAGTTTGTAAAATGCTTTATGTAGATGATTTCACTTGAGCATCACAATTCCTGTGAGATAGGGTATACAAGTTTTATTATCTCAGAAAATATAAATGATTTACTCATGGTCATGTAGTCACTAAAGATACTAGAGGTAGGATTTGAGCCCAGTTTCTGCCAAACTGCTTTTCGGTATTCCCTGCAATTTTTGTCAAATGTTGAGATCTTTCCCAACAAGTTGAATTTTTGGATTAAAAAAATAAAAACAACATTGGATTACTATGGTCATTTGCTAATTTTTTTTATGTACCTCATCTATTCCAGTTAGCCACTACTCTATTCTCAGCCAATACCAGATGGTTTTGATGTTTACCACTTTGTAATATAGTGTAAAATCTGGAACTGCTTGGCTACCTTCCTTAACTTTCTTTCTTCATTGATTCCTCCAATATTTTTGACTTTTTGTTCTTCCTGATGAATTTTTTCACTATTTTTTCCTAGCTCTATAACATAATTCTCATTAGTCTGATGGTTATGGAACTGAGTAAGTGCAATGCTCATTTTTATGATAATGCCTTTGCCTACCTTGGCCTGTCTTGGCAGGTAGACACTCAAATATTTTATATTTTCTGCAGTTATTTTAAATGGAATTTCTCTTTCTATATCTTCCTGCTGGGTTTTATTGGCAGCATATAAAAATACTGATGATTTATATGGATTTATTTCATATCTGCCACATGGCTGAAGTTGTTGTTTCAACTAGTTTTTTAGTTGATTCTCTAGGGTTCTGTAAGTACATCATCTGCAGTGAGCAATGGTTTTATTTCCTCATTGTTTATTCCAATTCCTTAATTTTTTTCCTTGTTTTATTGCTTTAGCTAGCCTTTCTAGTAAAAAATGAATTATAATGGTGACAATAGACATCCTTGCTTTACCCTGATCTTATGGGGAAGGATTCAAGTGTATCCCTGTTACAGATAATGCTTGCTTTTGGTTTTAGACAGAGGCTACTTACCATTTTAAGAAAGACTTCTTTAATCATGCCTAGAGGGTAACCAAACTGCACCATACCCTTTGATCCAGCAATACCACTACTATGTCTATATCCTAGAGAAATGATAACAAAGGAAAAAGGACCTATATGTACAAAAATAATTATAACAGTTCTTTTTGTGGTGGCAAATAGAAATTGAGGGGATCTCATCAACTGGGAAATGGTTGGATAATCTGGGATATGTGAATGTAATAGAATCCTATTGTGCAGTAAGAAATGCTGAGCAGGTGGATTTCAGAAAAACAAAAACATGGAAAGACTTGCATGAACTGATGCAAAGTGAAATGAGCAGAACCAAGAGAATATTAGACACAGTAACAGCAACACTGGGTAATGATCAACTATGAATGGTATCAATTCTCAGTAATACAATAATCCAAGTCAATTACAAAGGACTCATGAAGGAAAACGCTATCCTCATCCGGAGAAAGAACCGACGGAGTGTGAATGCAGATCAAAGCATACTATTTTCACTTCGTCCATTTGTGTGTGTGTATGTGTGTGTTTCCTGTTGGTCTGTTTCTTCTTTTACAACTGTGACTAATATGGAAATATGTTTTACATGATCACATAGACATAATCCATGTCAAACTGCTTACTATTTTAGGAAGGGGGAGGTGAGGAAGGAAGGGAGAAAAAATTTGGAACTCAGAATTTTGTAAAAATAGATGCTAAAAATTGTCTTTACATGCCATTGGAAAAAAAACCCAAAATACTCTAAAAGCATTTTAAAAAAGGCTCCATTGATCTCAAAGTTTTCCATTATTTTTAACAGGAATGAATGCTGTATTTTGTCAAAGGCTTTTTCTGAATTTGATATGAGTATATGATTTTTTAAAAATATTTTTATTTAGAGTTTTGAGTTCTAAATTCTTCCCCCCCAAGACAGTGCATAATCAGATATAGGTGCATTATATGTGCAAGTATGTAAAAAAATTTCTTATTAGTGATTTTGTATAAGCAGACTCTAATAAAAGAAAAAAGAAAGTGAAAAAGTGCATGTTTCAGTCTCTACTCAATAAATAACAGTTCTTTCTTTGGAAGTGGATAGCATGCTTCATCATTAGTATTTTGGGATTGTCTTAAGATCATTGTGTTGTTAAGAATAGCTAAGTCATTCATAGTTGATCGTCATACAATATTGCTATTACTGTGTACAACATTCTCCTGGTTCTGTTCATTTCACTATGCATCAATTCATGTAGGTCTTTCTAAATTTTTCTGAAATCACCCTGCTTATAGCACAATAATATCCCATAACAATCACAAGCCACAGCTTTTTTAGCCATTCCCCAATTGATGGACTCTGCTTTGATTTCCAATTCTTAGCCACCACCAAAAAAGCTGCTATAAATATATTTGTACAAATAGGTCCTTTTCCATTTTTTGGATGTCTTAGGGATATAGACCTAGCAGTGGTATTGGTGGATCACAGGGTCTACACAGTTTTATAGTTCTTTGGGCATAATTCCAAATTGTTCTCCAGATGGTTGATCAGTTCACAACTCCACCAAGAGTGCATTATTGTTCCACTTTTTCAGCAGTCAACATTTTCCTTTTTTATCATATTAGCCACTCTGATAAGTATGTGGTGATACCTCAGAGTTTTTTTAATTTGTATTTTTCTGATCATTAGTGATGAAGAGTATTTTTTCATTGAATGGTCAATTTTTGTGAAGTTACATGTACAGCTGAGAAAAAGGTATACTCTTTTCTATTGCCCTTCAATTTTCTCCAGATGTCTATCATATCTAAATTTTATAAGATTTTATTCCTCTTTTTGATGCTTTTATTTTATGGCTAGATTTATTTAGCTCTGAGAGGGGAAAGTTGAAGTCCCCATTATTATAGTTTTACCACCTAGTTCATCTTGTAATTCATTTAACTTTTCCTTCCAGAACTTGGATGCTATGCCCTTTGGTGCATATATGTTTAGTATTGATATTATTCCATTACCTATCATTCCCTTTAGCAAGATGTAGTTTCCCTAGCTATCCCTTTTGATAAGGTCTATTTTTGCTTTTGCTTTGTCTGAGATCATTTTGCTACCACTGATTATTTTACTTTAGCTGAAGCATAATAAACTCTGCTCCAGAGCTTCATTTTAACTCTGTGTATGTCTCTTTTTTCAAGTGTGTTTTTTGAAAACAATGTATTGTTGGATTCTGGTTTGTAATCCATCCTTCCATTTTATGAGTGAGTTCATTCTATTCACATTCACAGTGCTGATTACTTATTGTGCATTTCGCTCATCTTATTTTTTCTGTTTCTTTTCTCTTTTTATCCTGTTTCTCCTCTAAAGTCTGTTTTGCTTCTGATCACTGCCTTCTTTGATCTTCTCTTCCTTTTATCAGCCCTCATTTTCCTAAGAAAGACACTTTCAGAGATATGAACCCAGGTTGAGTGTAGTATGAAAAAGCATAGGTCAGCATTTAGACAAGGACACTGGGGAGAGGATGACCAGAAAGTCCAAAAAGATACAGAAAGAGGTTGGAAGTTGTCTGAGACAAATTTTGCCAACATCAGATTTTTGCATAATCTTGGCTCTACAAAAGAAAACAGGTATGATTCAGTGGAAGAACACTGACTCTGAGGACACTGACCTTGGGTTCAGACACCTTCTCTAGGCCTGATTATCTGTGTAATGTTATCAAATAACTTAATATTCCTGGGCCTCTGTTTCCTCATCTGTACAATGTTGGGCTAGTTGGCCTCTGCCATTTTCTTTTGAGTCCAGTAACTCTGATCTTATTTTATGTTTTGAGAGGGATCAAGAACAGCTTGACTCAAATCTTTGATTGACCCACGTGACTTTGGGCAAATTGTTCATCTTTTCTGTAAAGTGAGGAGATAGGATTCATAAACCTCTAAAGTCTCTTTCAATTTTCAATCTAGGATGTTGAAGAAGCTTTCTTCCTTTCTACCTCTTCCTTATTCCATCTCATTATTCGTTTCCCCTCAAACTTTGCTACGACGTTTTTTTAAAATTATAGTCCACCTCTAACCATTTCTACATTTTCGTTTTTTGGTGTTGTCATCCATATCTGATCCTTAGATGAAGTATATTTCATGGTTGTCCTGTCCTGTCCTGTCCTCTTCTCTCCTCTCCTCTCCTCCCCCCCCTCCCTTCCCTTCCCTTCTCTTCCCTCCTTGTCTCTTCTCTCCTATTCTCTTCTCTTCTCCTCTCTTCTCTCTCTCTTTATATCAATTCTTTTCTTTAACAACCTTTTTTCTTCCAAAATTTCAGCTATCACCGTTATGTACATTATTCTCAGTTCTATATCTCCTGCTATATTAAGGATTCACTCTTGGGGCATATACCTTTATTTTAAAATTTCTGATGAGATTCATCATGACCAGAATGTCACATTCAATAAACATAAAATCAAACCTATCATCATTCTCCAGCAACTATATCTAAATAAAAATGATCTTTTCAACTTTGGTTCTCATATATTTTGTTTAAAGGATATTTTAGTGTATTTATTATGGTATATTATTATATTATATATAGATACATTTATATGTAAATATATATTTTATATAAATATATATATATATATATAATATTTATTATGTATTGAGAAGTAGCATGACATAACAGATAGGGAACCAACCAGACCTGGAGACCAAAGGATCCAAATTCAAATTCTTCTGACACTCTCTGTGTGACCATGGCCAAGTCATGTCTCTTTCTATATATAATGTAAATATAATACAATTTATATATATATATACATATATTATACTAATATACTAATATAATATAAAGGTGTTAGACTTGATGACCTCCAAGATCTAAATATAATTTATGATCTTATGAATTATGTTTTACCAACATCATTTTTGCATATATCATCACTTAGACTATAACCAATATAAGGGTTATCTGATCTTAAATTTTACTTTTTCTAGTAGCTAGCACAGTAGTAACACATGGTAAGTCTTCAAAAATATCCGTCAAATTATATTGCATAGGCTTTTGTTGACTATATCCAGAACTTAATCTTCATTTAAAAGATAATTTTTACCATAAGAGATATATGTGTTACACAATCTGACTTTCAAAATACAACATATGTCTAAATTGGGGATTGCCTGTAATTCCTTTATTCATGGTTCAATTTGTCCATTTGGTAACCCCACAGTAATTCTGCAGAATTCAGAGTTTCTGAGGATTATTGGGAGTGAAATGAATGACTTCACCATGGGAGTTACTACAGAAAGCACAAATAAAATTAATCAAATTGTGTGGAAAATATTCTCATCAGAAGCCAAAGAACCACAGTTCTTCAAGTCTATGTTTCACCATTATATCTTAGTACAATGTTTTTCACCTAGTAATCATTTATTTTTTCATTTTTCATTTTTTCATCCATTCATCCATCCAACCTGACTTTTCAATAGCTAAGTTTCATGTTTAACCCTTTCATAAATCACATGCTCCATATATCTAAGAGTGTTATCTCCAGAAAATTATTTCCTTTTGGGGCGGGTCAGTTTATTATAATACAGATTTTTAAAATTTTTATTATTTATTTAAAACTTTCTTTTGTTTAAATTTTGAATTCGAAATTATTTCCCTCTTTGACAACCCTGCCCCACCTCTGAGAAGGTATGCAATATGATATTAATAATGAATGTAAAATCATGCAAAACTTATTTGTCAAAAAGAATAAAAAAGTACAAAAATTTTATTCCAATTACACCCAGAAAACAACAGATCTCTCCCTGGAAGTTGACAGCACTTTTCATCATGAGACCTTTGGAATTACCTTTAATCATTGTAATTGTCAGAGTAGCCAAATATTTTACAGTTGACCATCGTTACAATATTGCTGTTACTGTGCATGGTGATCTCCCAGTTTTTCTCACTTCACTTTTCATCAGCTCAACTATATTCCCATTTCCCCTCATCCTCTAGCATTTGTCATTTCTGATACATTTGAAATGATACCTGGGCTGTTTTCATCTGCAGTTCTATAATCCATAGTTATGTAGAACATTTCTTTATATGACTAAAAATAGCTTTGATTTCTTCTGAAAACTGCTTTGTTGCTGTTGTTCAGTTATTTCAGTTGTGTCTGCCTCTTTGTGACCTCATTGGTGAATTTCTTGCCAAATAAACTGAAATGGTTTGTATTCTTTTTCCAGTTCATTTTGCAGATGAGAACACTGAGACTAACAAGGTTAAGTGACTTGCTTAGAGTCACATAGATAATAACAGTCTGAGGCCAAATTTGAACTGAGAAAAATGAGTCTTCCTGACTCCAGGCCCAGCGCTCTAACTACTATGCCATGAAAACTGCCTGTTCATATGTTTTGACTATTTTCAATTGGGGAATGGCTCTTATTTTTACAAATTTAACTCAGTTCTCTATATATTTGAAGAATAAGACTTTTATCAGAAAAACAGAGAAACTTGCTATAAACATTTTTTGATAGTACTTCATTGTCTATAGTATCTCTTAGCAAAATGTAGTTTCCCTGATTATCACTTTTAATTAGGCTGATTTTTGCTTTTGCTTTATCTGAGATCATGATTGCTACCTTTGTCTGTTTTTTACTTTAGATGAAATGGATTAGATCCAGCTCTGCCACTTTATTTTAACCTTGTGTGTCTTTCTGTTTCAAGTGCATCCTGTAAATAATATACTGTAAATAAATAATAATTTAAATAATGAGCCATTCTGCTATCTGCTCCTGTTTTACAAATGAGTTTATCCCATTTACATTCACAGTTATGATTACTCCAACCTATTTTTTTTAGTTTTTTCTTTTATCCTGTCCTTCCTCAAAAGCCTATTGTGCTTCTAACTCCTGCCTCCCTTAATCTTCCCTCCTTTTTTTCATCTCCCTCTACTTTCTCTTATCTCCTTTCCCTTTTCCCCCATTGGATAATACAGATTTTCTATATGTATTTGAATATGTATATGTATTCTTTATTCTTTGAAACAATTCTGATGAGAGTGAGATTCAAGGATTTCCCTCCACCTTTCTCATTGTCTCCTCTACTGTAAATGCTCTTTTACACACATCTTTTAGGTGAGAAAAATTTCCTCTTTCTACCTCTGCCTCGCACCTTTTAGTGCATCATCTTTCCCAATCCTCCTCCTTCCCTTTTTATTTGAGATCATTCCAACATAATCAACTCACACTCATGCCTTCTGTCTAGGTGAAATCTTTTTAACTGTCTTAATAATGATAAAGTTCTTGGTAGTTACTCAAAACATCTGCCTGTATAGGAATGTGACTAGTTTAACCTTATTGAGTTCCTTATGATTTCTTTTTCATGTTTACTTTTTTAATACTTCACTTGAGTCTTGTGATGGAATGTCAGGTTTTCTATTCAGCTCTACTCTTTTCTTCAGGAATGCTCAACATTTCTCTATTTCATTTTTTCCCTTAAAGGATTATATTGAGTTTTACTGCATAGGTTATTTTTGATTGTATTCCTAGCTCCATTGCCTTTCAAAATATATATATTTTCACTCCTTTAACATGGAAGCTGATAAATATTGTGTGACCCTGATTGTGGTGAATTGATTCTTTCTAACTATTGGCAATAATTTCTCCTTTACCTGGGATTTCTGAAATTTGGCTATAATATTCCTCAGAGTTTTCACTTTGTGATCTCTTTCAGGAGGATATGTGGATTATTTCCATTGGTATTTTACTCTCCCAATTAAGATATTAGGGCAGTTTTCCTTGATTATTCTTGAAATATTATAAACAGGCTCTGTTTTTGATAATGGCTTTCTAGTAGTCCAATAATTCTTAAATATCTCTCCTTAATCTATTTTGAGGTCAGTTGTTTTTCTAATGAGATATTTCCCACTTCATTCTACTTTTTTCTTTATTTTGACTGTGTTTTATTATTTCTTGATGTCCCATAGAGTCATTAGATTTCACTTGCTCAATTCTAATTTTTAAGGAATTATATTCTTCAGTGAATTTTTGTATCTTCTTTTCCATTTGGTCAATTCTGCTTTTTCAGGAGTTGCTCTCTTCAGTGAATTTTGTGTGTGTGTGTGTGTGTGTGTATTTGTTGTCATTCTTACCATTCAAAGGCATTATTTTCTTCAGAATTCACTTGTGCCTCTTCAAACAAGCTGTTAGCTGTGCCTTTTCATAATTGTCTTGCATCATTCTCATTTATTTCCCCAATTATTTCTCTTTTACTCTTATCTCTTTAACTTTTTCTGAAATTCTTTTTTGGACTTGTATCCAACTGGCATTTATCTTTGTGGCTTTATTTGTAGCTATTTTACTTTATTGTCTTTTTCTGAATCTATATCTTGGTCTTCATTATATTGTAATAGCTTTTTATGGTCAAGTTATTTTGGTGTTGTTGTTTGTTCACTTCTCCAGTCTATTTCTTGACTTTCAATTTTATGTTAAAGTTGTGCTCTGTTCACCTGGGACTTAGGAAGCACCATCACAAGCTTCAGACCTTTTGTTTCTCTTTTCAGAGCTGGGAGTTGGCAAATTTTTGGTCCTTCCAAGGTGGTATGATCTAGGGAGAGCTGTGGTCACCATTTTTCTTTTCTCATGTCCAGTCTTTACCCAGGAAAGACCACTCCTTCCCTATAGCCACAAGTATTAACACTTCTCTTGGCCATGGAACTGTGACCCAGGGCCCCTTTCCTCATTGTGACCAATCACAACTGCTTCTTTATATCTTGGAACTGCAACCAGAAATATGTATGAGCAATAGAGTTTCTGATCAGTGTTAGCTGTTCCCAGTGCCAGCAGTGGATCCCCTGTAATTTCCCTCTGACCAGTTGTCTGGGCTGAGAACTTCAGATGCTATGGCTAATACCACTGTGTCTGCTGTTGCTGCCTCCACTACTATGTACTCACAAAGCCTCTGAGTCTGTGTCACAGACCTTTCCTGTGGCTCTCCTAAGTTTTCTTAGGCTGGAAAAAATGTCTCACCCTGATATTTTGTTGGTTCTACTCCTCTAAAATTTGAGTTGAAGCTTTATTTTAAAGTTATTTGGAGGGAAATATTGAGTGAGTTCAGCTAGATTGTAGCCTCTAATCTGCTATTTTCAGTCCATTTCCTTTTTCTTTTCTTTTCTTTACTTTTCTCTTTTTATTTCCCTTTTCTTTCCTTTCCTTTCCTTTCTTTCCTTACCTTTCATTTTCTTTCCTTTCCTTTTCTTCTTTGACTAGGTCTCCTTTCACCTGGGCTTACCCATTTTTTAGGCAGCTTGATGATCTCCTTCTCCTGTGTGTTACAATATTGGTGCCAGACTTAATGTATACAATTGCCTTAGGCCACTGCAGAATTCCTCAGTTCAAACTCAGTCTCAATGTCCCGTGGAGCAGGAATAACAGGTGTGTACCAGTATCATTTACTTCAAAATACTGAGAATTTGAATTACTCTTTCCCTACCAGGATCCTTATTCATTTCTTATAGTACAACAAAGCTAAGTGAGTGAAAATATGTAATAGATTCACTCTGAGGGCTTCTTTTAAGCATTTTGAGCAGATTGCAGACTTAAGGTGTCATGAAGGGGTAACATAAAAAGGGAATTTGATACCACTTTAATTCATGATGCAGTTTGTATCAGAGTACTCTCTGGTCAGAACATCAAAAAAGATCTAGATAGCCTCTTAGAGTAAAAATAAAATGTAAGAGAATTATATACAATGTAAGAAAAGGCTCCCTTTGGTCTAACGCTAGGTTAGAAAGACTTCCTTCTGAGATAGAAAGGAAAGGGTGAATAACTCTTAGCAGAGAGGGCAGAAGAAAACTGAAAAAAGAGCAAATGATCACTGGGAAAACCTCCCAAATAAAGAGTCCTTTGAGGGCCAGGGTCATAGATTTCAAGAGAAAACTAATTGATGAATTTGTAATTTCATCCCTAAAACTAAGTATCTTGGCATGTAATACAATGGCTTTGTCAGAAGTGAATAGGAAAACAGAAATGAGTGAGCTTTTTTTTAAATTTTGACTTTAGAAGTCATTCTGCCAACACAGAGCTATTTTTACAATAAGATTATCTTCACTATGCTCAGCATAAAGCCTTTTTCTGACCATACTCTCTTGTATTTATTTTGTTTTTGTTCTACATTTCAGTACGGTGTCTCTCTTATAGGGTATAAATTCCTTGAGAGCAGAGAATGTTTTACTATTACTATTTATAATTATTAATATTATTTGTATCTTCAGAGTCTAGCACAGAGCCTGGCACAATTTTTTTGTTTACTTGTTTCGGTTGTATCTACCTCTTCATGACCCCTTTTGGAGTTTTCTTGGCAGAGATATTTGAATTGTTTTCCATTTTTTCGTCCACTCATTTTACAGATGAAGAACAGTGACTTGACCAGGGTCACGCAGCTAGTAAGTGTCTGAGGCCAGATTTGAAGTCAGGGGGATGAGTCTTTCTAACTTCAGGCCCAGGGCTCTATCCAATGTATCAGCTAGCTTATCTGTATTAATTAAGTTTAAAATTAATTAGTTTTAAAATTGTTATGCCATTAAGTCAATCAATCCAGTTGGTAGATAGTTATCATTATGGTAGGATCCACTTAACGCCATCCATTGTTTCTAAAAGTGCATAACATTAGGCCAAATAATGTTACAGCAGGCGGTTCATTTCATAAGACAAGGTATTGTATTGTTTGAGTGTAGTTGAAATGGTACAGATAGGTTCCATGCTCTTAGAGTGGGATTTGGTTACAGTGGCTTAACAAGACTTTGCAGCAACCTCAAACAAGACTGTCTGTGCTAGTATTAGAATGCGCAGCACTCTACTAGGTGTTGCTGAAATTACAAAACCAGAATGCATGGTCTTAGTTATTAAAGAATTGTCAAATTCTCAGTCTGAGAAACAGTTAAACAATAATTGAACCAAGGACAGACTTGTAAAGGACAGTTGGACATGAGGAGGCAATTGAAATAAAACAATGAAATACAAGAGTTTGATCAGAGTAGGAATCCATGAGTCAAACTAAATAATCAAATCAAATTGAAATCAAAGAACAGAAATATGTTAAGAATCTACTACATACTGGGTACTGTAGACATAATCAATGCCAATAGACATTTTTCAAACACTGTGTGCTGAGCACTGTGCTAGCTGCTGTCAATGTTACATAATATGCATGCTGGAAACTTGCTAAACAATAGACAATGTGACTTCTGAAGGCAGTTCCCTTTATTGAGAGAATCAGTTGTAGTTTTGTGGAGGAGATGGCACTTTTTTATGCTTTAAAGCCTGGGTGTTCTTTGAATTGAAAGTGGAAGGTTGTGGCACATATCTGACCATATTTCTCCTCTATTCAAAATCTTTCCATGGCTCCCCATTGCCTATCAGATAAGAAAAAAAAGGACACTTAGCTTGATGTTTAATATTCTGTACAGTTCTCAGATATCATTCCAGATTTATTGTCTCTAAAGAAAGTAAGAATTGTATCACTGTTGATTCTGGTACCTTATCTTGCCAGGTGATTTTCAGAATCTTTCTAAAAAGAATTCAAATGGAAGTAATTCAGTTTCCTGGTATGGCGCTAGTATACTGTCTAGGTTTCACAAGCCACACAACAAAGAAGTTAGCACAGCAACTTGGCAGGTTAGCCTGATACCCTTTCTCTCCCATGCTTTCCTTCAGAGCCTCCCAAACACTGAGCTAGCTCTGGCAGTTTGTAAGTCAACCTCATCTTCTATGTGGACATCCCTGGAAAATACCCCGCCAAGGTAAGTGAATTTATGCACAGTATTCAAAGTTTCTCCATTTGATGTAACTGATGGTTCCACGAACAGATGGATAACTTCTGTTTTCTTGTTCATTTTTAGGTCGAAATTAGCACAAGCAGCAGGTAATTGATCCTGAGTTGCATCTCAGTTTCAGAGGCCGCACTGACTACACAATCATCTGCAAACAAAAAATCATGCGTCAACTCTCCCCCTCCTTTAGCCTTGGTTCGTACATAATAAGAGAAAGCACTAACATGAAGGAGACCCAAGAAGGCTTCTTGCAGTAGAAACTTGAAGGAAAAGATGAAATTATTGTTTCTCTGATTTGTTCTTTGATTCAGCATTTCTTTCGTATTAAGTCATTTAGTCTCCAATTAATTTTGATTCTTTCTGCAAAAACTCTTTATTGAAAAATAATTTTATTACATTGTGGTCAGCAAACAATATACTTAGGATTTCTGATCTTTTGCATTTATTTGTGAGATTTTTATACCCTAATACATTGTCAGATTTTGTAAAACTGAACAATTGAAAATTTCTTTTCCTATTACCATCCAGTAAATACCAGAGATCTATGATGTGTAACCTTTTTTTTAAATCATCCTACTCATGGTCTTAATTTATTTTTATTTATGCTTTTGCTGCACTTGTCTAGATTCTTAAGTTCTTGATTATCTTTGTTAGTTTTGTAAGCAGTATACATAAACATATGTATTTATGTATATGTATTGTGGTTTTATTATTTCTCTGTTTAATTGGACAAATTTCAAGTGTTTAGATGTTATGCAGTTTTCTAAATATATACTGTGCTGACATTGATTATCTATGATGTCTTTAAGCATAATGTATTGTCCTATTTATCCCTTTTAATCATGTCTGTTTTGACTATCACCTTGTCCAAGATTATGATTGCAACTTTTGGATTTTTTAGTTTAGTTGAATTGTTAGTGAACATTTAGGTTTTAAGAGTATTGTAAGCAACATATTATTGAATTCTGCTTTCTAATCTATTCTGTTCTTAAAAAGTGATAAAAAGGAAAAGTGTTCTAACAGAAATGATCTATAATTGAATGGGTCTTTCCTTTTTTCCCTTTGTCTTGCCCCTGATCATAGGGTTTTACTCTATTTCCTTTTAACTCCTCTTCACACTCTACTCTTCAGCACTGGAGTTTGTCTTGAGTATGACTTATCCCCCACTTACATTATACCTTACATTTTCCCAATTCTCCCTATATTATATCCTGTTGAGTTTAATGTATTCATACCCTAAAGTCTTGTGTTTGTCTATGTGCATTTCTCTATCTGTGTTTAAACTTATGTCTGGTTCAGATGCAAGTGATATTTATGTCATACACATCCACTCTCTCCCATCCCCTTCCTCTGTGTATGAATACCCTTCATTTTGCATACTCCAAGAGCAAATTCTCTCACCTCCCTTCTCCTTTCTTCTCTAGCATACCTCCTATGTCTTCATCTTTTTCCTTTCTCTTATGACCATAAAGACAGAAGAGAACCCCCCATAGGCCTTCTGTTTTATGACTTTTGGACAAACTTTGATTCTGAATGTTTTTTCTCACTATTTTGAATATAAGCACTTTATCATCATATAGTCCCTTCCAAATGCTCAAATTGTATATTTTTTCTTAAAAATAAATGACAAAATAAATAATAAATAAATGAACAAATAAATAAATGCAAGTAAATAAATGAATGAAAATAAATTCTATATTTTGTTTTAAAATATATATTTTTATTTCACTAAATATTTCTCAATTGCATCAAAAAATTATATTCATATTTTTTAATTTGAGGTTCCAAATTCTCTACTCCTTGAGAAGTAAAATGATATGGTATCAATTATGCATGTGAAGCCATGTAAGACATATGTCCATATTAGCCATACTGCAAATGAAAACACAGGAAAACCCCAAGAAAAATAAAGAAAATGAACAAAGTACACTTCTCTTTGAAGTCAGAGTTCATTGGTTCTCTCTCTGGAGGTGGAGAGCATATTTCATCATGTATTAATTTTATCTTGGTTCCTGTGTTTGAATTTCAAAGCTTCTATTAAAACTATGTTGTTTTCATCAAGAATGCTTTAAAGTCTTCTGCTATATTAATTTAACACTATTTTTCCTCTGTGGTGTTATGTTAAGTTTTTCAAGCTAAGTTGTTACTCTGAAGTTATTCTTGATTGTAAGCCTTTATCTTTATGTTTGTGAGGAGAGGGGAGGAGAAATGAAATGATATTATTTTTTAAAATATGTCCAAGTAGTTGCCAAGTCTTTTGTGATCCTGACTATAGTTCATTAGTATTTGTACTATTTTATTTCTGTGAATTTATAATATTTTTTCTGTTCTGGAAGCTTTGTGTTTTAGCTTTGATATTCCTTGGAATTTTAATTTTGTGATTATTTTCAGGGGAAAACTGGTAGAGTATATTTTCACTTTATTCTCTCATTCCGAAAGACCTTGTTAGTTTTTGCTTACTATTTTTTGAAATACAACATCTAGAATTTTTTTTTTAATGATTAAGGTTTTCAAGTAGTCTAATCATTCTTAGATTCTCTCTTCCTGACCTATTTTCTAGGAGAGTTGTTTTTGGAGTGTATACCATATATTATCTTCAATATATTTTGATTACATCTTAATCTATCTTTATACATCTTAATTACATTTTGTTCTCCTTAAATATTTTGTTTTCATCTTAGCACATCTATCTCTATATTGATGTATATATGTATATATATATATATATATATACATATATACACATCTGTATGCATGTATGTGTGTTTGTATATGTATATATGTATCTGCACGGACAAGCATGTATTAGGTATACATACATGTATGTACATTGTACATGTGTGTATGCACACATACATATATACATATATGTGTATATATATATATATATATATATATATATATATATATATATATTCATTCCATTCTAATTTTCAGAGAAACCCTTTCTTTAGTAAGAATTTGAACTTTCTGTCCTAAGCTATTGATTTTCCATCCCACTCTTTCCTCCATAATTATCATTTAATTTAAAATTATATTTTACATATGTTTTTTAAATCTAGATATTCTCCTAAGACTTGTGACCAAACAATATATTTTTAAAGAATCTATTTGGAATTGTCCTGGATCTACTCTCTTGCTCTTGGTTTCCTCTTAGAATTCCCTTAATCCATAATATATCTTCATTGTGATAAATGTTTTCTTCTGTTTACTCATACCTAAAGTTTCTGGATTATAAATTTGTGATTAAGTCAGACTCCTGGATAGATGAACAATTCTGCTTGGTTTTAGACATAGTATTGGAGACTAAGTCCCACCTTTTATAGGAATCCTTGGATTTTGACTCAGACTCCTGAGGGCTCATCTTAGATTATGTCCTTGGTCTCTTCTCTGTCTCTTTATTCTTGCATAGTTCTAGTCCTAGAGTGGGCTACATCTTTTGTTGTGGCTCTGGTAGGCCCCTACTAGATCTTGGAGATTGTAGTGGTAAAAGATCTCCTTAAAGGCCCCAGGTATTTTGCTTCCCACGTGCTGCCAAGTGTTCTTTCTTGCTTTGCTTCCTGCCTTAGCTCAGGTTTAAGCTGTCTAGATATTGAATTGCCCAGGCCCCAGTTTGTCCCTGAATCCTACTGTAGTTCAGGTGCAGGATATTTAGTCACTGGGGTACTAGAGTACTTGTTTGGCCCTTCCTCCTGCTGTAGCTCAAGGATAGACTGCTGGGCAACTACGCTCCCTGGGAACTATTTTAACTTTTTCTCCTGCTTTGTCTTGTGCCCAGGCTACCTGGGCTCTGTCCTGCTTTAGTCATGTGCTAAACTGTCTAGGCATTGTAGCATTATAATGAGAACTAGTCTGGACCTAAACATTGATATTCCACAAAAACATAGCTTTTATTATTTCATTCAGCTCTTAATTCATATAGCTTTTGAGTTCAGTGTTGGGTATCCTACTTGCCTGCATCACTCTGAAGTGGTCAGAACCAGATTAAAATATAATTTGGAACTATTTAACAACATTTAATAAATACAATAGAATACAGATAATGTTAATATGTGGTTTTCTAAGTCAATATGCAGCCTGCAGGTGTCATTATGAACAGTTGAGTGGCCCTTCTTTTTGAGTTTGTCACCACTGCCTTACTTGACTCAAGTTCCCATCCCAGATTAGTTTAGATCATCTAACCTGCTTGCATCAGATGTTAAGAGTAGACAGAGAATATACATTTGAAAAGTAAAACATTAAATCAAGATTAAGCCAGTTATCCAAGAAAAAGATGAAGAAGAAGGAACAAGGTGCCAAGCTCTTTGTTCATGGGCAACCTCCAATTCAAACTGACTGTTTAGTCCATGAAAATTACTTCCCTTGACAGTAGCCCAGGAAAACTCCTAAGACTAAATGTCAGCAAATATTTGTGAATCTCCCCTGGTAGAGTAAGTTTATACATAGTAAAAACAGAGGCCTAAAGAAAATTAAAATAAAATAGTGAAATATAAAATAATAGTCGTGACTTTGTTACTGGAAGGAAAGCTCGGCAAAAATAGACAACGTAACCAACCATTTTGGGTTTTCTTCTTAGCAGAAACTTCATAATGATTTTCTTGGATAAAAATCCATTACGGGAGGAAGCGGGAAGGAAACAATCATTTAGTTAGTACCAACCATGTGCCAGGCATATTCTTAGGAAATATACATTTTCTAGCTCAGAATCTCAAGCCTTATTTTTTGCCTCAAAGAAACAACATAAAATTTTTGATGAGAATAATTACTCACAAATCAAATGTATGTTTATGAGAGCATTAGAAATAAACAAGCAGCCTCTTGCAAACTATAATCCACAACAGATAACATCTTTACTATCACACAAGTTGATTAAAAAGACATAAATTATACAACATCCCACTGTGATTATTTATTTGCTATAAAATTTTTGATTCAGGATAGCAAAATGCCACCTTAAGGGTCCTCTTCCAGCAAGATACAGATGTCAGAATTATAGAAGATTGCTTGAAAAATGTAACAAGAGTAAAAATTTTGTTCAATGAATTATAACATCAGGCAATGCATAAGACAGAATCTATGCTTTATGCCTCAATAATACCTTAATAAAAATAAATATCCCTTAATAAAAAATAAAATATACTTTAATAGAAGGATTCGTTCTGTGAAATTTGGATTCAGTCAAAGGGGACTGCACTTCAGGAACTAGAGGACCACATGTGGTCTAGAGGTCCCAAAGATACCTGCCATAGACTTTTATAGTCAACAAAAATGTTTGCCACTGTCATAGAGGATGACTGAATCTAAGTCAAAAATGAATTTTTTATTGATGTTAGAAGTCCTTCAGATGCTATTGTTTGAAGATGACATGCTGATGGCATCAAACTCCAGAACACTGTATGCAAAATCTATAATCACTTTAAATAGTCTGGTTTAGTCAGACATTAATATTGAGTTGGTTGGACAACCCATAGAACTTGTTCACTAGCGTTTATATCTTGGGCAGACATTCCAAATGGACAGTGAATTGGATCCAGAATTAAAGGAGAATGGGATGAATTGCTTTTGTTAAACTGCCAAGTTCTTTGATGGACCTCAAGCTTGAAATAAAAACTTGAAATAAAAACCCATATTTTTTAATATTAATATTCATCTGACATTGTTGTAGGACTGTGGGACTACAATATTTAAAGATTTTAAGTTGAAAATCACTCAAATGACCAGGGAGAGGTTCATGGTGGCTATGATCAGATCACAACATATTAGGAAGGAATTAGGAAAGAGTATCGTCAAAGAAATGCACAAATGGAAAAGTTATGTGGTGAGTACAATGGGTATTCTGTGAACAGTCCATATACACAGATAGTATCCTTATGATGTCCATAGACGGTTCCTAGAAGGTTGGGTGTACCCTATGGCAGAACTATCAGAAGACCTAGATAATAGTCACCCAGGATGGGTAGGTATGGAGATAGTGTATGCTAGGTATGGAGATAATGTCCACAATGGCTATCTGAGTCCTCGGTATTAAGCTGAAAGTGTAAACTTGAAGTATAAAATGAATTTAGAGAATGGTAGATGAGCAAATAGACCAGCAAAGGAATCTAGTAGTTTATAGAAGTAAAGTGGCTCACGGTCAGATTATTGTCACCTGCCTGATAACACTAATGATAACACAGGAGCTCCATTAGACAAATATAGGGACTCCAGAGCATTAGTTGCTCTGATTGTGTGCCTTGTTGAAGTCATATGTATTGTCTATTCATGTATTTTCGCCACACGTCATTTATCTGCACATTTTCTATATGGATTCCATCAGAAGTCGGGGAAACTTTAAGATAGTGTAACTCTGTCTGTGGTCACAGCTAGATGGCTCAATGGATAGAGCACTGGCCCTAGAGTTAGGAAGATACAGGCCTCAGACACTTACTAGCTATGTGAATGGGCAAGTCATTTAATCTCTGTTTGCTTTAAGCCACTGGAGAAGGAAATGGAAAATCACTCCAGTATCTTAACTAGGAAAATCCCCTGGACGGTATGGTCCATGGAGTTACAAAGAGTCATACATGACTCAACAATAACACACTCTATGTGTATGAGGTGGAGTTGGAGCAGTGTTAAGAGAGATTTTTTCCTCATTTATTTGGCTGTATAGATTAAATTTGTTTTGCTTTGATCTTACGTTGTTGGGGACCTGCAAGTTTGGAATGGATGACAAAGAAATTTTTCCCTGTTTTACCCAGGTAATTGTTAGGAGCACAAAGGAAGCTTCTTTCTTATGCTAGGGAATAAGGAGATGAAAGGTACTCATTTGAGGAATAGGCATTAGTAATACTTCTGTAGCTTGAGTCCCTCTAAACTGCATGCCTCAGAAGCTATTGTAGGTTTTGTGTGTCCATCCTTCGTTGCCAATGATCATGTCATCAGAGAAATAATGACATGACTTACACTAGACTTTGTTTTGAATGAGGGAGGGCTGTGCAGGTCATCAGTCTCACTTCTCCTCCAGAGCCATCTGAATCCAGTGACCAGATATTCATCAGGATGACTGGAGATGACCCAGGATGAGGCAATTGGGGTTAAGTGACTTGTCCAAGGTCACACAGCTAGTGACTGGCAAGTGTCTGAGGTGAGACTTGAATTCAGGTCCTCCTGACTGCTGCACTGGTGCTCTTTCCACTGCCCCACCTAGATACCCCACTCCATGTTTTAGACATAACTCAGTAGAACCAAGATTACAGAAGCATTATCAATGCTCATTCCTTAAATGAAAGCCCTTCCATTCTTGTCTTCCCTACCATAGCTCACAAATGAACTGTCTGCTCTTTGGGCTCCCAGCTGTTAACTAGGGAAAATGAAAAAATCCCTTTAGTTTCAGGGTCCTTCAGCACTAGAACCCAGACAGCTTACCTAATAGACTTGGCGCTATGTGGTTTCTGCTCCCACCTGCTCTCAATTACTGAACTGACCCAGCTTTTGGCTGTTTCTCTATTCCTGGATATATTTTTCTGGAACCTTCATATAGCACTGGATCCTGGTGGTTTCTTCAGCTCAGTTAGTTCACATTCCCCTCATACCTCATCTGGAAGGCTACTCTTGTCTATTTGTGACCTGTGTCTCTTCAACACCATTCTATGGAATCTGTTGTCATCCCTGAAGTGTGCCTTTCCACAAATTCTAGCCATGATTACATACCCTGTATAACTGATGCAGCTTGTCATAGTAATGTGAAGTCATAGCCCTCCTGCAAATGACTTCTTCTGCTGAGGCCTGAGACTCCATGGGAAATGTAATTACTAATTGGATGGACTTACATCTGCCACATGGCCCATCAGGAAGTATAGGCTTGACCTAATCAAACCCTTATGAGAGCGATGGGGAGAAAAGTGCATATTTAACTCTCTACCTGATTTTATAAGTGACAAAAGGGTAATTTCTTGAGTGGTTTGAATCCCATGGATGTAAGCTACTTTTGTATGAGCTGAGTATTTATTTTTATTACTATTTTCCTATCTGTTATATTTCTGTATCATAGCTATTATAGCAATAAACTGTTCTTAGGAAGGCCACATGTAAAATACAGAGGAGGGTCATTAAACAGTCAAGAGCAGAAACAACACAGAAAGGCATTGCATGTGGGCTGTTACCAACAAATATAATGTTAGATCTGGCCCCAGCAAACACAAGGATAAAGATTAGTGGCATTCACTAGATGCACAAATACTTTTAAATAATGACAACTGCGTATAAAGCAGTAATGCAAAAGCCTCTTTCTAAATAAAAAACAGATGCGATGTTATGATTTTTAGCTCTAAAAGGTTTGTTTTCTTTTTTAGCACTTTGTATGAAAAATACTTAAATCTTAAAAATACAGTCAATCATCCATCAAAAATATTTTCTGATAGAAAAGAAGCTACAAATCTGGGAGAAAAAGTCGTAATGTACTGGATTTCACTTTATGCCTAAGGATAATTCATAACTGCCAAGTCTAGGAACCTACCATTTTTCTATTTTGAAAAATGAAATTAAATAATATTCACATTCATAAACATTCTATGTGAATGCCCTTGGGTTAGAAGAGCTTATTTGTATTAGTTATGGAGGAAAAATCATATACAGGGTCAAGACAGAAAGAGCTCCTTCTTTATCTATCTTACTACACATTCTTGAGACAAAGATTAGACCTGCTTTTTCTTCTTTCTTACCTTCCTCACACCTATTTATAAATGAAGTTTATCATGGTTGCCTATCAACATAGTATTATATCTTTTAAAATTAGTTTCTATGTTATTAACAGGTCTAGGTTGAACATCTAAAAGTGAGAGTACTGAGAAATAACTGTAGATGTTTCACACATACTGTTGAATTTTAAAAAATGAATTGAACTGAGATAAGAGTCTTCCTTCATCCATCCACCAAAAGTTCCCAACCAATATATCTATATAAGCATGTAGGGAAATAACTGAGAGATAGTATGGTACTGAAGCAATAGGATTGGATTTAGAATAGGGATAGATCAGAGTCGGAATTCTAATATAAAGTTTCCTAATACAATTCAGTGAATTCATTTAATTTCAGTGAACTTTAATTTCTTCATTTGTTAAATGAGGATAATGAATGGATTTAGAATTGAGAAAAAGCATGGTAGAGTGAAGGAGTTGAAATCAGGAAGACTTGAGTTTGGATTCCATTTCAAATGTTTCTTAGCTTTGTAACCTCAGACAAATAACAACTTCTCAGCGTCAGTTTTACTATTTGTAAGAGGCAGATAATAATGCCTGGAATAAATATTAGCAGGGTTGTGATAAAGGATGTTCTTCCTTGGAGTATTTTCTATCTCTGTCTCCCTCTGTGTCTCTCTCTATCCCTTGGTTTCTGTTTCTGTCTCCCTGCCTGCCTCTGTCTCTCTCCCAGAAACCCACACACTTGCACTCATGAACATAGTTCCTCATTTTGTATTCATTGCTTAGTGGTCTCTAGAAAGAGTAATTATAACTAATGATAAGATTTAAGCAGTGCTTTAAAGTTCACAATGTATTTAACATGTTAATTCATCTGTTTCCACAACTCTATGTTCTAGGTGCTCTTGTTGTAGCATCTTACAGATGAAGAAACAGAAGTTGACAAAGTTGAACTGATTTCCTCAGGGTCATGAAGCTAACATGTCTGTGGCAGGAGTTAACCTCAGACCTTCCTGACTTTAAGTCCATCGATCTATCCATGATAGCACCTACCTACTGAGAGAAAGAATTTGCCTGGGTCAAATGCAAAAGAAGTTTTAAGGACAGTTACTTAAACTCACAGATTTAGAACTAGGAGCACCCTGATCTTGTCTAATCCCTTCACTTTACTTCTGAGGAACTGAAGGAAGTCCATTGATGTTCAATGAATTGCCCTTCTGTCTTAAAGAAAATCTTCCTGATGCCAAACTTAATACTATAACTACTACTCCATGTTACCGCTTTGTCGCTACCATTCTTTATCCTTCGTATCATTCTTGACTGAACATAAAAGTTAATAATTTTAATAGAATACAAGGATAACTTCATTATTACTACGCTGAATTTCAAGCCAGATATCTGACCATTATCCATGAGAGAAAAATAAGGCAGAAAATTTCTTTGAATCAAAGACTTAAATACAATCCCCAGGAAACAAACATAATACAAGCACCTAAGTCAAGAAACATCTGTTATCCAAAATAAGTGATAAATAATACAAGAATCTGTCAGGGAGGTACACTTTGTAATACAAAGCAAAACAAAAAAGATTCAGACAGTCTAGGCTAATCATTTTAAACATTCTGTCTTGTTTCTTCTTCTTCCACATCTCCAAAATAGAATGGGGCAGGAGCAAAGAAATGAGATGGAGTAGGAGGAAAAATTGTTAAAAAATATTGATGAGCTCTTAACTACTACTGGAAAATTACATAAACTGAAAAAAGATTTGGTAGGAGGATATATAACTTTATTCATCAATTTCCTGACACAAATTAGGAACATTGGTCTATGTGCTACAGAGACAATGGAGAAATTAAAACATTGGGAAAATCTTAAAATCTTAGAGGAAATGAACACAAATTGAGTCATAATCATTGAATTGAACTAAGATATTTTGAAGACTTTGAGAACAGAATCTCCAGGGAGATGTTACAAATGGAAGACATTCTACTGAATTAATTTGAAAAGTGGATCCAAAATACATTGCTATAGTCTATGGAAGTTTTCAACAAGGTTCAGACTCAAACAGATATATAAATATTCTCCTTACCTATACTGACTCCATTTCCAAGTTATTTAAGCTGCCACAGCTGTTGCATCAAGGTATAAAACAGCTCTGGAAGGTTTAGTTCATCATATATACTCTGTCAAAGGGTGACATTAAGTCCATGAGTGTTTGTCAGCTATAGAGTAAAGATAATAAAGTTGCATATCCATCTGGAAGAAATTATACCACATCGGTTTCCAAGGATCAATATATTAGTTATGTTGTTGTTGTTTCATCCTTCCAGCCTTGTCTAGTGACTCTGCATTTGGGGTTTTCTTGCAGTGGTTTGCCATTTCCTTCTCCAGCTCATTTTATAGAGGAGCAACTGAGGCAAGCAGTGTTAAGTGATTTGCCCATTGTCACACATGTAGTAAGTGTCTGAAGTCAGATTTCAACTCAGAAATATAAGTCTTCTTGACTCCTGACCCTGCACTCTATGCATTATGGTTCCACTGAGCTATTACAGTTATACTGTTCCTCTATTTAACTGGCAGATATATTTTTCAATAATATGAGGACCCATATCCTAGAATATTGGTTCTCATTTAGTGGTTGATGAACCTTTTTAGAAATTTGTAATGATGATCTAAGGGAATTGTGCTAATTTTTTTTAATGGCACCTAAAAGTATATAATTGTAGGATATTGTGAATTGTATATTACATTACTTTGGGGATTCCAGCACAGAATTTTTGTAATCGTTATTGAAAGGGACTCAATGAACAAAGAAATATTGGGAGCAACTGACCCAGAAAAGGGCTTCATAATCAATAAGTATGAAATCTGAGCCTTAGGAGATTCTGGAGCTGATGGATAACCCATCCTAGTGAAATGTGAAAGTGAAACATTTTAAGTGGAAATATTGAAAGCAAAACGAATACAGCATCTTATCAAGAGAATAATACATTATGATTAGGTAGGAGTCGTACCAGGAATACAGGGCTGGTTCAATATTAGGAAAACTATTAACATTATTGATTATATCAACAACAAAACTAACAAAAACCACATGATTATCTCAATAGATCCAGAAAAAGCTTTCGACAAAATACAACACCCATTCCTGTTAAAAACATTGGAGAACGTAGGAATAAAGGGAACTTTCCATAAAATAATAAGCAGTATCTACCTAAAACCTTCAATGATGATTTTCTAAGGCAAAATGCCTTCCACACTCAGAGAAAGAAATATGGAAGTCATTCGCAGAATGTAGCAGATCATGTTTGTGTGTGTCTGGGTTTTAGTGTATTATGTTTTGATTTGTTATATGATTTCTTCCACTTATGTCAGTGCGACTACATAGCATCACTATAGTGAAAATATGCTCAATAGGAAAGTATATGTTGAATCTATACAGAACTGTATGCTGTCATGGGGAGGGAGGGGGATAGTGGGGGGAAGGTGTGGGGGGATAAAATGTTAATTTTAAGGAAGTGATTGTAGAACATTTATAAATAAATAAAATAAAAATTTAAAAGAAAAAAAAAGAAAAAAAAAACACAGACAGAAGCCAGCAATAAGTATGTCAATGCTAAGAACCACTATCAAATAACATTTCTTTTTTCTTTTTTTTTTGTTTTTTTTTTCTATTTTAAATAAATTTATTTAACTTTTTATATTCATTTTCACAAGATTTTGGGCTCCAAAATTTTCTCCCCATTTGTGCCCTCCCCCCTCCCCAATACACTGGACATTCTAATTACCCATATCACCAATCTGCCCTCTCTTCTATCATCCCTCCCTTCCCTTACCCCACCTTCTCTTTTGTCCTGTAGGGCCAGATAACTTTCTATACCCCATTACCTGTATTTCTTATTTCCTAGTAGCAAGAACAATACTCAACAGTTGGTCCTAAAACTTTAAGTTCCAGCTTCTCCCCATCCCTCCCTCCCCATACCCATTACCTTTGGGAAGGCAGGTAATTCAATATAGGCCATATCTGTGTAGTTTTGCAAATGACTTCCATAATAGTCGTGTTGTA
>CM053771.1:302768662-302797552 GCA_028658325.1 Potorous gilbertii | reverse complement strand
CTCCCTGAGTGTTGACTTCAAATTGCTCCCTCCTCCCATTGCCTTCCCTTCCATCATCCGCTCCCCCCCCCCACCCTGCTTATCTCCTTCTCCTCCACTTTCCTGTATTGTAAGATAGGTTTTCATACCAAAATGAGTGTGCATTTTATTCCTTCCTGCAACATAGATATTCTTAAAAGAGAAATCTCACCATGATATTCCCTTAATTAAACAACAAAAAAGAAGTAGCTCTCAACTATTGTTCCAAATTATTCTCTTTCACATACTTTAAAAAATTCCAAGTTTAGAAAACACCAAATAAAATTGATGTGCTCCATAGTAGAACAGAAAAAGAGGATTGCATGTAAAACTGCATATTTCTATCATGTACAGTTTGTTAATTTTTTAAAATGTATTTATTTTTAGTTTTCAGCATTCACTTCCACAAGATTTTGAGTTCCAAATTTTCTCCTCATTTCTCCCCTTCCCCAACCCCAAGACTACTTGCATTCTGATTATGCCTTCCCCCAATCTTCCCTCCCTTCTCTCTCCCCCTTATTTTATTCCCTTCTCCTTCTATTTTCCTATAGGTTTAGGTAAATTTCTGTGCCCCATTGCCTGTGTGTCTTATTTCCCAGTTGCATGGAAAAATACTTTTTAAGATTCTTTTTTTGAAACTTTGAGTTCTAGATGCTTTCCCTTTCCTGCTCTCCATCCACCTTCATTGAGAAGGCAAGCACTTTGACATAGGTTATACATGTCGAGTCATGCAAAACACTTCTGTAAGAGTAATGTTGTGAAAGACTATTTTTCCCCTCATCCTATCCCATCTTCCATTTATTCTATTCTTTCCTTTGACTCTTTTCCTTTTAAAAAGTATTTGCTTCTGATTACCTCCTCTCCCGTTCTACCCTCCCTTCTACCACCCTCCTCTCTTATTTCTTTACTCCCTATTTTCCTGAAGGGTAAAATAGACTTCCATATTTCATTGAGTGTGTATGTTATTTTCTCCTTAAGCCAAATTTGATGAGAGTAAGATTCACTCATTCCATTTCACTGTAAAAGCTTTATCTTACTTCTTTTATGTGAGATAATTTACCCCATTCTGCATGTCCCTTTCTCCTTCTCCCAGTATCTTCCTCTCTCACCCCTTAATTTTATTTTTGAGATTTCTTCTCTTCATATTCAATTCACTCTGTGCCCTCTGTCTCTCTCTGTTTATATTCCCTAAAACTAACCCAATAATGAGAAAGGTCTCATGAGTTACAAATATCCTCTTTCCATGTGGGAATATAAAAAGTTCAACTGTAATAACTCCCTTATGATTTCTCATACCTGTTTACCTTTTCATGCTTCTTTTGATTCTTGTATTTGAAAGTCAAATTTCGTCTTGAACTCCCATTTTTTTCAAGGATACATTAAATTCCTCTACATCATTGAATGCCAGTTTTCCTCTTCATTGATTACTTTGAGTTTTGCTGGGTAGGTGATTCTTGATTTTAATCCTAGCTCCTTTGACTTCTGGAATATCATATTCCAAGCTCTTAGAACCCTTAATGTAGAACTTGCTAAATCTTGTTATCCCAATTGTGATTCCACTATACTTGAATTGTTTCTGGCTGCTTCTTATATTTTCTCCTTGACCTGGGAACTCTGGAATTTGGCTATAATATTTCTGGGAGTTTTCTTTTGGGGATTTCTTTCAGGAGGTGAACAGTCGATTCTTTCAATTTCTACTTTGCCCTCTTGTTGTAGAATATCAGGGCAGTTTTCCTTGATAATTTCACGAAAGATGATATCTAGGCTCTTTTTTTTGACCATGGTTTTCAGGTAGTCTAATAATTTTTAAATTATCTCCCCAGATCTATTTCCCACGTCAGTTATTTTTCCAATAAGATATTTCACATTGTCTTCTATTTTTTTCATTCTTTTGGTTTTGTTTTATAATTTCTTGATTTCTCATAGAGTCACTAACTTTCATTTGCTCCATTCTAATTTTTAAGGATTATTTTCTTCAATGAACTTTTGGACCTCCTTTTCATATGGTCAGTTCTGCTTTTTAAGGTATTCTTCTCCTCACTGACTTTTTAGGATTTCTTTTGTCTTTTGGTCTAGTCTATTTTTAAGGTGCTATTTTCTTCATTATTTCTTTGAGTTTCCTTTACCAAGCTGTTGACTCATTTTTCATGATTTTGTTGAATCACTCTCATTTCTCTTCCCAGTTTTTCCTCTACTTCTCTTCCTTGATTTTCAAAATTCTCTTTGAGCTCTTCCAGGACCTGAGATCAACTCATATATTTTTGGAGGCTTTGGATGTAGAAGTTTTGATTTTGCTGTCTTCTTCTGATTGTGTGTTTTGATCTGCCTTGTTATCAGAATAAGTTCTTATAGTCTGAGATTTTTTTCTGTTTGTTCATTTACCCATTTTACTTTTCAATTCTTTGTTAAAGTAGAACTCTGTTTCCAGTGTGGATGGTATACCGTCCCAAGCTTCAGGGATTTTGTGTAGGTGTTTTCAGAGGTACTTCTAAGGACTTACAACTTTTCAATTTTTTCCAGGTGGTATGATCTAAGAAGAGGTGTTTACTCATCTCTTTGCCTGTACTCTGGTCTGTGAGTGATCACAAGCATGATTTTCTGTCCTAGAAACATGAGGATTCCCTCTTTACTACCACCAGAAATTTTACCATGTCAGCCACTTAGGACTGCAATCCAGATCCAAGTATAGTCAAAGAAACAGAATCCTGCCTCAGTACCAGCAAAGAGATCCCTGCAATCCTACTCTGCACAGTCACTTGATAACCCCACCTTCTATGGGCCAAGAACTCTGGAAGCAATCTCCACTGCCCCCACTACCACCCAGGGCTGCCCTGGGGCTGGGACCAGACCAAACTCCTCTCTCATCCAAGTCTGAGGAATCATTCCTACTGACCTTCTAAGCTGATATATATGATGTCTACTAAGAAACATATAGAGATCTAATTGAACTGATGTAGAGTGAAGTAAACAGAACCAAGAAAATAATATACACAGTGACTATAATAATATAAGTGGAAAGAATAATGATATACTGTAATATTAAGGTAATTTGAAGATCTTCCCTGCCCCTTGATAGGCTCATGTGCTTTGGCCCAGCCCACAGTCACGTGACATGGTGTGAGGAGCTTGCCAAGCAGGTGGAGCAGAAAGGATGCAACAGTAAGAGGGAGTGAGGTGGAACTGAGAGAGAGGTAGCAGGCAGAGTGGAAGAGCTAACCTGGGTGAGAGGGAGTCATTTCACCTAAGGGAGCCTGCTTGTAGGGAGGCCTGACAGAAGGAAGGTTTAGGGCTGGCAGTCCTTCCTCTATTGGTAATGTCTACAAACTTCCTTGTTACCATGGTGTAATTGGCTTTCTGGTATTTGAATAAATATTTTTTGTTTTGTCTTTGAGGAAGAGGGTTCATATTTTGTAACTTTACCCTGTAAATATGCCTGCGTATTCATGGTGGCTACTATGGGTGTCACATTGGCATTACAAATGGTGAAGAGGATGGGGTCGCAAAATATAAAATCTCTACTTGGTGACAGGAAAGCTCTAGGGAAGTAAATGTGTACCCTGGGATGGGAGAATTTACATTATTCCTCCCTGGTGAAAGAATGAACTAAAAACTCAGGACTTTGTGAAAAGTGGGAACTGAGGTTACAGAGATTTATAAAGATGTTTACAAGAAATATCAAAAGAACTGGGGAAAGAAATGGCAGAGATGTGTAGAAGAGGATGGGTGTTGTTAATAAGCTATCATTATATGTAAAAGTAGAGACAAATTACTGGAGGAAAAGGTTCAACTGAAAATGGAGTTAGCTGATTTGCAAGAAAAGCTTTCTATGCTACGGTCTCTGAACTTCCCTTTAGAAGAGCAAGCTAAAAAGTGCCACGTGGTATCAGAAAAGGCAGTTGTGAGAGTGGCTGAGAAAAAAGGGAGAAGTTAACAACAGGAAAATTCATTCAGCCTGTGCATTTGTGGGGCCTGATTGGGATCCAGACACCTGGGAGGAAGATATGTGGGAGGAAAATGAAACCAATTTAAATGATGAGGCTTCTAGGAATGTAGACCATGTGACCTATGACCTATGATGAAGTGGGGGGGCTGGGGAGGTACACAGTGTTCAAGAAAGTAACAGGATTTTACTCAGCAGGAAGTCACTGATATTTTAAGTCAATTCACCCCCAAAATGGGAGACTCATTAATATCTTGGATGGTGAAAATCAGTGAGGAACTGAAGGAGTGTGGATGGATAATACAGATTGTTTGAAATTCATTGATACTAGTCAGAATCTTTTTGTACAACAAGCTTTCAGAGATTACCATATTCAAGGAGGTAACAATGGAACTAATCTGTTAGCTTTAGCTGCCAAGGGATGCAGTAAGTATCCCACTGACTCTATGTGGCCTAGTGGAGATAGACCCTGGTATTCACTTAGAGGCTGTATGAGAAAGTTAAAGGAAGAGTAAAATGCTGATTATGATTTGAGACACCAAGGCTTATCATAGCACTGCCTTTACAGCTTCTCACAGGAATATAACAGTGATATCTGCTCCTCCTGCTTATAAACACTTGATTCTGACTCTACTAATTGGAGACATAGGACACCCTCTTTCAGAAGTGTTGGGTAAGATTTCACAGTTAACTGACTTAGGGGAATGGGAAAAAGATATTTCCTCAAGACAGAAGAGCCAATAGCCAGAAGATTCAGTCAGAATAGATTAACAAAGAGAGAAATGTTTACCATTTTATTAAGAGCAGAGATAGATATTGGAAGAATAGATGGTATTACAAATAACAAACTATGTAAAATATACCCAGAAAAAGGACTCAGTATTAGTTGGAATAGGGAAGGAAGAACTGCTCTTACAGATCTTCCTGAATCGTTGTATCCAAGTTTGTTATACCTACATGGAGAATAGGAAAATTGGCAAAGCCCCAGCTCAGATTAAAGAACTACACAGACAAGATTATGGACCTCATATAATCTAACCATATACTGGAAAAAATGGATCAACTACTATTCCTAGGGCATTAATAGATTTGAGGGTAGAGGATTCACTTATATATAGAAACCCTGATTCAGCTGGTTCATGGGCTCCAAAAGCATAACTGATGCTATTCCCACCATGCTTCTGGTTATTGTCTCCTTATTCTTTTTTTTAACTTTCTTCTGTTCAACTTGTTTGCTAGATTTGTTTCCTTCAGGCTTAGTGCCCTCCACTTGTGCATGACTGATGGCTTATGCTGGTGTATTGCCAAGGCAATATTCACAGCACTGGGGTGACTATGAATATGCTGGCATAGTTCTCAATCACGAAATATAAGAGACTCTCTACATAGAAGGCAGAAGGAAAACATTTATTTAAGCACCAGAAAGCCAAATCCTAGAACCAGAAAGCAAAATCTGTCATGGTGACCAAGAAGTTAATGACCATGATATCAGTTGGGGGCAAATTCATTCTCAAACCTCCCCTCCCTCAGCCAGGGCCTGCTCACTATCAACTGTCACAATGTGTCACTTGGCCTGCGTCAGTTGGCCTGTGTTGTTTCACCTCTGAACTGACCCCACTCATTCACTTCCTCCCAGTTCCACTCTACCCTTCCTGATCCAACTGTTCAGCAAGTTCCTCCTACCACATGTGACCTAGGCTTCCAGGTAATTTAAGCAAAATATATGGGCCTATTAATTAATGAGTAAGATCTTTCTATTTAAATTACTATTACATCTGGATGTTAACCTCTGTCTAAGGCTATGATACATTACCCCAGAAGCTGGCATTAATCAAGCTCCAAATACTGGCTAGAGAACTGACCCCTCAGATGGGATCTCTTGAGGCTGGGACAACTCTTTATCCAATCTCAGTAGGAAGTAGTTATAGAAGAAGAGACATTCACTCCTTACCCCCAAGGGATTTGCGGTCCCATTTGACGGGAAAAGATGGGGTACTTGTTCCCAAGCCACCCCTAAGATTTTATGTGTTTATTTGGTGTTATCCCTGTTATATTATTGTGCAACTATGTTGATACCAGTTACCCCTAAACTTCCATTGACCTATTAATGGACATCAAAGATCTTGGGGCTGAATGTAAAGTTAAGGTAATTTGAAGATATTCCCAGGCCCTTAATAGGCTCTTAATGTGATCTGCTTTGAGTTTTGACCCAGCCCACAGCCTAAGTCACTTGGAACCTGAGGCACATGAAGCCCATGGTGGGAGGAGTTTGCTGAATGAATGCAGCAGGAAGAGACAGTGAGGTGGAGCTGAGAGAGAGAGGCAGCAGGCAGAACAAAGCAGAGCAGCTAACCTGGGTAAGATGGGGACATTTTGCCTAAGGGAGCTTGTTTGTGGGGACACCTGATGGAGGACCAACTTGGGGATGGTAGTCCTCCCTCTGTTGGTGATGTGCACAAACTTCCTTGTTACCATGGTGAAATTGGCTGTCTGGTATCTGAATAAATATTTTGATTTTGTCTTTGAGGAAGAGAGTTTGTATTTGGTGAATTTACCCTAGAAATATACCTACATATCCATAGCAGCGGATATTGTGGAGCTACACACACATACACACACACATTATCTAAATTAAATGTAAAAAAATTATAAGAATCAATTGAGACTCAAATGAAGAGATCCAAGAAGATAATCTGATAATCTGATCTCCCTTGGTGAAGATCAGAGATTCACAAGTGTTACACACTGCATATTTTCAAACTTTCTCAATGTGTTGATCAGTTATGTTGACATTTTTTTCCTCTCAAAAGAAAAATGCTACTTGCTATATGGCATGACTCTCCAGTAGGCATAGGGGGAGGAATTATACAGTGACATAGGAAACAGAAAATATTAATAAAAGTTATAGTTGCCTCAGTTTTTCTCCCTATGTTGTTCTATTGGCATGTATGTAAATGCTTTTACGCTCAATCATATTTCTCTTCAGCTTGAAAGTTCCTACCAACCCTTGTTTCCATGGAATGATGTGACCCTCTATAGGCAATTCCCAGCATTCCCCTTCTTGTTTAAGATTGCATGCTTTCCTCTTTTCTAGGTCTAAATTATTTTTATTTCTGGAAGTGAGATCAAGAAAAGCAAGTCAGAAGGGATTGTCGAGCTAGGAGGAGCCTTAGAAGTCATTTTGTTCAACGCTCTCGTGGTACAGATGTAAAACTTAAGGTTTAGAAATGTAATTGACCAGCTACCTCAAGATAAACAAGGGATCTCCTTGCAATTTGGACTTAGGTTGAGTAACTACATCAGTCATTTTCCTATTTGAACATCATTCCTTTTCTTGTTGTTTCTTCTGTCTCCTGAAGATTGAAATAATCACTAAGATGAAACAATAGTTGCTAAGCTTCCCTTCTTTTAGAAGAAAGAATATTCCAGAAGATTTCTGGACAATTGAATTGTCTAGGTAGTTTTCTGATACTACTCAGTCCTGTCTCCGTGCCAGAGCTACAATCTGCTTCTGCAACTCACATGATTCTGCTTTCTGTTCAGTCTATCTATAATACACTCCCACCAAAATAACCTTGATTTCTCCCTTCTCATCCAAATATTTATCACTAGGCTTCCCTTTAGGGTTTCTGGATTTCTACACTGGAATAAATCTGCTTGATATATGAGGCTTTTCTACCTACCCTTTTATCTCATCTATTCCTTTAGAATAAAGTATATCCTTACCTTGTAGTATTCTAGTCACATCCTACCAAATCTCCACTTAATATATGAGGTTGTATTTATTTCCTTTCACTAAGATCTCTGCTTCACCTTGTTTATTATCCACACACTGTGCATTTATGTATAGATATAGGAGGGCTGATAGTTTCCTGTAACTTACTGATCATATCTCCTATTGTTCTCTCTTCCTTATCATAGCTAAGTATGGTGGTGCCATACTTAGAGGTACTAGATGGAAAATTTTCTCTACCCTTTTTAAGGACATTTTGATCCTATTTCCTAGGAAATCATTTTCTTCTTGAACTTCATTAAATGTACTCCATTCTTGGCCAAGAACCTATCTTTCTTGGAACTCAAAGCTTGTCCAGAAATTAAAGTCCTGTTCTATAACACTTCCCCTACTTTCATTTGTCTTCCAAAAACCATCCTTTCAAATAGTAGCAATGATAAAATAAACATGAGTGTGTTCATAAAACTGTCAGTTTTATATCAGGATTCACATTTCTTGATGCTTTCCCCTTTGTCTCTTCAGATTAATTTTCTTGTTTACCTTTTGAAGGACTTCTTCTGTTCTTTCAAGGAATATTTCATTGGTCCTGATAAACCAAACAACAGGGAGATGTTTCTCTAACCATTTCATTTGTTCATCTAGTAGGCAATTTGTACATAGGTTGTACCTTTGTTCCCTTCTGGAGAAACTAAAACATAACACGGTTTTACCAAGACACTGAAACATTCCACTCATCCCCATACACTGTGAACTTGAGTTAGAGTTTTCTCTTTTACTAAGTCATTCTATAAACTGCTATAGCAAATCGCCTATTTGCTAGGATGGGCACCTTACCAGAGGTATAATGGTGTTATTTTTATTAAGCAGTCATAACTTTTCTTGGATTACCTTGTGCTGCTCCCGTAGTGTTTCATCTCTCATTAACAGAAGCTCACCAACACCCTATTGCAAGAAAGAATCCACAATCCACTCTTTAGAACATAATCCACAGTCAGAAGTATTTGGTGTGTATATGTATGTATGTATGTGTGCATACACACAAATACACATGTAAAAATTTATATGTATAATATATATATACATGTATTTATGAAAAATAAATGCCAAATATACCAGATATTTGAGTTCCAGTCATCTTTCATCTTCTTTTTTTCTGTTCCCTTTGTTCACTGCTGGATATCATTTCCTCCTTCAAGAGAAAAGAAAACATCTTATTACTTCTCAGTTTGACTCTCAGTAGAAATGAAGGTTTCATAAGTTTAATAATAGAATTGAATTACAGAAAAGATCTCGATCGTCTCTTCAAGTTAGTGGAGGTAAATTGCAATCTGACCATCAGGACTTGCATATTTTATGAAATGCTGAGAGCACAGCCTTCTCTGACATGGGGAAGAGGAGTGATGATCAGTAATTGTCATTGAAAGCATTAGGTGCTTTGACAACTATGGTCCAGTGTCTAATGACTCCAATCTGGGGACAATGGTCTCATGACAAAACCTGAAGAATTAGGAAGTATTTAATAAGTAAACAGCACCTGAAAGCATTTTTATGAAGGAAGGACATGAGTTTTTAACAATTCCTGCTACAAACAGGAGGCACATAGATGGGAAGAGAGAACAGAGCACAGGGCTTGGGATCTGAAAGACTTGAGTTCAAATGCTCCCTAACACAATTATGAGCTGCAGGGCCCTGGGCTACCAGCCTCAGTTTTCTTAACTATAAAATGGGGTCAATAATTACACTGAATTATCAGAGTTGTTATGAGGATCAAATAAGATAATATTTGTAAAGCATAAAGCAAGCTATACCCGATAAATTGGAAATAATTAACAAAGGGAAGGCACTGGAATTAAGTGTTGGGAAAGGTTTCTTATAAAAGAGGGAATTGTAGTTGGGACTTAAAGGAAGCCAGAGAAGTCAGTAGGCACAGTTGAAGAGGGAGGACATCCCAGGCATAGGAAGACCCTAGTTCTTCCTGACTGTGAAGCTGGCTCTCTAACAAGTATACCATACCGTAGTAACTAAATACATTAAAACCAAATCTTAAAAGAAGGAAAGTTGTGATCTAACTTATTACATGCCCACCTTTCACAGCCCCCAACCAGGACTTCTCTGAACCCTCTATCTGCTTGGGAATTCTGATATTTGAAGCATGATGCTTGATTATGAAATGCTTATTTTGATTCGAAATCTCTCTCCTTGTGTCTTTCTGGTAATATTTGGCATTGGCACTGGAACTTGACTTTACAGTTTCTACCTTGGTGTTTTTGCAGAGATCACTACCCCATACCTGGAATGGTTTCTCTTCTCTTACAATTCCTGACTTCACACTCAACCTCTGCCTCAAATGAGAAATTGAATCCCTATAGTTGTTAATGCTTTTTCCATTAAAAAAATATCTTTATCTTTCTATCTAGCTTTCCATTCATTTATCTTTACTTGTTAATGAACTTCTTTGTTCATCGCTCTGTCCATTTATTTAGTTGTTTGTTTGCTTATTTACTTATTTATGTCTATGTATTATGTCAACAGTAGAACAAAGCCTTTTGTAGGGCAAGTTCTTCTTTTCATCTTTGCCTTTGTATCCTGAGTATTTTGTATCAATTTTACATACATAGTAGGCACTTAAATGTGTGTTGAAATGAATCTGATTGTTGCTGATGAAAGACTAAAGATATAATTTAACTTCAAATGGTTTGAGATGTTCTTTGAGGGTAGATTGTGAGATAGCTAGAGATAAGACACAAAGCCTACCAGGATGCAACACAGTGGGAAAAGTTTTTGCCAATATGCATGATCATGACACATTTATTTCATGATGGGTCAATGTTAAATAAGGTATATTGGAGACTCAAAACTCATATTAGACAGAAATACACTGGAACCATTTATTTTTCAAATTCAAGGGCATAAATTTTAAACTTTTCATTAATTATAAAAATATTTTGTTTTTTCTGTATTTGGATGTGATAAGAAGCATAATTTTCATATTTTATTGGAATTCCTGTCCTTTTTAGAAGACAATTGGAAACTTTGTCTATCCTTTAGGTATCTATACTAGAAATGCTCTCAAGTACATAGAATTGTATAAGAATTTTACTGTAGAAGTTTACATTATTATTTTTACTTAAAATTCTTCAAAATCAGATGTAAAAAACTGAATTTCTTATCAGATATGATGGATTTGTTGATTGATTTTGTTGAATTTTTTCTTTAAAAACTTTTTAAAGATGAAGGAAGGAGCCAAGATGGCTGAATAGAAGGATGAACCTGCTGTAGCTCTTCATCCATAGCCCATGAAAATCTCTAAAAATGACTCTAAACAAATTCTAGAGCAGCAGAAACCATAAAACAACAGAGTGAAAGAGATTTCCAGTCCAAGGCAACCTGGCAGGCCAACAGGAAAGTTCCATCATACTGGACTCAGAGCAGAGTACAGCCCACAGAGTGCATTCTAGCCTTTGCCATGAGGCATGGCAGGGGCAGGAATGGAACAGGTGTAGAATAATGGGAATAACCTTAAGCTCCCAGATTCTCAACCCATAAATGCTAAAGACACCTTCAAAGGTCAGTGAGAAAGTTTTCATCTGGGTGAGAAGGGAGCAGCATTCAGCCCTAGTCCCAGGCCCAGGGCAACAGCAGCCCCTCCAGCAGCAGCGTCCATTTTTGGAGCCCTCAGTCTAAAGACCCTGGGGGGATTGTGCAATTGATCTGAATCTCAGCATCTTGAGTGAAGGTCCTAGGGTGAGGAGGAACAATGGTGTGGTGGAGCTGGTGGAGGCTCTGAAGAGGGAATTCTACTCCCAGATCCTGTGCAGAAAAGCTTGTGGTTGCTTCCAGACCAGAGCACAGGCCAAGAGAGGAGTAAACTACTCTCCTTTGATTGTGCCACCTTGGAGGAACTGAGAACATACAAATCCCTAAAGTATACCTTCCACTTGACAAAGGACTCAAAAGTCAAGTAAGAGGCAGAGAAAATGCCCCCCAAAAGGAAAAAAAATAAGACTATTGAAGATTACTTTCTTGGTCAAGGCCTCTGTATCCAAAACCTCCAAAAAACTATGCAATGTTCTCAGGCCATGGAAGAGCTCAAAAAGGATTTTTAAAAATCGAGTAAGAGAAGTGGAGGAAAAATTGGGAAGAGAAATGAATGATGCAAGAAAATCATGGAAAATGCGTCAACAGCTTTCTAAAGGAGATCCAAAAAAATACTGAAGAAAATATCACCTTTAAAAATAGACTAACACAAAAGGCAAAAGAGGTCCAAAAAGCCAATGAGGAGAAGAATGCTTTAAAAAGCAGAATTAGCCAAATGGACATGGAGGTTCAAAAGTTCTCTGAAGAAAAAGTTCTCTTTAAAATTTAGGATAGAGCAGTTGGAAGCTAATGACTTTATGAGAAACCAAGAAATTACAAAACAAAACTAAAAGAATGAAAAAATAGAAGACAATATGAAATATCTCATTGAAAAAACAACCAACTGGAAAACAGATCCAGAAGAAACAATTTAAAAATTGTGGGACTACCTTAGAGCCATCATCAATAAAAGAGACTAGACATCATCTTTCATGAAATTATCAAGGAAATCTGCCCTGATATTCTAAAACCAGAGAGCAAAATAAATGTTGAAAGAATCCACTAATCACCTCCTAAAAGAGATCTAAAAAGAAAAACTCCTAGGAATACTGAAGTCAAATTCCAGGTTTACTAGATCAAGGAGAAAATATTGAAAGCAAGTAGAAAGAAACAATTTGAGTACTGTAGAAATACAATAAGATAACACAAGATCTAGCAGCTTCTTCATTAATGGATTGAGGGACTTGAATATGATGTTCCAGAAGTCAAAGGAGCTAGGATTAAAACCAAGAATCACATATACAGCAAAACTGAGTATACTATTTCATGGGAAAAAATGGTCATTCAATGAAATAGAGGACTTTCAAGCATTCTTGATGAAAAGACCAGAGTTGAATAGAAAATTTGACTTTCAGACACAAGAATCAAGAGAAGCATGAAAACATCTTTCCTTTTCAACAGGAAAGAGAAATCGTAAAGGACTTACTAAATTTGAACTATTTACATTCCTCCATTGAAAGATAATATTTGTAACTCTTGAAACTTTTCTACATATTTGGGTAGTTAGAGAGATTTTATATATATATACATATATATATATATATGTATATCTATATCAATCTATCTATCTATATCTATCTATCCATCTATATCTATCTATCTATCTATAGACAGAGGGCACAGGATGAGTTGAATAGGAAGTGATGATATCTTAAAAAAACATAATTAAGGGGTGAGAGAGGAATATGTTGGGAGGAAAAAGTGAGAAACAGAATGGAGCAAATTATCTCTCATTTAAGAGGAAAGAAAAAGCTTTTTAAATGAAAGGGAAAAGGGGAGACATAAGAGGGGAAAAGTGAAGCTTACTCTCATCACATTTGGCTTAAGGAGGAAATAACATGCACATTCAATTTGGTATGAAAATCTATCTTACACTACAGGAAAGTAGGGGAGAAGGGGATAAGTGGGGTGTGGGAGGATGATAGAAGGGAGGGCAAATGGGAGGAGGGAGTAGTTAGAAGCAAACACTTTTGGGGAGGAATAAGGTCAAAAGAGAGAATAGAATAAATGGGGGGCAGGATAAGATGGAGGGAAATATAGTTAATCTTTCACAACATGACCATTGTGGAAGTCTTTTGCATAACTACGTATATATAGCCTATATTGAATTGCTTGCCTCCTCAGTGGGGATGTGTGGGGAGAGAGCAAGGAAGAGAAACTGGAACTGAAAGTTTTAGGAACAAATGTTGAGAATTGTTTTGGCATGCAATCAAGAAGAAATACAGGTAATGGGGTATAGAAATCTATGTTACCCTACAAGAAAAGGGAGAAGAAGGGAGGGGTGTGATAGAAGCCAGGGCAGATTGAGAGAAGTGGTAATCAGAATGCATGGTGTCTTGGTGTATAGGAGAGGAGAGATAGGGAGAAAATTTGGAACTCCTAATCTTGTGGATATGAATGTTGAAAACTAAAAATAAATAAACAAATTTAAAAATGTTTAAAGAGACAGATTCAAGGGAAAACATTTTGAAATACAATTGATATAAATCAAAAGATAGCAATAAAATCAGAAAAATAGAGGACATTGGAAGTTTTCAATAACTCCTTCTTGCCTCTTGTATAAAAAATTAAAATCTTGTATATGACATTTGAAGCCTTTTATAATTTTTCTTCTCCAGTTTGATTTCAGCTTAATGTCCTTATGGACTCTACCCTCTTGTAGTCTGATGGCATACTGACTGTTCCCAGACCCAACTTTCCATTTCCTGACTCTATGCGTATATGTTTCCCCATATAGAAAAGATGCTTCTTCCTCACTTGCATCAAATAGCATCATTAGATTGCTTCAAAAGACAGCTCAGTTGCCACCTCCTCCAAAAATCTATTCATGGTGCTGTCCAATTGTTGACTCTACTGTCTCCATCTCCTAATGTCACTTTAATATCTTGAGATTCATGTCTCACCAAACCACTTGACTAAACCTGTTCTCTGCCAAGTTATTAGTTGATAAATCTGAAGACCTTTTTTGAGTTGTAATCCTCCTTGACTTTTCTGCATTATCTGATACTATTGGTTACACTTTTCTCTTGAATATTTTCTGCTCTGTGGGATTTTGTGACATTATTCTCTCTTATTTCTTTTCCTGCCTGTGTGGTCAGACCTTCCCTGTCTCTATTGCTTGATCATTGTTCCTGTCTCTTGTCTACTACTGGATAGAATTCATGACTCTCTTGTAGGCCTTTTCTTTGATTACTCGTTCAGTGACCTTATTTTCGTGAATTTAGCTATCATATCATCATGACTCACAGATCTCCATATTCAGCCTTACTTTCTGTCCTGAAATCCTCTCTTACATCAGCAAATGCCTCTTGGACATTTCCAACTGAGTGGCCTATAGACATCTCCATCCCAACATATCCAAAATAGGAATTCTGCCAAATTACACATCCTTTCTTCTTCCATATCCTTCCAGTTACCTAGGTTTACAACCTGAGAGTGATCCTCAACTTTTTTCTCTTCCTCATCCTGCATTTCTAATGAGTTATCAAGATTCATTAATTGTGCCTCCTACTATTGCTCACATCTGTCCCTTCCTCTCCATTCATAGAACCAGTACCCTAATTTAGCCCCTCATTACTGGCCTAGACTATTGAAATAACCTCTTTATTTGTCTCCTTGCATTTGATCTTTCTCCTCTCCAATTCAGCACACTGTTAGTGTTGTAGCTCTTCAGTCATTTCATGCAGTGGAGCAGTTTTTCATTTCCTTCTCTGGCTTATTTTCCAGATGAAGAAACTGAGGCAAATAGGGTTAAGTGACTTGCTCAGGGTCATCAACTCTGGTAAAGTCTGAGGCTGAATTTGAATTCAGATCTTCCTGAGTGCAATAGAGTTCCTGGCTTCATCTGTAAAATGAGTTGGATAAGGAAATGAAAAACTGCTCCACTGCATCACCTAGTTTCCCCACTCATTGCACACAGCTGCAAAATTGATATTCCTAAAGCACGGATCAGAAAATGTCACTCCTTTGCTTAAAACATCCCAGGGGCTTGCTCTTGCCATTAGGATAAAATACAAACTCTTTGCTTTGACTTTTAAAGTCCTTCACATTCTGGCTCCTGTCTGCTTTCCCAACTTATTGCATATTCCCCTCCTTCACCTACTTGTACAAAACTGGTCTGATTGCTGTTCCCTATCCATTCCCTATGCATTCTCTGTCCTCTTCCTTTGCACATGGTATACCTCATTCTTGGGATACATTGCCTTCTCACCTGGGTCAAACTCATTCCACCTCTCCTTTGGTAGTCCTCTCCTTGGAAATTTCTTTGTATTTACACATACACACACACACACGCACACACATGTTATATTGCCTTACATGTTGCACACCCCCCCATAGAAGGTATGCTTTTTAAGGGCAATTACAGTTTCCTTTATATCTTTTGCATATGACACAGTACCTTGCAAAGAGTAAATGTTTGTTGCATGGGTTATGATCATCTTTATTAAGAAGAGGGTAGCTGTTTGTCTAAATAAAGGATACCTATTTCATTCATTTGAAAACAAGTTAAAAAAGATCAACATCTCATACTGATACTAGTAGTAGTCAACATAAAATGGATAAAATCAGACAGTTTGTAGAATTAACCCATTCTCCAACATGGCGGTTAAATGGATGTTGGACCCAACAAAGAGTTAGGTGAAATCCAAATAAGAAACAAAAGTATCTTGGAAATTTTAATAGGCATTTTGGAAATCTAAAGTCCCACCATGGTGTTGCCAATCTAAAATTCTACCATTGTAAGATTAGCTTAAACTTAATTGATTATATATCTGAGTCTATATTGTGATAGTAGAAGGATGGTAGTGTGTGGAGAATCTAGAAAGGAAAGTTAAATTTTATGAATTCTTCTGTGCTTATTGAGCACTCTTGGAGAGGGCACTCTAATTTTAAATAATCAATACTAGTCCTTTAGGGGAGAAAGGGAAGTCATCAAACTACCCTAGTGTGACTGAAAAAAAAATAACCCTTAAAAATGCCTACTAGTATAGGGACTAAACAACTTTATTCTTTTATAATTTGGCTTTCTATATGAATTTATACACTAAGGAGAGAGATCTCTGTAGATACTCAACAAACCTTCAGTATGCATCTAAGTAAGCTGATCCTAGATGCTAAAGACACAAAGATCTTTAAAAATGACAGAGGAACGAAAGTAGATGACCCCATGTGAGTTCTTGGAATAAATATTTCTCCTATGAATCAATGCATTTTAATTCTGATTTATTTGTCATTCTATTATGAATTTGATTAAATTGATTTGTGAAAGCTTATCATCACTGGATAAGAAGATTAAGTAGAATTTTTGAACTTGAAAAATTGAGGATTAGACTCTGTCCCCAAAATGACTTCACCAATGTGCAGATATACATCTTATAGATTCCTCTCCTGGTTAGCAGGTGACAATATCTCTTTATATCTCTTCTCTATCTTTCTTCCCTAAAGAGCTCATCCTGTACTTACTTCCTGATCCCACCTTAGCTCCAAAAAAATACTTTTAGGATATTTCGTAAGTTTCATGTGTATGTCAAAAATCGACTGAGTCATGACAGCTTTTATTTTGTTCTTGATAAAATTAAAATATTTACCTGATTTCATCGGCAGCCCTACTTCTATTTTGTGTATTTTACTTATAGTATGGGAACTACTGCCCACAGGGAGTTAGTAGAATAGCCTTAATTTTGGACACGTGTGTGTTGGAGGTAGAAAATAATAAGAAGGAACCCAAGATAAGTTAACCTTCCCACACTCTACTGTGCCTTAGTAGGGATATCACTTCAGAAACTCAATAGACTAAGCAGAGTAAGAATGTAAACATCTAATGCCACATGATGCTGCCTTTTTGTGAACATTTTCATCTTACTTTTCTCTTCAAAGTTGCCTTGAATGTGATTTTCAAAAATATTTCAATTCTGGAATTTTTTTAAGGGGCAAGTGTTAAAGGGCTAAATATGAGGAATTTAGGGAAGCATAAGGTATGGCAGCATGGAATGTGTTGGACTTGGAGTCAGAAAGACTCATCATTATGAGTTCAGATCTTACCTCAGACACAACTGTGTGACCTTGGCAATTTGCTTAAACCCATTTGCCTCAATTTCCTCATTTGTAAAATGAGCTGGCAAAGGAATGGCAAACGACTCCAATGTCTTTGCCAACAAAACCCCAAGTGAGATCACAAAGAGTTGGACATGACTGAAAATAACTGAACAATCACAAATATGGAATAAGAAGACGTAGCTTTATACTTGTATCACTCTTAAGATGGATATTAGGTCAATGGAATTGGTGAGTGAAATTTATCTTGTAAAAGAATAAAATGTGAAACCTGGAAGGAACTTAAAAGATCATCCATTCCAGCACCTGCATTTTACAGTTGAAGATGTTGAGGCTTAGTGAGGTGAACTAAGATGTTCATGATCATGAGCTAGTTAGTGACAGAGAGACAGGAATCTGAATCTCTTGAATGTGAACACAGTGTGCTTTCCTTTACAGATGTGACCATGAACAGGTCCCTTCATCTTTTTAGCTCTCAGATTTCTTAACTGTAAATTGAATCAAATGTAAAATGGGTCTAATTTTCCTTGAAGTTTTTTTGTGAAGTAAAGGGAGAGTAGAATGTGTAAGAATTTCTTTGGAGAATATGAATTATTTTGCAAACTATGAAGTACAATAGAAATGTGTTCTAGTAAATAATATATATATAATATATATATTATTATATATAATATATATATAATAATTGTTACTATGATTAAAATCAATATTACTATCATTTTGCTAGTGTTAATTGCTCTAGGCTCTCTTTAGGATGGTCTGTGTGTGGAGAGGAATTATTTCTTGAGTCCTCATTTTTATTATGAACCATTTTAAAATAAATAGATAACATTTACATGGCATTTATTATGTGCTAGGCATCGTGCCAAGTGTTTTACCATTCTTGTCTCATGCAATAGCAATGATACCGATAGTTAACATTTATATGGCATTTACAATGATCCAGGCATTGGGCTGAAAGCTTTATAATTATTATTTCATTTGCTCCTCATAACGACCCTGGGAGGTAGGTGCTATCATTACCACCCTTTTACAGATGAGGAAACTGAGGCAAACAGAAGTTGAGTGACTTGCCCAGGGTGACATAGCTTGTAACTGTTCAAAGCTTAAATATGTGTGCTAAATCAGTTACCCCACACAAATCACCTTACATAGACTCATGTAGCCATAAACTCACCCACCAACAGACTGATTGTAGAATTAATGATAGAGGAAAGAAAATGTATGTGTAACCAGGCCTTGTGCTAAACGTTTTCCAATAACCTCATTTTATTCTCATAACAATCCTTGAAGGTGGGTACTTTTATTATATCCTATTTTAAAGATGAACTGAAGCAGTCTGAAATTGACTTGCCCAGCCTCACATAACTGGGATACCGGGGCAACAGATTTTAAAAGACTTCAGAGAAAAGACAAGTGGGGTCTAGTGGCTTAATATTTTAAAAGGGAAGCTGTTCCAAGAAGGATGGAAAACTCTCAAGAATGAAATCTTGAAAAAACAAGTACGAATGATTTTGATGAAGATGGAAAGATGAGATTTAGTTGAAGAGACTGATATTGTTATAGAAAGAATTGGCTCAATATGCAGATCTTTAAAAGACAGAGGCAGCAAGATGTAGGAGAGAGAAGGGAGAGAGAGAGAGAGACAGAGAGAACCTGAGAACCTTACAGCCAGAAAGATCTTGGTTGGAGCCTTGCATTTAACACTTGGCTGTGTAATTTTGGGAAAGTCATTTAGTCACTCAGTGCTCTAGAAGGTCACTTTTTAAACTGTGGATCTCAATTCTGTGGAGTTTCAAAAAGTTGGCAACAGTTAAAGATTTCTGAACATGCAATGAACAAAAATTTATTAAAAATCAAACATATAATGAATCCAGGTGTTTCTGGCAGGACTTACCCATGTTTCATTGAGCAAATAACTTCACTGTAGCCTTGTTCTGAACACAAAGCGTGTGCATATTGCACTGCACATGCCTTGAGACCACACAATACCAGCTAAAGTTGCAGAAATTAGAAAAGGGGTCACCAATGTTTAAATTTAAGAAACTTTGATCTACACAACTTTCTAAGAGTAATAAGTTGAAGTTTCCTATCTGCAGTAGATAGATTACTGGGGTAAGAGTCAGGAAAGCTCATCTTCCTGAATTAGAAAATGGCTTCAGACACTTACTAGCTATCTGACCCTAGAAAAGTCACTTAATCTCACTTGCCTCAATTTCCTCCTCTGTAAAATGAGTCAGAGAAGAAAATGACAAACGACTTCAGCATCTTTGCCAAGAAAACCATGAATGGAGTCATGAAGAGTTGGATGTGACTAAAATGACTGAACAACAATACCATTCCTACCTACTTTGGTAGATTGTTTCCTTATTCAGGAGTTCCCGCTTTCAGTGAATTCACAGATCTAGCTCCGAATGAGTTAAGGCTTCTGCTGAGTTCTAAGAACACAAACAAAAGCAGATTTTTTAAAAAAGGGTTTTGTTCATTTTTAGCTCTGCTGTGAGTAATGGGAGGATCAAAGTAGGGGAAAATCTATTGCTTGAAGTGGGATAGAATGAGAAGAATTGATTACAGTGAAACCCACAAGTCGTCAGCTCAGTTCTCTTTTTCAAAGAGCATGATTTCTGAACTGTGAAGAATAGAAACCTGAGACGTGCAGAAATGGCCAAGTAGCATCTAGCTGTCCTCAGTGAATTCAAGTGACCAGTCCTGGAAAACTTAAATTGTAGACTAGTAGATTTAACTGCTAGACAGCTGCCAGAGATCTTTGAAAGATCTTGAAGAATTGGAGAAGTGACAAAGGGGCAGGATTAACCAGTTTTCCTAAAAGGGAAAAGTGGTAACTTTGAACAAAAGGTTACAAGAGTTGAACTTTTAATTCTTAGAAGAAAAGCTGTAGAATGTTTTATTGAAGTGGTAGTTAAGAAATGTTTAGAAAAGGAAACTGTAATCTTCAAGAGTCAGTATGACTTCAAGAAGAATGAGTCATGTCCGTTTTAACTAACCTTATTCTTTTTTTGACAGGATAACTGGCAACTGGTTGGTAACAGGCAGTCAAATGTAGAGTAGCCATATTCAAGTCAGAAAAACGTGAGAGTAAGTCCTGATTTTGACATATATTTGTTCTGTAACTTTGGGGAAATCATAACCTTTCAGTGTCCCTAGGCAATATATTAGTCTAAGGAATCAGGAATGAGCGAATAAGATTTATTAAGCACTTACTATTTCCAGGGATTGTGCTATGTTAGAAATATCTCTTTGGTTATATGTTAGAGAACAGTTACCAGTATGAATTGGCAGAGAGTTTTCTCACTGAAAGTTCTCTCTGCCAATTAAACCATGGATACAGACTAAAAAAGAAAACTTAACTGGATTGACAGATCATGTGAAAGCTGTACATGTAATGGGCTTAGATTTCAGCAAAATATTTTACAGAATTTCTATAATATTAATAGCTAGCTTTCATATATTCTTGGTGTGCCAGGCACTGCGCTAAGCACTTTACACATATTAGCTCATTTGATCCTTACCACAACCCTGAAAAAGGATGATTATTATTTCCCATTTTACAGATGAGGAAACTGAGGCAGACATAGGTTAAGCAACTGCTCAGAGTCAAAACAGCTAGTAAGAATCTGAGTTTTTATTTGAATATTTAAGATATATATATATCTTCCTGTCTTAGTGCTAAATTCACTCTACCACCTAACAGCCTCAATTTTTAAATTGCTAATTCTAGATAAAGCAGAGAAATATGGAATAAATTATAATATTTAAGTGGATTTAGAACTGGATGAATGACAACTTAGTAATAGAATCAACTTGGAGGGTGGTCCTTAATTTAAAATATCAGGGATTTGTACCTACTTCTGAGCCCTTCAGCATATGAGAGGCAGAAATAGAGTGCATAAGCATTGATATTGGGGTTAGAGAAACAGGCTTCTCAAGGATTCTGGGAAAATGGTGGAGTGGGTCAAAAATTCTAACCTCTCAAGATTTTCCCCTACAAAAGAGTTAAAGTAGCACCTTAGGGCAAACAAAGTAAGGGTGGAAATAAATAAGAATAGGGGCACAACAGGAGTCTTCCTGGGACAATTTGAGAAGATCAGAAGAAAAATCTCAGGATAAGGTTTGGTCCTGGTAAAGAGCAAACGCCTTCAGGCTAGGGTCCATTTTCAAAACAGGCAGCAAGCACACTGGGGTTAGCTGGTTTGAGAGGCTGCCTTGGCCCCAGTCATAGAAACTTTTACCTCTGGATAGTAAGGGGAGTTAGGACATTTGAGCCCAGGAAGACTGAGGAACCTCTGCTGATAAGGAACACCAGAACCAGCTGTGCTATAAAGACCAGCAGGGGTGAGAAGGATTAAGCACAGGACTGGTGAGTGCTGAAGCAGTAGGGCAAAAAGTCTCTGGCTTTGGGCTTTGGTTCCAGACTAGAGGGGAGAAATGTACATCTAGGGCAAGAGGCACCATTTCCCATATCCCAGGGCTAGAAGTTATTCCAAAAATTAAGCTATTATCACAAAAAAAAGCATAAGGCAAAGGAGAAAGAATCCAAACTTAGAAAGCTATTATGGTAATAGAGATGACCCATGTTCATATTCAGAGGAGGTTATTGAAGTAAAGAAACCCCAAAAGAGCAACTTCAAATGGTCACTACCTAAAAAGAAATCATAGATGATCTTAAAAATGACTTTAAAAATCAAATGACAGAGAAGGAGGAAAAACTAAAAAACTAAAAAATAAGAATAATTCATGAAAAACAAGAAGGGTGTGTAAGGAAAGTCAACCAATTTAAAAAGTAGGTCTAGAATCTTAAGGAAGAAAATGACACCTTGACAATTAGACTTGGGCAAAGTGAAGCCAGAGAAATTGTAAGAGATCCAGAAATAATTAACCAAAATATGAATAATGAAAAACTAGAAGGAAAAATGAAACATTTTGTAAGAAAAGCAACAGATTTGGAGAATAGATCAAGAAGACAAAATATAAAAATAATTACAGTAACTGAAAGTTATGATCAAACAAGGAATCTTGATACAATAACACAAGAATTAATTATAGAAAATTGTCCTGAAGCATTAGAACAAAGGGGGAAAGTAGAAATAGACAAAAAATTCCATCAATCGCCACTTAAAAGGGATCCTATGAAGAAAATTCATAGGAATATCATAGTCAAATTCTGAAACCCTCAGCTCAAGGATAAAATATTGAAAGAAGCAAGATGAAAACAATTTAAATATAGTGGTGCTGCAATTAGACTCACATAAGACCTAGCATCAGGGACCTTAAAAGAGTGCAGTTCTTGGAACACAATATATCAAACAGCAAAAGAACTGGGGCTCTGGAAGAAAATGTCATCCCTTGAAAATTTAAGTATTATTGTGAATGAAAAAGAAAAGGACATTAGGTAAACTCTCAGACATTCAAGATTATGTTAAAAAAATCCTGAATTTAATAGATGATTTGACATACTAGAACCAAGAAAAAATAAAACATAAGGTTCATACCAAAGATAAGAGATTCATAAGGACAGACTGTATATGTATGTGTGTGTAATATATTTATTAATAATTGGGTAGCTCATAAGAAAGATTGGGGTAAACCTGATCATGGTATGAATTTAAAAAGTCAAACCATTTGGGAACAGTTAAGAAGAGTAATTAATTTGTACAAATGAAGTGCAAGAGGAATAATTGATACAGATGAATTAAATGGGGGAGGAGGACTGGCAGTTCTTGTAACCTACTTTCATCAGGAGTGGGTTTAAGAGGGAACAATATATATTTAGAAGAGTTTAAAGTCTTCTAAATTCAGAAGAAATAAAATGGTAAGGGTATAGGGAGAGGTTAGAGGACAAGGAAGGGATCTTTAGAGGGGAGAATAAGGGAACAGGTAAAAAATGATGTAGAAGTGTGTTTAAATTTATGGGAATGGAAGGATAGGGGAGGGATCCTTGGAGGGTTTGTAGGGAAGTAACAGGAGGGCGAGGTAGAGCATAGAAGTAAAGAAGAGGAAGTAGGAGGGATAGGAAACAAGAAATGCACAAACATAAAAACAAAAATCAGGAGTAGAATATGTTTGGGAAAATAAATGTCTGTGTGTGTGTGTGTGTGTGTGTGTGTGTGTGTGTGTGTGTGTGTATCTACAGGGATAGAGAAACATATCAAAACTTTATTGAAGCCCTCTGAGGGAGTGGGGGAGGGAATAAAGAACAAAGTAAAAACATGCACAGCAGAGAACAAAAGAAAACGTACAAGGAAGCAAAGAAAAGATGTACAATTCTCTTTTTTTTGGAGGGGGAAGTTTAAATCAATGTTTTTTTAAAATGTGTTTGTTTTCAGTTTTCAACAATCACTTATATAAGTCTTAAATTTTCTCCAAGATGGCATACAATCATATATGGCTTCTACACATACACTCTTATTAAATGTATTTTCACGTTAGTCATGTTGCATAGAAGAACTAAAATGAATTGGAGAAACCATGAGAAAAATCAAACCAAAACAAAACATAACACAAGAGAAAATATTCTGCTTCATTCTGTGTTCTGATTCCATAGTTCTTTCTCTGGATGTGAATGGCATGTTGCCAAAAGAATCTTTTGGGAATATTTTAGGTCCTTGTATTGCTGTGAAAGGCTAAGTCTATCAGAAATAGTTATCACACCCTGTGTCAGTTACTGTGTATAACATTCTCCTGGTTCTGCTCATTTCATTCAGAATCAGTTCATGTAAGTCCTTCCAGGCCTCTCTGAAGTCCTCCTGTTCATTGTTCCTTAGAGCACAATAGTATTCTATTACATTCATATTCCACAACTTGTTCAGCTACTCCCCAATTAATGGGCATCCCTTTGATTTCCAGTTCTTGACCACCACAAAGAGAGCTGCTATAAATATTTTTGTACATTTGGGACCTTTTCCCATTTTTATGATCTCTTTGGGATAAAGTCCAAGAAGGGATATTTCTGAGTCAAATGGTATGCACATTTTTGTAACCCTTTAGGCATAGTTCCAAATTTCTCTCCAGAATGGTTGGATCAGCTTACAGCTCCACAATGAATTAGTGTTCCAACTCTCTCACATCTTCTCTAATATTTATCATCTTCCTGTTTTGTCTTGTTAACCAATCTTATAGGTGTGAAGTGCTGCCTCAGAGTTGTTTTGATTTGCATCTCTCTGATTAATAGTAATTTAGAGCATTTTTTCATTTAACTATGGATAGCTTTAATTTCAGCTTCTTCTTTGGCCATTTATCAATTGGGGAATGACGTGCTCTTGTACATTTGACTCAGTTCTCTGTATATTTTAGAAATGAGACCTTTATCACAGATAATAGTTGCAAAAATTCTTTCTGAGTTTTCTGCTTCCCTCTTAATATTGGTTGCATTGAGTTTGTGCAAAAACTTTTCAATTTAATCTAATCAGAATTATCCATTTTGTACTTAATTTGGTCATAAATTTCTCCATAAAGCTGACAAATACCCTCTTCCTTGCTCTGTTAATTTGTTTATAGTATCAGTCTTTATACCTAGATCATGTATCTCATTTGGATTTTATTCCTGCATATGCTATCAGGCATTGGTCTATGCCCACCTACTGACACACTGTTATCCAGTTTTCCCAGCGGTTTTTGTCCAACAGCAAGTTCTTATCTCAGAAACTGGGGTCCTTGGGTTTATCAAAAAGTAGATTGCTATATTCATTGACTACTGTGTCTTGAGTACCTAGACTATTCCACTAACCTACCACTCTATTTCTAAGCTAGTACCAAGTGGTTTTGATGATTGCTACTTTATAGTACAATTTGAGATCTGGTAGGGCTAGGCCACCTTTACAAAAATTTATTTTCATTAATTCCTTTGATATTTTGGATCTTTTGTTTTTCCAGATGAATTTTGATATTATTTTTTCTAGCTCTAGGAAATAATTATCTGGTAGTTTAATTGATATGGCACTGAATAACTAAATTAATTTAGCTAGAATTGTCATTTTAATTATATCATCTTGGCCTACCCATGAGCAACTAATGTTTTTCCACTTACTTAGATTTGACTTTATTTGTGTGAAAAGTGTTTTGTAATTGTGTTCATATAGTCCCTGAGTTCATTTTGGCAGGTGGACTCCTACATATTTTACAGTGTCTACCCTAGCTTTAAATGAAGTTTGTCTTTCTATCTCTTGATGTTGGTCTTTGTTAGTAATATATACAAATGCAGAAGATTTGTGTGGGTTTAAACTGTAAAACACTAAATAGTAAACTGCTACTTTGCAAAAGCTGTTTATTATTTCAAGTAGTTTTTACACAATTCTCTAGAATTTTCTAAATATATCATCATATTATCTGCAAAAGGTGAAAACTTAGTTTCTCCTTTGCCTATTCTAATTACTTCAATTTCTTTTTCTTCTCTTATTGCTAAAGCTAACATTTCTAGCACCTTATTGAATACAACTGGTAATAATGAACATCCTTGTTTCACCCTGATCTTATTGGAAATGTATCTACTTTATCCCCATTGCATATAATGCTTGCTGATGGTTTTAGGTAGATACTGCTTAATGTTTTAAAGAAGGCTCCATTTATTCTTATGCTCTCCAGTGTTTCCAGTAGGATTGGGTGTTGTATTTTGTCAAAAGCTTTTTCTGCATCTATTGAGGTAATCATGTGGCTTCTGTTAGTTTTGTTGTTGATATGATCAATAATGCTGGAAGTTTTCCTGATATTGAACCAGTCTTACATTCCTGGTATAAATCCCATCTGATCATAATGTATTATTCTCATGATAAGTTTATGCATTTTTTTTTTTGCTAAAATCTCATTTAAAATTTTTGCATCTGTATTCATTGGAGAAATTGGTCTATAAATTCCTTTCTCTGTTTTGGCTCTTCCTGATTTAAGTATCAGAACCATATTAGTATCATAGAGAGAATTTGATAGGCCTCCTTCTTTGACAATTTTCCCAAATAGTTTATATATTATTTGGCATTAACTGTTCCTTAAATGTTTAATAGAATTCATTTGTAAATCTATATAGCCCTGGAGATGTTTTTCTGTGAAGTTCATTGATGGCTTGTTCAATTTCTTTTTTAAATATGGGGTTATTTAATATTTAAGTATTTAATTTCCTCTTCTGTTAATCTGGGAAATTTACATTTTTTAAAACATTCATCCATTTCACTCAAATTGCCAGATTTATGGGCATACAATGGGGCAAAATAATTTCTATTTATTGTTTTAATTTCCTCCTCATTGAAGGTGAGTTTCATTTTTGATAGTGGCAATTTGGTTTTCTTCTTTTAATCAAATTGGCCAAAAGTTTATCGATTTTATTGGTTTTTTTCATAAAAACAATTAGTTCAATAGTTTTCTTAATTTCTATTTTGTTTTTCTCTCCTTTGGTTTTAAGTATTTCTAATTTGATATTTACTTGGGAATTTTCAATTTGTTCCTTTTCTAACCTTTTCAGCTGCATGTCAAATTCATTAATCTCTTCTTTCCCTATATTATTCATGTAGGAAATAGAAGATAAACTGGCCAAAGATCTTAAAATTATTTAGAAAGAATTCACTGAAGAGAACATCTCTTTGAAAAGGAAAATTGAACAAATGGAAAAGGAAGTTCAAAAATTAACTGGAGAAAATAACTTCCTAAAAGGGCAAATGGAAAAAGAAGTACAAAAATTAACTGGAGAAAATAGCTTTTTAAAAGGAAATATTGGGCAGATGGAAAAGGAGATGCAAAAGTTAATGTAAGAAAACAATTTGAGAAAGATCAGAATTGGGCAAGTAGAGACTAATGACTCAGACAGCAAGAATCAGTCAAACAAAATCTAAAGAATGAAAAGATAGAATAAAATGTAAAATATATAATTGGAAAAATAACTGACCTGGAAAATGGATCCAGAAGAGAAAACTTGAAAATTATTGGCCTAACAGAAATCCATGATGGAGAAATGGGCCTGGACAATATCTTCCAAGAAATCATCAAGGAAAACTGCCCAGAAGTACTAGATTCAGAGGGCAAAATAAGTCATCGAAAGAATCCACTGTTCCCTTCCTGAAAGGGATCCCAAACTCAAAACCCCAAGAAATATAGTTGCCAAATTTCAGATCTATCAAGTGAAGGAGAAAATATTACAGGCAGCCAGAAAGAAACAATTTAAATATCAAGGAGATACAGTCAGGAACACACAGGACCTTCCTGCTTCTACATTAAAATATCGGAAGAATTGGAACCCAATATTCCGTACGGCAAAGGAGTTGGGACTACAACCAAGGATCAACTACCCAGAAAAGGTCAGCATAACATTTCAGGCAAGGGGAAAGTCATTCAACGAAGTAAAGGATTCCCAGAGCTTCCTGACCAAAACGCCAGAACTTAATAGACAATTCGATCTTCAAATGCAGGACTCAAGAGACTCATAAAAAGGTAAACAGGAGGGGGAGGAAACAACTTGTTACTCAATGAGGGCAAACTGTTTACCTCCCTATAAGGGAAGATGATACCTGTTAATCTTGAGAATTGTGCAGCTATTATGAAATATAAAAGGGATATGCATAGGAGGAACGTGTATAAAGTAAATGATATCATGATAAAAAATATGATTTAAGTATGAGACGGGATTGTAATAGGAGGTGTGAAAAGGAGGAAGCAGAAAATGGAAATTACATCACAAGAAGAAGTACAAAATCATAGTAGAGGGAAAGAGGCGAGAGAGATGAGCATTGTGTGAGAGGTACTCTCTTTGGATTTGTTTAAAGGATGGAACAATAAACTTAAGTAGATAATCTTAACCAGCTCTATAAGCAGTAGGAGAGGAAGGGAGAAGAAAGGGGAGGGAGGCTAAAAGGGAGGGAAGAAGCAATAAGAGTAAAGGGGAGAAAAAGGGAGGGGGGCTAAAAGAAGGAGGGGAAGGCAGCAGGAGAAGGTGGTGAAAAGTGAATACTATTGAGGAGGGGAAGGGAGACAGGAGGGTGGGAAAGAAGATGGAGGGAAATACACAGATTGTAATCATAACCGTGAATGTGAATGGAATAAATTCTCCCATAAAACGGAGATGGATAGCAGAATGCATTAAAAGCCATAATCCAACAATATTCTGCTTACACAAAACACATTTGAAATAGGGGGATACACATAGGATAAAGGTCAAAGGATGGAGCAGAATGTATTGTGCTTCAGCTGATGTAAGAAAGGCAGGAGTAGCAATCCTAATCTCAGACAAAGCAAAAGCAGAAATAGATCTAATTAAAAGGGATAAGGATGGAAATTATATCCTGCTAAAAGGCACCATAGACAATGAAGCAATATCATTACTAAACATGTATGCTCCAAGTGGTATAGCATCCAGATTCTTAGAGGAGAAGTTGGGGGAGTTGAAGGAAGAAATTGACAGCAAAAATATACTAGTGGGGGACCTCAACCTCCCTCTTTCTGAACTTGATAAATCGAACCTCAAAATAAACAAGAAAGAGGTTAAGGAGGTAAATAAAACTCTAGATAAGGTAGA
>CM053771.1:302733872-302768162 GCA_028658325.1 Potorous gilbertii | reverse complement strand
AAGTCATAAGGGACTTACCAAAGTTGAACTGTTTACATTCCTACATGGAAAGACAATATTTGTAACTCCTGAAATTTTTCAGTATCTGGGTAGTTGGTGGGACTACACACACACACACACACACACTCACACGCATGCATACACACATGTACACACGTGCACACACACACATACACACATGCATGCACACACAGAGCCAGAGAGCACAGAGTGAATTGAATAGGATGGGATCATAGCTTAAAAGAAATCAAGGTAAACGGTGAGAGAGAAATGTAGTGGGAGGAGAGAGGGAGAAATGGAATGGGATAAATTATCTATCATAGAAGAGGCAGACAGGAGACTTCTTAATGGAGGGAAAAAGAGGAGAGCTGGGAAAAAAAAACAGGAAGTTTACTCTCATCACATTCGACTAAAGGAAGGAATAAAATGCACACTCATTTTGGTATGAAAACCTATCTTACAATACAGGAAAGTGGGGGAGAAGGAGATAAGCAGGGTAGTGGGGATGATGGAAGGGTGGGCAATGGAAGGAGAGAGCAATTTAAAATCAACACTCTTGGGGAGGGACAGGATCAAAAGAGAGAATAGAAGCAATGGGGGGCAGGATGGGATGGAGGGAAATATAGTCAGTCTCACACAACACGACTACTTCTTAAATAGGCCTATTCACTGAATGGGCTTTACTTCACCCTTAATGAGTATAGGACCACTAAATTTTGCACAGAGATCTCTGTGAGCCTCACACTGACTCAAAAATCTTGTTTATATATTTCTTTTTTAATGAATACATCAAGACATTGAAATCAGGTAGGAACTACATTTTAATCAAGTTTGGACATATTTGACACCCTTAGTTTAGTACATTGAGGAGTTAAGAGAATTCTTTAAAGTCACAGAGGAACTATATGTCAGAGATAGGGTTTGAACTTGGGTCCTCTTGACTCCCAGGCCAGCCTTTAATTCATTATGCCATATTGTCTGTTTGTAACTAGAAACTTCCCCCAAATATATTAACTAAATTCCTTTCTTTTTCAATAGCAAGTCAAAAGATCCTTGTTTGAAGGGCTACAATAAAGGTCTGAATGATTGGGTTTCAAGTTTCATGGTATATACTCTCTGGTGTGTTCCAGTGATTAGTTCCTTAACTGAAGGGGAGTACCATAACTCCTATTATCTTTGATTTCTCTAATTGCCAATATTGATTCCTGAAAACAAATGTGTCTGCCATCCAGTGACTGGCAGGTGGAAGGCAGAATTTAGGAGCTTTTATGACAATGAAGTTAGAGTTGTTGCTGCTAAGCTAATCAAAATTGACTTTTATTGATATTAAAAGCACAATCCCCTAAGATTTTATGTGCTTTTATCTAAAACAAAAACACAGACTGGCAGTAGACCTATAGTATAATGGTCTATTCAGGCTCACAGGATTGATTTCAACATAGTTTATGATATGGGACTTGCTTTGTAGTCCCTTTGAAATGTAGTTTTATGATATATTTTTTCTTGCTTTGAGTCATTTTTATCCCCAGGTGATCGGAAATGCTTTGAAAAAAAAGAGAATCTATCCATGTTCCCAAGCCTGTAAGAGAATTCTCTGGGCATGTAGGGAAGCAGCTGCCAGTAAGATAGATAAAGAGTTGTCTATCTCAGCCACAAACATGTTAGGAGATTGGCAAAACTAGTCTAAGGAGAAACTTTAAGACTGACAATTCTTACCTCTGTTTTGATACTTCTTGCTTAGAAATTTGTAGTAATAAAAAGTAAAATAAAATACTCAGCTGCCCAGCTTAGAGTTTTGTGAACCAGACCAAATAGACTTCTAATCTGTGGATGACCAGAGTCAAACAGAGCAGGCTAGAGACAGGAGAGTCAGGAATCAAACAGATGTTTAACTTCAAAGTAAAGAAAAGAGCTTGCAAGTAAGGAGGCAGATTAGACACCTATGCCAGGGCCCCACCCTTAGCTTTAGTGTGACTGAACCTTGACTTATATAGTTGTGGCTAGACAAAGTCAAACCATGTAGCGTAGCAACAGTTGTGAGACAAAACAGTAATGGTGAGACAAGGTTGTGTAGTGACAAAAAAGTCTGTATATAGCAGGGCTTCACATCTTGGCTTGTTGGTGATTGCCCAAGCTCAGGGAATGTCAATTCCAGAAGGTTAGTGCAAAGGATTGTTGTTATGTCAAGATGAGGGTCTAACTTGCTTGCTGGGCCATAGCTGTGTAAAACAGGGTGTCACTTAATATTTTGACATTTCTCCCTTTTCATCAAAGGGAGGGTGTCTGAAAGAATCCCTACCTTTCCGTCAATAATGGGGAGGCAGGCATAAGCCAAGATGCAATGAGAGGTCAGTTGGGTGAGGATGAGATGTTGCCCAGGGATGTTAGTTATTTGAGGGGATCTATCAGGGAAATAAGTCTTAGGTATCACTGCTAGTTATTGTTTGCTTGCAAGCAGAAAAAAGAGGGGAGCCAAGAATGTAAAGAGAGAAAATGCCAACAATTCTAACTAAATCAATATACTTATTCAGTGCTATGCCAATCAAATTACCAAAAACAATTTTTATAGAGCTAGGAAAATTAATAAAAAAATTCATCTGAAAGAACAAAGGTCCAGAATAGCATGGAAATTAATGAAAAGTAACGCAAGGGAAGGTGACCTAGATATACAGGATCTTAAATTGGTTAAAGGAACAATCATCTAAACTCCTTGGTATTAGCTAAGAAATAGAAGGGTGGATAAGTGGAATAGGCTAGGTACGTAAGACAATAGTCAATGACTATAGTAATCTGCTGTTTGATAAACCCCAAAACTCCAGCTTCTGGGATAAGAACTAACTGTTTAACAAAAACTACTGGGAAAACTAGAAACAATATAGCAGAGACTAGGCAGAGATCAACATATTACACCATACACAAGATAAAGTCAAAATGAGGAGACAGTTTAGACATATAGATTGATACTATTAGAAAACTAGGAGAACAAGAAAGAGTTTACCTGTCAGATCTATGGAGAAGGGAAGATTTTATAAACAAATAAGAGATAAAGAACATTATGAAATGCAAAATTGATGATTTTGAGTACATTTATTTAAAAAGTTTTAGTACAAACAAAGCCAATGCAACCAATATTAGAAGGAAAGCAAAAACCTGGGAAACCATTTTGACAGCTAGTATCTCTGACCAAGGCCTCATTTCTAAAATATATAGAGAACTGAGTCAAATTTATAAGAACACAACCATTCTCCAGTTGATAAATGGTCAAAGGTTATGGAAGGGTAGTTTTCAGAGAAAGAAATTAAAGCTATCATCATATGGGAAAAAAGCTCTAAATCCCTATTGATTAGAGAAATGCAAATTAAAACAACTCTGAGCTACCACTTCACACCTATCCGATTGGCTAACCTGATAAGAGAGGAAAATGACCAGTGTTGGAGAAGATGTAGGAAAATTGCAACATGAATGCATTATTGGTAGAGTTGTGAACTAATCCAAGTTCTGGAGAGTGATTTGGAACTATTCACAAAGGCATATCCTTTGACCCAGCAAAACGACTTTTAGGTCTGTATCTCAATGATATCATAAAAATGGGAGAAGGATCCATATGTACAAAAATATTTATAGTAGCTCTTTTTCTAGTGGCCAAGAACTGGAAATCAAGGGCATGTCCATCAATTGGAAAATGACTTGAACAAGTTGTGGTATATGAATGTAATGGAATACTATTGTGCTATAAGAAATGATGAGCAGGCATATTTCAGAAAAATCTGGAAAGACTTATATGAGCTGCTGCTGAGTGAAGTGAGCAGAACTGGGAGAATATTGTTCACAGTTAACAGCCACATTGTATGATGATGATTTTTGATAGACTTAGCTCTTCTCAGAAATGCAAGAATCTAAGACAACTTTAAAAGACTCATAATGGACAATGCTATCCATATCCAGAAAAAGAACTTTGGAGTCTGAATGCAGATAGAAGCATAGTATTTGCTCTCTCTCTTTCTCTCTTTTTGTTGTAGTTTTGTTTTGCTTCTTATTTCTCATGATTCCTCCCATTCATTCTAATTCTTCTTTACATGAGTAATGTGAAAATATGTTTAATATAAATGAATATGTGAAACCTATATCAAATTGCAATCCATCTTGGGGAATGGAGAAGGGAGGAAGGAGGAGAAAAATCTCATGGAAGTGAATGTTGAAAACCAAAAATTAATTAATTAAAAAAAAAAGAAAAAGGAAAACAATCCCCTGGACAAGATGGATTCACAAAACAAATTCTACCAAGCATTTAAAGAACAGTTAATTCCAGTACTAGATAAACAATTTAGAAAAATAGGGGAAAAAAGAAAATGCCAAAACAGACTTTAATCAGGATGTTGGTGGTTGGGCATGTAACAAAAGGAAAGAAGGAATAAAAGTAGGATATTATACTCAGCTCTCATCCAGAAAATTGGGACAGCTGTCCTGTCTGGGTGTCGACTGCTTCTGGGTCTGTAGTAGATAAACCTTGATGTTCTGCTGTTTATTTGGGAGCAAGACTCTCTTCAGATGATTCAGCAGTATACACCCACAAGTTTGACAGCTGTGGGAACAATCAGAAGGACCTGATAGAGGCTATTAGAAACAATGATTGATTGCATTTGTGAGAAAACTCCTCACATCAATCTTTGATCTGAGTTTCTGGTTAGTATCTCTAAACAGCACAAAGAGATGGTCCAGTTTCCGGATCATACAAAGCTAGATTCAAAGAACCCAATAAAGTTTTCTCACAGTTCCTATAATTGCATAATTACACTGAAACAGGTATAGATTAAGCTACTTAGAGGTCTCACAATGGACTAGCTTAGAGAAAAGAGATTTATATGTCACCAAGGTAACCAAGAAAACTTAAACATAAACATCTTGGAACAAAATACAAAAGCAATACACTATCACCAATATTAATTAACATCAAGTCCCCTTGTGTCCTCATAACAACTTTGATTATCTGACTTTTTCTTATTACCTAATCTCCCCTGGAAAGCCCAAAGTGGGAGTTATTCCTGCTTATTGGGATAATTGCTTCAAGTATGAAAGTTCATTAATCTTTCTCAGCATTCTATTATTGTTGTAGTAGTGTTCATCCTTCATTTTCAAAGAAGACCAATGCCATGAGAGATCTGATAACATGACTTGCACCCAGTGTCCTAAACTCTTTGGCTAAAGTCCTTAGAAATTTTTCTGGTTGACTGCATTTTAAATCTTTCAAAGTAACAAAATCTATACAGATATTTTACACGACACAGACATTTTACATTTTACAAAGACACAAACACAGACAAAATGACAAAACAGATACAAACAAAACAAAGTGTAGAGTCACAGTCCGTACAGAGGCAGACCATTAAAGAGGTATGCAGTTTCAAATTTACATGCATTTTAAAAAGCAACAGAAGTGTACAGAGGGACAAGAGCATGTGGAGGGATAAGTGGCACACAATTACAATTTTACAGAGGCATAAAAAGAAAAAAAAACAGCAATAGCATGAAGTAAATCCAGTTAACAGAGGTGTGCTGTTCAAGAAACAATATTCTTACCAGAGTGATCCAAGATGACCTAGGTCACTGGAGAAGCCCTGGAGTTTTCCTCACAAAGACTGGCAAATTCAACAAAGGCAGGAGTTTGGGATTGGAACAGGAGAAGGGTAGAGGACTCCCCGGGGTGGGGGGGGGTGGACTTCGGAGAAAAATTTCTGGTGGGCTAGTTCATTCCCACTGGTACTGAAGAGTCCAACGGCCCAGTTCCATGTCTGACAAAAATTAATGTCAGTTGGACAAAACTGACCTCCAATCTGTGGATGGCCAGAGCTGAACAGTATCATTTACATCTGACCTCTTCTCTTTATTCATATCACTATTTTATTTCAGGCTCTCATCACCTCTCACTTACATTATGCATCAGTCTTCTAACTGCTCTCCTTGCCTCAAGTGTCACACTCCAGTACATCCACATGGCTGCCAGTGACTTTTCCATAAGTGTAGACCTATGTGACATCACTATTCAATAAATCCCTGTGACTCTGTATTAACTCTTGGATAAAATATAAACTCCTCAGTATAGCTCTTAAAAGCTTTACAACCTGGCTTTAACCTCTCCTTCTAGCCTCATTAGGTATTACCTCCCTTCTCTTCCCAAACCCTGAAAACTAGCCAAAGTGGTCTATTATCTATTTCTTACATACTACACTCCATCTCCAATATCCATTCATCTGCTTTGGCTAGCCCCTATATTTGTAACATATTTTGTCCTGATCTCTATATCACTGAACTCATCTCTTCCATCAAGATATAGTTCAAATGCTACTTTTTACACAAATTATTTTTGAATGTCCCTCACCTGCTATCATACTGCTTTTGTATATATTTATTCCTTTATTTTTATTTTGTACATACATGTATGTGCATATATATTTCTTGCATATGTATACATATACATATATACACACACATAGGTATATAAAATATATGCACATATATGCTTATTGACACATTCTCTTTCTATTCAGTCTATAATATGTGAGTATATGTATAGCATACAGATATATACATGTATAAATATAAATATATGCCTATACATGTATACATGCATATATACACATATACAAGCATATACACACATATATTAGTAGGTTAGTCAATAAACATTTATTAAATGTCTGCTATGTGCAAAGAACTGTGCTAAGCACAAGGGATACAAACTCAGGCAGAAAACAACACCGGCTCTCAAGGAGCTCACAATCTAATGGGAGAAGAAAACAAATAAAAGGAAGCTGAAAAGGGAACAGGATACCCAGTGTCTAAGGAAACACCAGAAAAATTCATCAAGGTTGGAAATGGCTGCCTTGAGTGCCTTCTTTAAATGGAAGATTTGGAAAGAGCTTTCCATTGTCTACATACCACCCTTTCCATTCAGAGGAAGGGTCTTGGGGTCAGGGGATACTGAGGATGTGTGAGTTTCAGAGTTAATGTGATCTTGGAGGATGATGAGATTCAAGGGGCCATGGAGTATGTGTGCATGTACATGCATACATTATCTCTCTCTTTCTCTGTGTCTATCTGTCTCTGTCTCTTTCTAGTTCTTTCTCTTTCTCTCACTGACTTCCCTCTTAGAATGTAAGTTCCTTGCAAGTAGCAATTGTTTTATTCTTTTACCTAGGACAGGGAAATAGTGTCTGACAACTAACAGGTGATCAAAAGGTAATTCTTCATTAATTGATGGATTGGGTAATAATGCTACAATACTCAGTAATTCAATAATGCAGATTATAGCCCTTTTAGACATTTTCATGACTTGTTGAGGCCAAATAGAAAAGATAAAACTGGCACAAAGGAGAAAGTACACTGTTTTAACCATCCCAGAAATTGCTGAAAGTCTTCTTCTTCATAGTAAAGTATCTGATAAATTCTTGACTTGTTGATAATTTCACTTCTTAGTGCTAATTATCACCAGTGAAGAAGACCTGGAAGGTAAGTTGAAAATGTAGAAGCATTGGAGAAATGTTTGCAAATGTTTGCAAATATAGAAAATAGAAAATCATTTTTTTTATTAGGGCAAAGCACTTTACATAATCTGATACAACTCAAAAAAGAAGGAAGGTTCCAAGAAATGTTCCAACTACACAAACAAGAATGATTCCAGCAAAAAAGAGAGGGTAAAACATTCAAAGAGACTAATTCAACTACGGAAAGAGTCCTCTAATGAGATCAGATGTAAAAAGGATATGTACAAAAGATAGAAAGAAGAACAAGTAACCGAAAATAGTCATACAAATTTAAAACTAGTGGCAGGAAGAATAAAACTCAGAATTAGCTGAGTCTTGTGCAAAATGTTCCAGTAGAGGAATGAAAACCAAACAAACAAGAAAATGATAAGATTACTTTTGGGGTCAGATATAGTGAATGCTGCCAGATTAAAGAAAGAAAAATTAATTATCTGTTTTGCTTAGGCCTTTTCCAAAAAACAAAAACAAGAAAAGGAGTGCAATCTTAAATGGCAGTATGTGTTCAGACTGAGAAAAGAACATATTTCCTTGTAAAAACGCTCCTTTTTAAAACTTCGCTATTTCCATCAGGGGTTCCACTAGTTAGGTAATCTTTCACATTAGAAACCATGGCGTTTTCTATTACTTGTACTTCTTCGTCATTGCATCAATTACTAACTAAATCCTTGGGAATCTATTGCTCCAATTTGTTTAAAAGCCTTGCCTTTCTATTAACCATTGCCACCATCCTAGAACAAGACTTACCATGTACCAAGAGACTGCAATAATCACTAATGGTCTTCTTGTTTCCATTATTGCTCCATTTCAATCTATCTAAGGATATTAATTTTAGGCTAAACTTGCATATTCATATAGATTTCATTACGGTGTTTCTCCATTCAGTGATATTTGTTGACTTCCTATTGTCCACTGACTATAGGTTCAAGCTTTTCTACTTGCATTTAAAACTTTCCAGAATCTAATATCACTTAAACTTTTTGTTCAGTTGACTTATACCTTGCCACATACTTTAAGCTATAACCAAATTGAACTGCCCTTATATTCAAAACATACCCTATAAGTTCTTCTTCCTATATCATTGAAAATTTCTTGTGACCAGCATTTCCTCCCAAACTTTCTTCATTTCTTGAAGTAACACAATTCTTTAAGGCATACATAAAATGCCACTTTCTCCAGACTTTCCTGATCCCCTAGTTGATAGTGGTACTATGGGTACCATTCAGATATCACAGAGTGACTTCTTTTCCAACAATTGAATGTACTTATAAATTATTAAATATTATGCTTATCTGTGTAGAGTCTGTCTGGTAGAGTATAAGTTCCATAAGTACAGAGACTATTTCTTAATATCATGCCTTTTCCAATGCCTAGCCTAATATTTTGTATAGCAGAGGTAATTAATAACAGTTGAATTGAATTGTTGAATAATTCTACTATGCTTTATGCTGTTCAGAAGACATATGATTTACTGTATGTATGAGCGAGCATTTATATATGTTCACATATATATGTGTATGTGTGTGCATATACACACACACTAATATAAAGCAATTTATAAAGCATTTACTACAGGTACTGTTTTAAGTGCTTTAAAATTCAAATCTCATTTAAACCTCACAGCAACCCCGGGAAGTAAGTGATATAATTATCCCTACTTTACAGAATTTATTCTTTTTCAAGATGTGATTATTAAATTTCCACTTATGTCTATATCTTTTACTTGTGTTTCTGACATTAATTACTCTGTAAAAACTATATAATGACCTACAAAGATGTGTTTAGTGCTTCTGGGTTTCTTTTTCTTTTCTTTTTTTTTTTACATTTATCAGATGGTTATTGTGTTCTTTCATTTTCGACGACCATGACTAAATCAACCTGGGAGGGAACAGAAGCTATTACTATTGGTAAACACTCTAAGTCAGTCATTAAGTGGAGCTTTGGCAGGGACCTACTATTGTCCAGTCTATGGACTTTGGAGTGTACTGGATTTAAGGGTTTGGGAATGATAAGGAAGGTTGGAAGGAAGGAAGGAAGGAAGGAAGGAAGGAAGGAAGGAAGGAAGAAAGGATATCTAGCCAGTAAACCCCAAAGGAAGTGGAGGGGGAGACAGAAGGGAGAGTATGAGCTGGGTTGGGTGCCTACTCAGGCAACTCAGTCTACTCACAGATTGTTTTCGCCCCTTGTTTGCAAAGAAAATCATGACATTAGAGAAATGATAACATGACTTGCACTTGACTGTTTTGAGTGAGTGCAAGTTTTGAGCTGTGCAAGTTCACTAGCCTTACTATCTCCTCTTGAGCCTGGGAATAAATGTCAGGTGTATGTATATAAGCACAGTTTACTGTAATGCTTAAGCTTTTGTGCTTGTTCAATTAGATTTTATACTATTAGACTGTAAGCTCTTTGATGGTAGGAATTATCTTTTGCCTCTTTGTATTTCTAGCAGTTAGAAGTCCCTGGCATATGGTAGATACTTTAAAATATTGATTGATTATACAAGTACAGGTTACTATAATATTTAAAAGTCAAATTATAAATTAGTTTGCATAGATTAGGTACCTTAGATAATCATATTGCTAAGGATTTATTTTAAATTTATTTTTCCACATACTTTCTCTTGCTTATAAAGCAAAACTATTCAAACAAACAACTTATAATTATTCTTCCTTTTTCATCCATATTGTCTGTGGTTTTTGAAACTTTTTCTTATGGGACTACCATATTTTCCTTGTTTCAGGCAATCTTTCAAAGTACAAGAACTGCATCTTTTCTATTTCTTTTATAGCCTCAAGCTCACCATGGGGTCTTAATAAATCTTCTCTCTAATCAGTTTTGGAAAATGGAGCCTCCTGCTTCATAGCAGTCAGTTATGCAGGTGGCTGTCACCAGCACCCTTCTTTTCAACTATCCAATCTTTGTCAGCTTGCCATTCATTCTCTAGCTTTATTCAAGAGTAGGACGACTTTGAACAACCATATGTTACAACAGAATTCCCATCAAGAACAGGAAATAAAATTCTTTAATACCTTCTTATTTATTAGTCCCGTGGTTGTACAAGAAAACTAGGAAACTCACATGTTCTAGTAATGGCAGCTCCAATAGCAACAAAAAGTGTTAAAATTCACAGAAACCATAAGTTTCCAACATGATTTTCAGAATGTGTGTAGCTCCTGTCTTTACGGTAATATATTAATCATATTGAATTTGGAGTTTGAGTGTATTTCATATATAGGAATATTTTCCTTTTGGGGTAGATGCAAATGTATATCAGTCAGATGAGTATGAAAGGCAACCATGTGTTTAAGGCTGTTAACCATTTTATATGAGGCAATGACAAAATGTTCCTGGGAAATCTGCTTTCCTTTCCAACTCCAGTTATGAAATGTGTATGCTGGAAGATGAGGCTAATGGCGAGTCAGAGCAATTATCTGCAGGTGTAAAAATGTTATGATTGAAAAGAGAAGGCATATTTAAGTAGGAGTGATTAGAAGTGAATCCTTAATTGTAAAGTTACATAAGTGCTTATGCTTTGCTTAGGGATCCTGAGCCTTTAAAAGGTGCTATATAAATGCAAATTACATGTCATACAATTCACTTCATGTATTCATATAATTGAAAATGGACATCTGTACTGCACTAGCTTAATAATAAAGTACTAAATATAAAATATCTATTAAATTTAGCTACATTTACATCAGCTAAAAAAAAGAGAAAAATTACATTTTTCTCTTTTTTTTCCTTCTAAATATGTACATGTGCTGATGAGATGCCAAATGCTGTCTCTAGAGTTGATTGAGAGAAGGAAGTATAAAAATATAGCTCTTCAAGTTGATTAAACTAAAAAACTGTAAATGGATTAAAATGTTATTATTGCAAGTTGTACAGTATTTTAAATAGTTACTGAATGGCAACAATGCATGAGTTTCAGTGTACTCTTCAACTACTCCTCTTCCATTCAATACTTTGCTTCTAATTTAAAGAGCACCTTCATACAAGGTCTGAAGAGATACTAATTTACAAATTATCAAAATATCTTATTATTAGAAATACTCTTACCTTGTGTCTGACCTCTCCAAACATATTCTACATTAAGTAGTGGAATTGTAGTCCATGTAGTACTTGTGTGTAAACAGGTTTTCATATCCACATTGAAAAGAAAAGTTTCTCAGAGGAGAAACTGAGATTTGGAAGGAAAGAAATTACTCTCTCCATCCTACTTTATCCCCCTACCTCCAAATCACACATGTATAAAATGAATACAATCAATTTTGAATCAATAAGCATTTATTTATTAAGCTCTTACTATGTTCCAAGTCCCTCACATGGAAATCAGAAATAATACAAGTGTACTTTCAAGATCTCTTTGGAGAAGTTTGGAATCAATTGTGAGAGAAAGGACACTGTCACAGGACCATCAACCATGGTGTGCTTGGATCAAAGATGGCATGTGCTTTATGAGTAACACAGAATCGCAGTAGCACAAAAGACACATGAGATGCACCAATTTAGAGGCATCTCTGCTCCAAATGTTCAAGTGGACTATTTGTACCTGATCTGTGATGGAGCTGTCCAGGCTTCTGTTGGTCTGATCAGCCACAGTTGGACACATCATACATAGAGCCTGACATGATATCATTTTGCTCATCTTTGAGTATGAAGGACAACTACTATGTTCATAGTACTGTACTAGACACTAAAGATACAAGTAAAAAAATGCTACTGCTACTGTTGCTACGGCTGCTGTTGCTGATAGTACTTATATAGTACCTACTATGTGTGAGGGATTGTGTTAGGTGCTAGATGCTAAAGATACAAGTCCAAAGAATGATAATGATGATGTTAGCTAGTGTTTAGGTAGTGCCTACCATGTACCTATAAATACAAAGAATGATGATGATGATGGCTAAGATTTATATAATACCTGCTATGTGCCAGACACTATGCTAAGCTCCCTATAAATCTTATCTCTTGATCCTTGCAACAATCCTAGGACACAAGTGCTACTACTATCCTCATTTTACAGAGCGTGATAGAATCTCTGCCCATAATGGTCTTACATTTTAATGGAGGAGACACAAAAATATATATGGTATAAATAAAATACATACATACATATATATATATATATATATATATATATATATATATATATATATATATATATATATATATATGAAGTGATTCAATACAAGGAGATTTAAGAAGAGAGGCACAAATATTTTGGGGGTGGGTGGGAAATCAGGAAATTTGTTCAAGGAAATATTTCTCCTCAGGCATGTCGTTTACCCACTGAGAGAGTTTTAGGACCAAGTTCAAACAATATATGGTAGGCCAGTTTTTCAACTAGTCCTTAAGGGCTATCACATCCTATTAAATTCTATTTGGAAAACATACTCGTCACAGGATTCACCTGCACTTACCAGTCTCATCTCCTTCTTTTAGCAAACCACCTTCTTTTAATTAATTCTGGAATGAACTTTAATAAACAGACTCAAACTCTTGCCTTTGAAGGGAGTGGAATATGATGGGAAGCATCCTGCGTTTGGAGTCAGAGGACTTGGATTCAGATGCAGCTCTGTAACTTAACAACCTGTGTAACCTCGGTCCATTAACTTGACCTAACTGGGCTCTGCTGGCCTCCTATGTAAAATGAAGTCTATTGGACTATACAGACAGCTAGGTGGTACAATAGATTGACTGCTAGCCATGGAAACAGTTAAGATCTGAGTTCAAAGCCTGTCTCAGATGCTTATCAGCTGTGTGAAACTGGGCAAGTTGCTAAACCTCTCATACTCAGTTCCATCTATAAAATTGTAGTGATGATAACCTACTTCATCAGGTTGTTGTAAAGACAACAAAAATTACTGCTAATGATGATAGCTATCATCATTTTCAGTTGTTTTCATGACAACCCTATGAAGGGTTGTACTTTTTGTTACCCCTACTCTCTGTGATCCTATTGTCTGAAATACAGCTACCTGTGAAAGACCCATGATGCCACTGAGTACTAGGCTTCATTTTTTCTGTAGCTGCTCTTCAGCTTCTTCATTCTATGTCACTCCAGTTTGGTGTACTGATTAGGAAGCTGGTCTCAGAGTCAAAATAATCTGATTTTTCAGTCTGATCTCTACATATTGACTATGTGACTTTGGGAAACTCACTAAGCTTCTCAATGCCCCAGATATATTTTTAAAGCTTACAAATTGAAGAGAAATTACAATACATTGGTAAAGGTTTCTTCACCTATAAGCTCACTGTACTATTTAAGTTACAAATCCAATTTCCTCCCCCTGCCATTTTTAAATGGTGTAGGGATTAAACAGTTACTGTGCAATTTTCCCCTGCCCCCTACAAGAGATATGATACCATTTTTTCAAAGAGATGAAATACTAAATAGGGACTTTTTAAAGCATATTTCTTCATCTTCAAACAGAAGTTTTTGTATCCACATGTGTTTAGTATGAATATGGCATCAAAAAGATTGGTTGGAAGTTACAATAACCTTCTTTAACACTAGATTCTACTTGGGGTACTAAAATATTTGGTCATAAAATTTTGTGGAAGTGAATGTTGAAAAGGGAAAATAAATAAATTTTTATAAACTATTTGGTCATAATGAAGTGATGAAAAAGTTGAAACTGAGATATGAATGAGCTGGCTCAATGGGACAGATAGATAGTTGATAGCTTTCCTCCAGTTGAGGGTATATATCAAGAGAGATTTATTTTAGAAGCATTTTCAAAAGAGGTTTCCAACCACTCAATAGAACTAAGCCATCTTTTCCTCAGTTCTTACTTAGCTTTAAGTAATGAAAGGATGTTGCCTCACACAAACAGATCAGGGAAAGACCTTACTTTAAAAGGGCCAGTCATGAGGTAGAACCAAAATGGCAAAGTAGAAGCAAGGACTTGCTCTTACCCTTCCGCAAAGGCCCTTAAAATATCTGTGAAAAAAGACTATAAACAAATTCTAGAGCAACGGAAGCCACAAAATGACAAAATGAAACCGATTTCCAGCTCAAGACAGGCTGGAAGGCCAATAGGAAAGGTCTATAGCACAGGGCTTGGAGTGGAGTGCAGCATAGCATGTGCTACACAGCACAGACATGACTCAAGCAGGCTTCAGGGCACTGAATCACAGGCAGCTGTTGTGGTTTCCAGATTTCAAATTCCCAAAACAACTTTGAAGGGCAGTAAGAAAGCTCTTTCACCTGGGTGAGAGGAGACCTTGGTTGGGTCACAGCCCTAGACCCAGACCTAGGGTGGTGGCAGCCACTACTGTATCAACAGCCTTTTCTGGAACTCTCAGTCTACAGATGGTGGGGGAATTGAGCAGTAGATCTGGGTCTCAGTCCTGAGTGGCTGTCCTGGGGTGAGGAGTAGTGCTGGTGTGGCAGAGCTGGTGGTGGATGTAGAGAAGGAATCTTACTTGCAATTCCAGGGCAGAAAAGAGTGCTTTTGGTTGCTCGCAGACCAGAGTGCAGACCAGGAGAGGAGGAAATACTTCTCCATTCATTGTGCCACTTTGGAAGAACTGAGAACTTACAGGTCCCTGGATATATCTAGGAGAACAGCTGCACAAAACCTCTGAAGCCTAGGGTAGTATACCCTCCACTTGACAAAGGACCCAAAAGTAAAGTAATCAGCTGGGAAAATGCCCCCAAAAGGGGAAAAATAAAATTGTAGAAGGTTAATCTCTTTGTAAAAAAGGTATTTTCTTCGATCCTTTCAGATGAGGAAGAGCAAATCATGCAATCAGAGGACATACAGACATACAACTGGAGGAAGACAGCAAGTTAAAGCCTCCTACATCCAAAGCCTCCAAAAAATATGCGATGGTCTTAGGCCATGAAAGACCTCAAAAAGGATTTTGAAAATCAAGTAAGAGAAGTGAAGGAAAAATTGGGAAGAGAAATGAGAGTAATGAAAGAAAATCATGAAAAAAAAGTGTCAACAGCTTGCTAAAGGAGATCCAAAAAAATGCTGAAGAAAATAACACCTTTAAAAATAGACTAACCCAAATGGCAAAAGAGGTTCAAAAATACAATGAGGAGAAGAATGCCTTAAAAAGAAGAATTGGTCAAATGAAAAAGAAATTCCAAAACCTCACTGAAGAAAATTGTTCTTTAAAAATTAGAAGGGAGAAGACAGAAGCTAATGACCTTATGAGAAATCAAGAAATTATAAATGAAGCCAAAAGAATGAAAAAACAGAAGACAATGTAAAAATCTCATTGGAAAAACAACTGATCTGGAAAATAAATCCAAGACAAATAATTATAAAATTGTTGGTCTACCTGAAAACCATGATCAAAAAAAAAAAAAACCTAGACATCATCTTCCAAGAAATTATCAAGGAAAACTGCCCTGATATTCTAGAACCAGTGGGTAAAATAGAAATAGAAATAATTCACTGATCGCCTCCTGAAAGAGACCCTAAGAGGAAAAAATTCTAGAAATATTGTAGCCAAATTCCAGAGTTTGCAGGTAAAGGAGAAAATATTCCAAGTAGTCAGAAAGAAACAATTCAAGTATTGTGGGAATACAATCAGGATAACACAGGATTTAGCAGCTTCTACACTAAGGAATCAGGGATAGCTAGGTGGTGCAGTGGATAGTATACCAGTGCAGGAGTGAGGAGGACCTGAGTTCAAATCTCACCTCAGACACCTGACACTCATTAGCTGTGTGACCTCGGGCAGATCATTTAACCCCAATTGCCTAATCCTGGGTCATCTCCAGTCATCCTGATGAAAATCTGGTCTCTGGATTCAGAACGACTCTGGAGGAGAAGTGATGTTGGTGATCTGCACAGTCCTTCCTCACTCAAAAAAACAAAGTCAAGTGCAAGTCATGTCATCATTTTTCTGATGGTATGGTCTTCCTTGGCAATGAAGGATGAACACACACACTATGTGTCAGGTACTGTACTTAGCCATGGGGATACAAAAAGAGTCAAAAGACAGTCTCTTCTAACACATACTAAGGAATCAGAGAGCTTGGAATATGATATTCCAGAGGTCAAAGGATGTAGAATTAATACCAAAAATCACCTACCCAGCAAAACAGTATAATCCTTCAGGGGAAGAAATGAAATTCCAATGAAATAGAAAAGACAGAGCTGAATAGAAAATTTCAAATATAAGAATCAAGACAAACATGAAAAGGTAAACAGGAAAGAAAGGTCTTAAAGAACTTATTAAAGTTGAGCTCTTTACATTCCTACATGGAAAGATGATATTTGAAACTCATGAGACCTTTTTTCAGTATTAAGGTAGTTAGAGGGAACATGTGTGTGTGTAGATATGTATATGTATACGTGTGTACATATATGTAGGTGTGTATGGGTATGTATGTGTATATTATATGTGTATGCATGTATATGTACATGGATGTATGTGTATATACATGTGCATATATACACGTATACACACACATACATACGTGTGTGTGTGTGTGTGTGTGGTAGAGCATTCCCAACTCGTATTGGTCTGATCAGCCACAGTCAGACACACTGAAATTTCACTTTATCATGGTGATGTTATTTTGGTCCTCCTTGAGACTGAAGGAAAACAGCAAACCAGTCATTGCTTAGATCAGACAATTTGAAAGCAATGTCTGTTGATTAATTGAACTAAGTGCTTGATTAAAGGAGGTTGTTAACCCCTCAAAAGTTGCCTTTCCTTTTACAAAAGCAGATCAAAGAACCTGTGATAACAGCCCCCCCATACTCTCCCCCATGTATGTAGGGGTGCTTCCTGATACAAAAGACTAGTCATCCTCACCTACATCCCGTTGTGTGTCCCTGGAAGCTGATGACTCTTGAGGAGAGAATAGGGCTGATGACTTTGCATAGTTCTGCCTCAGTCAAATCTTGTTCACTTGCAAATCAAAACATCACCCTCCTGATGCCCTTGGTCCTCTTAGGGAATAAAGGATGAACAACAGCAACATTAGTTGCGAAATTGGTTCCATCATTTAATCATCTTGAGGAGCCGTTCAACTCTGTGTTCAGTTCAACCAAATTATTGTATTCATTTTGTATAAACATTGTATTCAATTAATTGTGGTGTCTTCCCTCCCCTATCTCCCAGAATATAAATTCCTCAAGGGCAGTAATTGTTACTCTTTTGTCTTTGTATACATCCAGCCATTGTCTTACTAAGGAAGTTAAAGATATTTACTAAGTGTTAAAGACACCAAGTGCCTTTAACAAATATTGTCAAATTATATTCAGGATTTATCAGACTAAATGTGAATTTAATTTAAAGTGAACTTGTACCAACTTTTAGAAGTACATAAGAAAAACTGTGTGTGAGGGGCATGTCTTGCTTTCAGTTCAGTAAGGTCAGTGCCTGAATTTGTGAAGTGCAGATAGGAGCAATCATGGTGAAGTTGAATTCAAATAGAATGGAGGTGATTCAGGGAAGCAAAGGCAATGATTTCTGTTCACCTCATTAAGATTTTATTTGGTCTGAAGATATTCATAGAACTTGGAAAGTGACTGGGTCAAGAAAATATTCTCTTTGCTTCTGTAGAACTGGGAGATTATGATAGCTCCTTTTTTTTTTTTGCCAAACTCAATATAAGTAGTCTATAACTTGATGACCTTCAAAGTAGATAACCTTTAATTATAGATAAATAAATGCCTCAAACACTCAAACACAAACACACACACACACACTCAGGCATAGAGCACTGAACCAGCCCTAAATATTGAGTCAGTCAATCTACTAGCTTTTCATCCCCACTTTACCCCCAGCAGATACAACCTCCAAGAAATTTAACTGGCAAAGAAAATGACAGATCACATCCAGAAAACACAGGAGTCTCTGTTAGTCTATCCTGAAGAAGATGATTTCTTTGCTCTTGAATCTATCAACCATTCAAGTCTTGGAGATGGTAAATCCTGATTTTTTTTCTCCTTCTCTATGTTTTATTCTTGGAGTTAAAATCAGCTAGATCCTAATTGCAACTTAAAAGTCATGGTTGGAAAGCTAGGGAAATTTGAGCAAAGGTGCTTTGTATGCAGTTGCCTTTCTTGGGTCAATTCTGCTCCACAACTGCCCTTCATGCTGGTCTGTTTACACAGACCTTTGCCTGAATGATTTGAGAAGGTCTCTTGACTGGATAATTGGGCATTCACTTGGAAACTTTATTTTGACAGTGGGTTAATAGGTTAATTCAGAATCCAAAAAGGCATTCAGAGGTATAGACAGTGGAAGCATCTTTTAAAATGAATAATGTGCTGTCAAGCAAATTTATTTGGTTTTTCTGGAAAGCAAACAACTTTTATTCATGGATCTCATTTAATCATATTTTCAATCTTTCCTCTTTTCCAATCAAGACCTTGCTTTTCTGACAGTGAAACAAATACAACATTCATAATTCAGATTAGGCTATAAGAATAATACAATGTAGTAAGAATTAAGCTTTTATTATACTCAAGAAATAAGGTGAAGTAATGTATGTCTTGCATGGTTTGCCTATTACTGATGACCTCAAGTGAACCATCATTTATACTGCAATAGCACTGTCCTCCACTATGAAAGAGTGCCCAAAGGGCAAAGAATTCTCCCCAGAAGTATTCATTGAACAAACGTTAAATCTAGATGGAAATTAGATTAACACTGCCAGTATGAGAGAAATAATCAGAGTGTTTGGGGGAAAACTACTAATTTCAATAAATAACTTAATGATTTCATAACCTTTCAAATATGAAGCTTTGGAGAATATAGGAAGAAAAGGAAGTACTGACACAGTAATATCTCCTCATGAAATTGGCTTCCCCTGCTCTTTCCCAAATGAGCTATAAACACCACAGAATTTGTCTTTTTTCTCTTTTTTTTCATTTTATTGAGAGGAATTGGGAAGAATCATTTGCTGTCACATCATCTGTCTCCTAACAACAAATGTATATGTTCTTCCTCATTGAGTAGGGCTGTGTATAGCATAAAGTTGTTTAGTTATGATATAGTAGAGTTTTTTTTAGAATCAGAAGATCTAGGTTCAATTCCTGGCCTATGACTTATGTGACTTGGGCAAGACACTCTGTCTGGGCCTCAGTTTCTCCATGTAAAAAAAGGATATTAATTCCTATATTGCCTGGTCAATGAATTGTTGTAATACTTAGATGAGATAATATATACAAAAAATGTTTATAAATTTAATGTTATTATTCACATTCATACATATTCTTTCATTCATTCAGTTATTGTGTAACTGATACCATGATTTCATCGGTTCAGGAAGGTAACAGTAAGAAATTTCCTCTCTCAAGATCAATATCTTCCCAACAACTTAATCTTGGAAAATTATCTTGGGTAGAGAGTTTAAATGAATTAACCAGGAGAGCAAGAAGGCAGAACTTGAATCCAGGTGCTCCTATCCTTGAGACCAGTTTGCTCTATACTATATCACGCTGCCTATGTTGTATACATAAAGTTATTATGACTATTTTTCACAGTAGGAAATAGCACCATTGGATGTGGACAGAGAGGGTAGAAATAAAATTTTTTCTTTACATGTAGCCAAATGTCCTTCATCAGAGGTAATATAACTGACCAGAAGTTTGAGTCATAGGTTATCATCATTTCTAGTATCATTATCAAAAATCATGGGTGATGATAGCCCTAGGAAGATGGAGGAGAACAGCAGCAACCCAGGTGAACTCTCCCAGTATTCTCTTCCAAACAACTTTAAAATAACTCCTCAGATCAAATATTAGAGTGGCAGAGGAAATAAAAGGTCAGAGTGAAACATTTTCCCAGCCTTAGGAGGATATCAGGAGCTGTATGTGACACCACGTTGGGACACCGCCTGGAATGTGGTGGCAGCAGCATCTTTGGGAGCTTTCAGAGCAGAGATGGTAAGGAGAGCATGCAACCAGTCAGAAAGATCTTAAAGGGGAACTTTTGCTGGCACTGGGTGCAGTTGATGCTGATTGGCACCTCTGTTGTCCACATGATATTTTGGGTCTCAATTCCAGGGTGAAGAGGAGCCCTTGTGTCAGTCACAAGAAAACATGGGCTCTGGTCACTGTTCCAAAGCAGAGAGGAATGCAAGTACTTGTGGATACAGGAAAGCAAGGGATTTGAAGACAGTTCCAGGGCCAAGAGGAGTAGAAGAGCAGGAGTTTGTCCTCGTAAAGACCAGAGCTCAAACCAAGTGAGCAGTAACTATGCCTATCCCTGAGTCATACCACCTTGGAAGCTTGACAAACTTAGATCTAGCTCTGAAAACAGAACAAAAATCTTGAACCTCAAGATGATGACTCCCCATCTGCAGATAAGCAGATGCCAACTTTAACATAAAATTTAAAGTCAAGTAATAGGATGAGAAAATGTCAACAACAACAATAGCAATATCAAAATATCAAGAAGAACAACAAAGATTTTGGTCATAACAATACTATGGTGGCACAGAAGACTGAAACATAAACCCAGAAGACCAAAATGTAAAAACAGCTAAAAATGTCTAAAAACAGGCTAACAGAAACTACATCCAGCAATAATTATAAGAGTTGTTGTGTTTGTCCTTCATTCTTGAAGAGGAACGCGACATCAAGAGAATGACATGGCTTGCAGTTGACTTTGATTTGAGTGAGGGAGGGCAGATGAATGGTAGAAGAAAAAATGGGAAAAGAAATGAGAGTGATTCCAGAAAATTGTGAAAAGAAAATTAATATTTTGGTAGAAGAGGCACAAAAAATTAAAGAAAATAATATCCTAAAAACAAAATTAGTCTAATGGTAAAAGAGGAGTAACAAGAATAAGAACTAGTTCATCAGTCTGACTAATGATTTTCTAAATCGGAAGGAAATTAGATCCAAGAAGCTAGGAATAAAGATAAAATAAATGAGACACTGAGAAACAGCATAAGTTTTCAAAAGATCACGAGAAAGACAGTTTATTATTCATAGGCATGCAAAAATGTTGTTCTCCATCCCTTATAGTCCTACAGATGAGTACAAGCAGTGGTTCAGGTGTACAGTGGCAATATTCCCCAATTGGGAACTGGATCTCTGGCTTTCTATATTTCTGATTATCATTCCTGGGCGTATTCACAGGAATTGAATAGCAGGGGCATTTTCAGGGTATTCAATCAAGAGGTAGTCTTGACTATGACTACAAGGGCCTTGTGATTAGAAAAGTTGGCTAACTTTGCTAAACTTATTGTGATCAGTAGAGCCTTGCATTAGTATCCTAAATGTAGTTGATTCAACCAATATTGGGAACACAGGAACTTCCTAATACAGAGGCAAGTCAGGCTGTGGTCAAATATAAAGTCACTTTTGTCAGCCTAGCTAGGAAAATAATAAGCCAATCCTCACAGCACTTTTCAACTGCCAGTCACTGGTGAAGAGAAGGTGTAAGAATGATGAGATGGGAAGGAGACGCCTAGAGAAAGTGATCCCAAAAGTGAAATGTGAAATGTGCTAGAATGAGCAGCAGGTCCAAAAGCCAATCTTGAACTGATTCATGCTCTTGCCTAGGGCAGACCCTGTAGAAAGGGCAAGTTGCCAAATATCTGACCTCAGTCCTAAAATCATTTTCTTGCCAAACCATGAAAAGATCCACTTTTATGCAGCAACTTGGCTGCCGGTATCACTACTTACAATCTGTTCTGAGATTTAGGAGTGTATACTTCATGAATACATATGACCAGATGCAAATACTCCAGAGTGCTGGACAAATCAAAGGCTACAGAAGCCATATGGTCAAATTCATGTCCCAGATATTTACGTGGAAAAGAATTTTCAATGAAATGAATTTGAATACTTTGTAGAAATTGTGTGGTATAGTGGATAGAGTAGTGGAACTGGAGTTAGGAAGACGGGTTCAGAACTCATCTCTGATATTTTCCAGGTGTCTTACTCATGGTAAATCACTTAATATCCCTGGGTCTCTGTTTCTTCATATGTAAAAGGAAAAAACAAAGTTGAACCAATTACCTCTAAGTTACTTTTCAACTCTAAATATATGATCCTATAACTTCTGGTATAGTTTGAATTGTGCTCCACTTAGAGTAATGGTAGTAATATTAATGACAATAACTAGTGTAATGTAGTTGAGAATTAGGAACAGAGTCAAGGTATTTCATAATTGGAAGGAACCTCAGAGATCCTCCAGGCCAACACATGAATAAATGTGATTCCCCTCATGAACTTGCTTCAGATAGAAATATCAAGATTTCTTCCTGTTGGTGAATATTTAGGATTGACATATTATAGAATAAAATTTTACATGACAAACTAAAGACATCCATGGAAATGCAAGCAAGCATGGTCAGTAAAACATGACTCTGGTTAGTGTCCTTAAGCTAGATGTTTGTGTAGTAAAGTGAAGATGGCTGTTTTGGTCTGATGAGCTAAAATACTATCTGAGGTATAACCTAGAGTAGAAGGCAAGTAGCTAGAAATTAATGGCACAACTCAGCCATTGAATTCTATTAGAGAGAGTTGTGGAAAGAGTGTGTTTCAGGCATAGGTGATATATGACACAAATACGTGGAAGTAGAAGGGGGTGAAAGGAAAGATTGGGGAATGGTGCCAGTTTGGCTGGACCATCCGATTTATGGAGTCAATTTAAAGCTCTTACATTTCATAACTCTGATGCTTGTCCATTGGTGATTTAGTGAAAACAATGCTGTCCCCTCCTTAGCTGCTCTCTATTCAAATTCTATCATGTTTTCTTTCTAGCTAAGTATAGAAATTGGAACCGTTCTCTTCTCTAATATTAATGGAATCAAGTCTCTTTGCCATCCTCACAGTTCTGAGTCAATAGTGATCCAGCACGTTGGAATCTCACCCCACCCAAATCTCTGTACCAATCTAGTAGTGTATCCAACTCCCTTCTGTAAATAAATACAGTCTTCTTACATTTAGGCAACCATTTCACATGGACTGTTAAAATGTAAATACTATCCAGGAAGAGAAGAATGGTCATCTTCTTTAGTTTCCTGCTATAAACATATTAAAAAAAGATTAATTCATTAGGTAAGTTACTTGTCATCTTGCAAGTCACAGAAAACCTATCCTAATTAGATGTGCTATGTTTTTACACATGGCATATGTATGTTTTTACAAAATAGATAGGAATGTGACAGTAACTAGCCCTGGGGAAGAAGAAAAAAAAGGGTAACAATAAAAAAGGAAAGAACAAGTCAGGATAGCTTATCCAATGGGGTAATCACCTAGGTGCTAGTTCTGAAAGATGGAAAGTTGAAACACAAAATGGAGAGGAAAACAATGACAGATTTTGCAATTTTATCTTAAAATAATCATTAGAATCATAGATTTGGAATTAGAAGGAACTTTAGGGATTGCCTAATATAATCCATTTATTTTACAGTTGAGGAGACCATGTCCCAGAGTGTTTAAAAAAATTTGTCCAAACTTACATGGGTCATAAGTGGCAGAGCTGGGGTTGAACCCAAGTCCTATTGATTCTATACCTTTACACTTTACCACTACTAGTAGTATCTGCCTTAGTAGATGTAGAGGGTTCTCATTCAAATTCACTTTTGGTTAAATGACCTCAGAAGTCCTTATTTTGAAATTTAATGAGCCTACAAAACTTAATAATGTCAAACTACCTGTCAGTGTTGATCTCTCCCTATGTACCTACAACTCTACCTTCTCATTGACAAACTCTTAAAAACACAAGGAAAAGGACATTTGAGAAACAGTTTTGTGTCCAGTGCTTGGGAAAACCTTTTATATTTCAGGTCTATTGGGCTGTTAATCTTTTAGAAGGTTTGGAGGGGAATGGTGTTAATAGCTAAATTGGCCTAATTAGAGACACAGATCATGGAATCAAGTGAGAGTGGAGAGTAAGAGGAGAGACAATGGTTCCACAGCCTGAGGTCCTGAGTCTGAATCCTTCCACCCTAATCACTATCTCTGTGACCATTTCTAAGTCATTTAGCCTCTTTGAGACATGGTTACCTCATCTGCAAATAAGATATTAATCTTCTAGATTCCTTTAAATCCTTGATCCATTTATCCCATGAATTCAAAGATTGGAAAAAAAACTGTCCCCAGGAGGCAAGAAGGGTTCAAGACACCTGGAGGCATGGGGGACAGCTTAGGGACCCATGAAAGCCTTCTGACTAGAGTCTTCCTTTTGCTCTCACTTCCCATCTTAAGAGTTAGATTTAGAACATTTTTTGCTGGAGGAGAGAAGTGTTGACTTCTTTTTTTGGAGGGAGGGAATTTGTCAGTCTTCAATTCTCATCACGTTAGATTGTGAGTTCCTCCAAGGCATTCTTTGTGTGCTTGGTACCGTGCCTAGCAAATAATACATACTTAATAAATGCTTATTAACTAACCTTCACACAAATAGAGACATTTCTATTTGACGGGATATGAGAAAAATTAAGCTATTTCTTCTTGCATACGAAGTGTTTCATAAACTATGAGGATGTTTCTGTTCAAATTTCCAATATAGAGCAATAAAACTAGAAAGCATCAAAATAGAAGAGACTACAGTAAGCCACCTACAGGTTGCTTGAGTAATACTAATGAAACCATCAATGCAGAGGAACATAAGAGTGACTATCGGGATCATCAAAGTCCTCATTATACAGGGTTTTTCAGCCAAGAGTCCATACACTTTTATTTTTTAATTTGATAACTCTGTCTCAATATGATCTATTTCTTTTATTGTCCTCTGTGTTTTATTTTAGACACTTACAACAACAACATTATTCTGAGAAAGGGTTCATAGGTCTCACCAGAAAGATCAAAAGTTTCCATGGCACAGAAAAGGTTAAGAACCCCTAAAGAATATTCACAAAACTTAGATTCTGTGATGCACAATCCTCTTCTTCACATCCTTCAATGAAATTTGTATATAGGTGACAGGTTAAAATGGACATCGAGGGCTACTTTGAAAACTTATGAATCAGTCATATGTGATATGAAAGATGTGTGAGGAATGGAGGGGCAAGCTGGAATGTCTGATCTGCTTAACCATGGTGGTTGCAGCGGAATTTAAAGACAGGTCATTTCTATGTGAAAGTCAAATTTGGCGTTTTCTGGTTGGGTTGCTCTATTTTTTAGTACTTTTTGTTTTTTGTAAAAGCCAGTGAAATGCCCCTTCTCCTCATTTAGAATGCTCCCAGTGTTTCCAGGTAGCTCCAATATAAATATTGGCTCTTCAACTGACTCCCCTAACTGAAAGGGATCTAAAGAGAGGAAAAAGTCCATTGTTCTATACACTCTAATGAACAACTATTTAACCATTTTTGTTTGGTTCGTTTTTGTTATAAGTCCTTTTGACATTTTGGTGAAAGCTGTGGAAATCTTTTCAGAATAATATTTTAAATGCATAAAATAAAATACAAAGGATCGTAAGGGAAACCAAGGATCCTGAAATATAATCAAGTCGGTAAGCAATTATTTTGTGCCAGACATTGTGCTAAATTCTGGGGATATAAATAAAAGCAAAAAGAAAGATAATCCCTGTCCTCAAGAAGATTACCTTCTAATTGGGGGAGGGAGGGGAACAAGATAAAACATAAAAGGGAGCTGTAAAGAGGAGAGGAGAGATAAGGGATGTAGTTCAGGAAGACATCAGCACAGACAGGTGTATTGATGAACTTCTGAGAATAGTAGGATGGCTGCTCTAGGTTTTTTCTCAAAATGGAGAGGAGGTACTCAGGAATGGGAGAAAGGGAATGCTGGAGAGAAATAAAAGGCAGCTAAAGCCATTTGGCGCAAACAAGGTCTCAGGTAAAGAATTCTTGCTCTGATGGAAAGCAATAAGGGAATTTTCCTTATAAGATGTAGTCTGTGTTCATTAATAAATAGGAATCAGAGCCATAACTTGGGCAGGGTGACTAGGCCCTGTGGTAGCAAACTTAAATAATCCTGAAAGCACCTGTAGTCATTTTACAGCATAGAAAGAGCAATTAAGGACTTAATTGCCAAAAAGCCAATGGAATGCCTCATGGGTTGGGAGATTAGGAGGAACTCATCCTCTCTGATAAGTTTGTCTTAAATTTTCAGCATTTGCCCTGGATACTTGGATGAGTAATAACTGTATAAGTTTCATTTGCTTTCTCAAATACTTACTTTATGGTGACTTTGCTGTCTTATAAAGAAAAAAAAGCCAAGATATCCTCCAATTTGAACTCAAGGAGTTTAGGATAATAGCAAAGGTAATATAAAAGATGATTGTTGAAGGAAATTGCTTTTCTGTATAAATGTTCTTTCTCTTCTCTGCCAGTCTGACAATTCTCTCTTAAACTCAGAAAAGTCAGATCCATTTTAGGGCTTGTCACTTCATCTCTCACTCATGTTGCCTCTCATGGTTACAGCAGAAGCCCATATTACATAAGCTTGAATGCTATCCTCCAACTCAAAGAATATGAATGAGAAGAGGCATTAGCATGTGAGGAAAGAATAAATTGCCTGTACTCTGATAAATGACATTCACTCCAATTTTCATGTTACTGGGGGAATTCAGCCAGAGCCTTAAGATTCATTCCTGTATTGAGATGTTTCCTTTTATCACATATCAAAATAAGAGAATGAAAGAGATGAAGATCCTCCAACATACAGGAGGTTGTTTAAACAGAAGTTTGGGGAACCATTTCTTACCCTGCTGATAAATCACACCAAAAGCAAAAAGCTTTTAGTTCAATAGATGGGTCATCAATTCTACAGTGATAATTTGCCCTGAAGACAGATTTCAATCTATGAATCTACCATGGAACAATAGCTTTTGAAGCAAGTGACTATGAATAAATACTTATGGTATTTGCATTGCTCCTTCCCCTCTTTTATCAATGTGGGTGTAATGGGGACTGACCAACGAAAGTCCCATCCTCAGAGCATATTGGAACTGTTTTGCTACTGCCAGATGATATGGGGATGTTTAATGATCCTGTTTCTGGAAGTGTGTGACGAAATTTATTGAAGGACTCAGCTCTTTACTTCAGGGCATGCTCAGGTATGACTGTCTTCCAAGTATGCAAACGATGTGGGGAAGAAACAAGCTTTGGATTTTCTGCGGGACCATAGCTGAGAGCATATACGAAAGATTCCTGAAGAGGCAACTCAGTCCTTCTTCCTTCCCTAGTGCTCCAGAAAAGTACAAGTTGACCCTGGGACCTCTTACTTAGAGTACATAAAGCTACTTGAACATGGCCCTGTGATTACAGTGTGTTATGCAAAATATTTGAGAGATAATTAATCATTTTATTAATAATGCTAGCACATTAATAAAAGGGGTGAGTGACACTCTAGAATGCCAAAGATTCCTCATGGAGCCTACTCAATGCTTATATGCCCTCAGAAGACTAGGTGCTCCTCAGGGTGTCAATCACTCTGATTGGTTAACAAGCAACAAGAAAGAGAATAAATATTATAATGAGAGGTGTGCCTATTCTAAAGCAGATGAGACTTTGATGATATCATTTACTTCCAAAACCCTGCAATTTTGGGAAATCTAATCAATGAATTTATCTCCACCAAATCTAAGTAGAACTAAGTTGAACAATGGGCTTCCCCAGCTGGGTGGGGTCTGAACAAGGTTGAGGAGAAAGTTGATCCATCTCATTGTCAACAATGTATTTTAGATGCAGGTTTGGCCCAGTAGATAATAAGGTTTCAAAGAAGGGTCAATTCTGTGTCTCCCCAATATTAACAATTAGTTATTTCATAATCATTTCTATCCACTGAAAGATGTAGCATCGGTACCAATGGCCTGACTTCCACTTGAAACCATGAGGACACAGCCCTGCGTGTTGCTTCTGTCCCCATTCCGTCTACTATTCCTGCTTTCTTTGTACTGTCAGAGCCTGTCATAAAGTAAATTCTTGATGAATGTTTGCTGATTGACTGATAGTGACTTTTCTTCCCTTTACTTTCCCTTTTCTTCCTTTGCCTCTCAGCAGAGATAAGGCAACTTGGCTTTTTACGGACCCCTAGAGAATATATGATGGAAGTATGATAGTTTATGTTTGCCTTAAAAAAGAAAATGTAGATCAGGCATAATAACAGTCTTTAAGAATTTGAAAGACTGTGAGGGAGAAAAGGGATTTGACTTACTTTGACATCAAAGGATAAAACTATGAGTAATGGGAGGAAATTTCAGAAAGACAAACTTCAGCTTAACATAGAGCAATGTGTCCTTGAGGCAGGTAGGTGGTACAGTGGATAGAGCACCAGTGCAGGAGTCAGGAGGACCTGAGTTAAAATTTCACCTCAGACACTCGACACGTACTAACTGTGTGGCCTTGGGCAAGTCACTTAACCCCAATTGCCTCATCCTGGGTCATCTCCAGTCATCCTGATGAATATCTGGTCACTGGATTCAGATGACTCTGGAGGAGAAGTGAGGCTGGTGACCTGCACAGCCCTCTCGAAAAAACAAAGTGAAGTACAAGTCATATCATCACTTCTCCGATGGCATGGTCTTCTTCTGCACAGAAGGACGAATACATACACACACACACACATACACACACACACAGGGCAACATGTCCTAATGGGAGTAGTCAAAAGCAAAATGTACTTTGGAAAAAATAGATTCCCCCTTTTGTTGGAATTCTTTAAGTGGAAACCATAAGACTTATTAAGGATATTATAAATATCTATACCACCTATATCCATATATCTATATCCAGTATATCTATATCAGGTATGGTTTGGGCTTCATTATTTTTAAGTCTCTTCTATCATTGAGATTCTGGTTTTGCATGGGATTTCACTGATAGATTCCTGGCCATCTTTTTTCCTCTCAGTGAATGTTCAAATAAACAACTGAAGATGTTGACTATTTCAGTACATTTAGTACACATTCTGAAAAGCAGCTCTTCATTGAATCTGAAGTGGAAAAGTTATCTTTAACTTAAATTAAACCAAATAATGTTCTTTATTATTTAATATTTAACAAGAATATATATATATAGGCAGAGTTTTCTTCATTAATTTTTTCCCCAGTTAGTGAACAAATAATTAGAGAGAAGTTATTTGATTCTTTACACTGAAGCCCTGGAAAATATGAGGAGACTATTTTCTAATCAAATTGCAGTTGAAAAAAATTGGTAATGCCTGCTGTCCTTCACCCATCTGAAATTATTTGCATTTAGTTTTATTAAATTAATTTTGAGAGAAAAAAGTATGTGGAAAAACACAGGGATCTTAATTGCTAGTGAGAAGTATGGCAAAGATCACCAGGTTTTTTTTCTCCCAATGTTTGTCCCCAACTCTGGTCTTATCGTTTGCATGGGCCACTAGGCCTTTATGATGGTACTAATTATGGTGAGGGTAAAGAAAAGTATCCTCAGCACATCTTCCACCCAACTTCTTTGTAGTTTTTCAGGAATCCATGAAAATTATTTACCTAAACAAATCAATTAATCAAAAATTACTTATTAACTACCAAGCATTGTGCTAAATGCTGAGAATACAAATAGAAAAGTAATATAGCCACCACTCTCAAGAAGTTTACTTTTTACTAATGGCAGAAAACATGTAGCTGGAAAACAGATTAAGCTGAAAACACCCTGTGTTCCTTAAGGTACAGTGGCAAAGCAGACAGATGGCAAGCTACCTTCTTTGGTATCTCTTCCATGGATGAAAACATATCCTTAGTTTTATCACGGGTCTGGTTAAAAACAACGACATAAACATTTATATCTTGCCTGCTCATTTTCATCTCTCTCTTTGTATCTCCTATTATAAAAGCTAGGTGGCACTGTGCACAGAGTGGAGGGCCTGAAATCAAGAAGACTGATCCTCCCTGAGTTCAAATCTGCCCTCAGATACTGACTGTGATCCTGGGCAAGTTGCTTAACCTTGTTTGCCTCAGTTTCCTCATCTGCAAAATGAACCGGAGAAGGAAATGCCAAACCACTCCAGTATCTCTGAGAAGAAAACCCCATATGGGGTCACAAAGGGTTGGACACAACTAAATGGCTGAACAAAACCTCCCATTTTATGCAATGCCAGAGACAAAACTAGGGTAGGACAATTGGGGCTTTGAGTTAAACGGGGCCCATTTCACACTTCATGATATCATGCAAGTCTTTCCCTGCTTTTCCAATATCACTGAGCTCAGTATTTCTTATAGCACAGTAGTATTCCATCACAATCATATATCACAACTTGTTCCATCATTTATCAATTGATGGGCATCCCTGAAACTTCTAGTTCGAAAGAACTGAAAAATAGAAGGATGTATGGAATAATTTTACACATATATACCTATTTGTGTCTAATGGTAGCCTTCTCTAGGATGGTGGGGGAAAGAAGAAAGAAAGGAAAAAAAAAGAAACTTACATGATAACTTTATTATACATTTAAAAGGAACAGTAATTTTGCATAATAGATTTGCAATTTCATGTGCAATCATCTTTTTATTATACTATACCATAGAAATGCTTGTTTTATTCTATAAATTAAAAATAAAATGAATTTTAAAAAAGAATTAAATGGGGCCCCAGGCATCAAAATTTAGAGGGCACTTACACTCCTTTCATAGTAGCATCTTGTTAGCAAAGATAATTAGTTGAAATAGCAATCAGGAAGATGGGAGGTCTCAAGCCTGATCCTACTCTTTACCTCCCTTAGAAGTGGCATTCTCAGCAGCCTTAGAACTTCCCCTCTCCCCATATGGAAATAATGTATTTGGATCTCTCTCCAGATGTTTTTGTCTTAAGATTTAAGTTATGACCTCAAGGACTCATTCCACACCCACCAACCATGTTTGGTGGTTGTTACTCCTGCTGCTGCTGTTGCTATTTTTAAAATAATGAGTTTCTTTCATGCTGCTTTCTCCAAGTACCAGAATTTCTAGTTATAGCTCTGCAGTACACAAAATGGAGTGGATAGTAAAGACCAATTAAATTGTTGTTGATTGACTACTCTTATTACAAAACCTAATACAGTGCTGTACATAGAGAAGGCATACCAAAAAAAAAAAATGATTGAATGAATGGATAAGTAAGTAAATAACAAATGTTCCTGATTGGAATCTCAAAGGAAAATGCCAGGGTACTGATATTTAGGCAAAGATAATGAAATACTCTAAAGAAGAACTTTTTTAATGAATAAGAAATCAATGTTTTTAATGAAGAGAAAGATGAATATATGGATACTTTTTGTGGATCTAGACAGAGACATAACATAAATGGATGTTTGCCTCTATTCTTTTTTCAAAAAATTTATTTATTTTAAATTTCCAACATTCATTTCCACAAAATTTTGAGTTCCAAATTTTCTCCCCATCTCTCCCTTCCCCCCACCCCAAAATGCTGAGCATTCTAATTATCCCTACCACCAATCTGCCCTCCCTTCTAACATCCCTCTCTTCCCTTATCCCCATCTTCTATTTTGTCCTGTAGGGCAAGATAAATGTCTATATCCCATTACCTGCATTTCTTGTTTCTCAATTGCATACAAGAACAATACTCAATCATTGTTCCTAAAACTTTGAGTTCCAACTTCTCCTTCCTCCCTCCTTCCTCATCTCCATTAGGAAGGCAAGCAATTCAATGTAGGCTATATATGTGTAGTTTTGCTGATGACTTCTATAATAGTCATGTTGTATAAGACTAACTGTATTTCCCTCCATCCTATCCTGCCCTCCATTTCTTCTATTCTCTCTTTTGACCTTGTCCCTCCCCAAGTGTTGACTTCTAATTGCTCCCTCCTTACATTACCCTCCCTTCCATCATCCCCCCCACCGTGCTTATCCCCTTCCCTCTCACTTTCCCATATTGTAAGATGAGTTTACATACCAAAATGAGTGTGCATGTTATTCCTTCCTTGAGTCAAATATGATGAGAGTAAGTTTCACATTTTCCCTCTCACCTTCCCCTTTTTTACCTCTATTGAAAAGTCTTTTTCTTGCCTCTTTTATGAGAGATAATTTGCTCCATTCCATTTCTCCCTTTCTCCTCCCTATATATTCTTCTCACTCCTTAATTTCAGTTTTTTAGATATGATTCCTTCCTATTCAACTCACCTTGTACTCTCTGTCTGTCTCTCTATATGTGTGTGTATTTGTGTGTGTGTGTGTGTGTGTCCCACCAACTACCCAGATACTGAAAAACGTTTCAAGAGTTACAAATATTGTCTTTCCATATAGGAATGTAAACAGTTCAACTTTAGTAAGTCCCTTATGATTTCTCTGTCCTGTTTACCTTTTCATGTTCTCTTGATTCTTGTGTTTGAAAGTCAAATTTTCTTTTCAGCTCTGGTCTTTTCATCAAGAATGCTTGAAAGTCCTCTATTTCATTGAAAGACCATTTTTTCCCTTAAACTATTATACTCAGTTTTGCTGGGTAGGTGATTCTTGGTTTTAGTCCTAGTTCCTTCCCTTCTTACAAATATGTGCTTATTCCACACATATCTATATTTCCTATGTGAAAGGAGTCAAATAAAAATCTAACAGGCTGTATAGAAAAGTCCATGGACCATTTCTGGAAAGACATTATTATTATTGTTTTGGAGCAAAGCTAAATACTCGATAGCATTTTGTGAGATGAGATCAGGTGATAAATTTTTGACTGTGGATTTGAAGGATAAAATGATGGTGCTGAGTTTTAGAAAATAGTCTGATGTGTGAGAAAATAGGTACTAGTAAGTCAAGTGTGCTCCCTAGTTCTGATGATTGATTCTTGAGTCTTCCTATGTTTGATATTTTCTAAATATTTATTGAAAAGGAGGAGTCTCAAAAATGATAAGTCCCTAGTTTTGAGATGTGGCAGGTTCCCTTTAAATTTTGTATATTTGATTCTCAAATTCTGCCAAATAAAATTGTGACATCTTTAATCTTCCATGATAGGGAAGTATCATTTCAGATACAAAAAGGCTAAAGAATTTTGCTTTAAAGATTGATAAACTGAAATTTAATTAAGCCCCCTTCCCTAGCCACAAATAAGCTAAGTAGATAGTGATATCAAAAATTATTTGTACATAGAAATTATTTGGGGGTGGAGCCAAGATGGCGAAGTAGAAAGACTAGCTCTGAACCCACAGCCCATGGATTTCCTGTAAAAAGAACTCCTGACAAATTCTGGAGCAGTTGAAGCCACACAGCAACACAGTGAAGGAGATTTCTGTTGCAGAGAACCCTGAAAAGCCGACCCCAGGGGTCCATCGTGCCCCAGACAGGAGCAGGGCCCTGCCCTGCGGAGCCCTCCCCTTCCCCTGCCCCAGCCTCACAGCACTGAGAAGAGCAAGCAGAGCCAAGCAGGCTTCAGGGACCATAATCTCCGGCAGCCACTAAGGTGCCTCCACCCACAGACTCACAGGTCAGTGAGAGAGACAGGCTGAGAGGGGAGCAGGGTGTCTCCAGGACTCAGGCCCCCTCGGGAGGTGGCGGCAGAGGCAGTGGCAGCAGCAGCAGGCGCCAGAGACTCCCAGAGCAGGCAGGAGCTCCACAGCAGTTCCATTACAAAAGATCTCTGCATAATACCCCTGAGGGAACTGAGCCTGAGAGGCAGCCCTGCCCCCACCTGAGCACCAGCAGATAAGCTCCCATTGAAGAGCAGTCAGGCCTGCCGCCAAAAGCCCTGAGAATGAGGAGCAGCATTTGAATCTCAGACCCCAAGCACTAGCTGGGCAGATCTAGGCCAGGGGGTGGAGAGGACTCTCAGAAGTCAAGTAACTGGCTGGGAAAATGCCCAGAAAAGGGAAAAAACCTAAGACCATAGAAGGTTATTTTCTTAAGAAGATGATTCCGCCATTCCTCTCTGACAAGGAAGAGATCTGCTTACCATCAGGTAAAGACA
>CM053771.1:302702222-302733372 GCA_028658325.1 Potorous gilbertii | reverse complement strand
AAGGGAAGGGAGGGATGATAGAAGAGAGGGCAGATTGGTGATATGGGTAATTAGAATGCCCAGTGTATTGGGGAGCGGGGAGGGGACAAATGGGGAGAAAATTTTTGAACCCAAAATCTTGTGAAAATAAATGTAAAAAGTTAAATAAACTTAGAAAAATAAATAAATAAATAAAAAGAAATTATTTGAAGAATTCAGGAAAACCATCTTTTAGGGCTTTTAAGAAATTACTTCTCAAATATTTTGAAAAAATCTATCTTAAAGCAATTTTAAATGGAACAAATATTTGTGTAGCTTTTTACTTTATTTTTCCTGGGTGGACCAGGGATTAATTAATTGTTTCCATGGCATTTGCACTACTTAGTGGTTAGAATACAGAGGGGTCCTGTGAATCTTTCATTTTTCATTTCTTGATATTTAGCCTAAAAAATAGGCTTTGACAAAGCACATTGTGATTCAAATACATGACTATGCTTTTAAACCACAATCATTCTTGCTTTGATTGAATGGCCAATAACAGGCCCTAGACCCAAGCCTTTATTACTCATTGTATGAGTTTTGGTAGCTGAGAATAAGTTTTAAATAGTACTTGTTTTCTCTTCTGGCCTAAACTCTGAGAGTCTTCCCCTCTCAAATTGATACTAGGCCATCTTTTGCCTCAATTCTTACCTATCCTTTAGTCACTGAATGAGTATTGCATAATACCAACTAAGACCTGGTAAAGACCTTAGTTTCAAAAGACCAAGGTCAACTACTGCATCCTGGGTCATCACCATTTGGCTTGTCTTTTGTCTTGCCATTGGATTTCAATGACCCAATGAAAGAGTGAGGCTGATGACATTGCATAACTCTGCCACACATATTCAATTCATTAGCAAGTTAAGACAGCATTTTTGTGATGTCATTGGCATTCTTTGAGAGCAAAGGACAAACAACAAGGGTCATTTCCATGGCACAATCAATCATGGGATTTAAGGCTAAAGGAAACCTTAGGAATCATATAGTCTTGGGGATCAATGAGACTATATGTGTCATCTTATCAAGCCCCATCCTTCATGAGACAAAGAAATTGAATCCCAAAGTGGCAAAGGGATTTCCCCAAGGTCACATAGGGTGCAAATTCATAGAATAGGAATTCAAATCAAGATTCTCTGACTTCAGTTTGCCTTTCCTACATTTTCAGACTCATTGTACATAATTGCTCTTTCTGAACTCTGGAAAGCAATAGAATGAACCTCCTTCCTGTGCCTCACCTGCAATCCCTGTTTTCCTACCTTTCTGTCCCTCATGCTTGAAGAAAAGACTCTCCTCTCAACTCTGCCTCTTAGTTCCCTTGTTTCCTCCAAAACTCAGCTCAAGCTTCATTTAATTCAAGATTTGCCTGATTCTTCTGTTCCTGGTGACTCATTCTCAAAAAGGCCTTCAATTACAGATTTTTGTATCTATGTACAAATTGTCTCCTTTGCTTTGAGAGAAACTACTATTTCATTTTATCTTTGTACTCTAGTATTTAGTAGAGTGATTGGCATTTATTGTGTTTGAGTCATTTCTGTTGTGTCCCACTTCATGACTCTCTCTGGGGTTTCCTTGGCAAAGATTCATGTCCTTCTCCAGCTCATTTTACAGATGAGGAAACTGAGACAAACAGGGTCAAGTGACTTGCCTAGGGTCACACAGCTAGTAAGTGCCTGAGGTCAGCTTTGAACTTGGGAAGATGAGTATTCTTCATTCCAGGCCTAGCACTCTATCTACTGTGCCATTTAGCTGCCATGTGATTGGCATACTCTGTGCTTAATAAATTAAATAAAAAAATAAATAATAAACAATTAATACTTATTGATTGATTTATTGATTAAAGTCCAGCACTATACTATAAGTGTTCTGTTTATGACTAACGTAAGCTCCTTAAAAGGAGGAACTGTTTACTTTTTGTCTTTCTTTGCTCAGCAGTTTGCAAAGTGCCCAACACATAGTAGGTGCTTCTTAAATTATCATTGAATGATCAATTGATTAATCCTTTCCTTTTTTCCACATTGCCTCTACTCAATAACTTTATCCTATCAAACAGTTGCAAATTGAAGACTGGAACAGCTAGAACATATAAGAGTATTTACTTTCTTAGGCATTAACCATCCCTCTCTCCCCGCCTTCCCATTAAATTCCTTTTTTATTTTGAATAGTTTTGTAATCCCATTCAGTCTATAGGCACCATAACTGTGTGTATGTGTGTATGTGTATATGTATGTGTGTGTGTGTGTAGTATGTTGGTATGAGTATGGATATGTCTCTCCACATAAATGTACACACACACACACACACACACACACACACACACACATATATATATATGTATGTGTGTAAATATGTGTCATTACGACTGTTTTTCAGTTGTGTCTGGCTCTTCATGACCCAATTTGAGAGTTTCTTGGCAAAGGCAAAGATGATTTACCATTTCCTTCTCCAGATCATTTAAATGAGGCAAACAGAGTCAAATGACTTACCCAGCATCATCAGCTAGTAAGCGTCTGAGGCTAGAATTGATCTCGGTAGGATGAGTCTTCCATTCTACTTGACTGGCACTCTGCCCACGAGGCCACCTAACTGCCCAATGCTTATATACATGCACGTGTATGTATTTATAAAATATATATAAAATAATGTGTTTTTCAAATAGTGCTTTCCTTTTGTTTGGTTTATTATGTTTTCAAATTATAAAAGACCATCTAATACAATGCTAAGTTATTGACTAAGTGACACAGTAGATAGAGTAAAGATGTCAGGAGGACCTGAGTTCAAATCTGACCTTAGACACTTGCTAGCTGTGGGACCTTGGGCAAATCACTTAACCCTGTTTGCCTCAATTTCCTCACCTGTAAAATGAGCTAGTGAAAGAAGTGGCAATCTCTCTTCCTGGAAAACACCAAATAAGGTCATGAAAACTAAAATGGCTGAACAACGACAACAAAATTCTAAAAAAAGGTTTATAACAGAAATACTTCCATGCTTTAAAGAGTTTTTAATGAAATTTCTAAAATCCTTTGTCCCATCATCTTCCCCTTCTATTGTAAGTGAGAGATAATTTTGATCAATACTGAAGAAATAGTGACTTGCCTTACAGATGGCAAAGCCTTGAATTAATCATCAGGAATTCTGTCATTTTATTTAAAAAGGGATTATTAGTCTGTTGCATTCACAGACTAGGGGAAAGCTTCATGTTGGCACTTTCTGACATTTTCACAAGGGGTCTGCAAAACTGTGCAATTTTATGAATTCAGTTCAATGCCTGAAATTTCCTCCATCAGTTTAATTTTGTGGCTTTGTTGTCCTGTCAGTTGAATGGTACTTTATAATTGGAAATGGGGATCAAAGTGAAGATGTAAAGGAAGGTGAATTTTTTGAAAGTAGCTTTGTTGCATGTGAAGATTGCCATTCCTACATTCAGAAACTTTGCTTATTTACACGGCAGAAAAAAAACTATTTTTTGTCCATTCCTTTGAGAGAGACATCCCTATGTTACTAAGATAATTTATTAAAAAGAAATAATGTCATCCCAAAGTACAAATCAAAGGACATATTGACCAAATACATGATTTGCTGTCCTATTGCATGCCAATTCTAAACTAACCAGTTTTTAATAATGAAGGTTTTCTAAATGACTATTCTATTTTTTACAAATGTCTCATTTACTACAGGATATATGGATTTCTAATGTCTAACAAAGTCTATCCTTGTGAAAGTTGTGTTTTCCATTACTTTCTTTTAAAGGGAAAGAAATCAGAATACAACCTTGAATTGTAATACAGGAAATTACCAATTATTTTTTATGATTTGTACTTAGGCATGTTAAGTTAATGTTCCTTAAAATTCTGAATCATAAGCAGAGATATATTTGATGTGCTATTGGAAATATCATATGGCATAATTTTGGGGAGAATCCTAGAAGCTATTTCTATTTTCCCTGCACTCAAAAATTATTCTTTCTGTCTCTAAATCTTTTTGGTAATTTTTTGGGATTGTTTCTTTTGTTTCTGTTATTTTGGATGGAGTTACCTTTAAAAGTTTACTTGCCTTGGTGAATTGTTCATGAGAAGACCTGCTGAATTCTGTCTCTGTTCATTTTCTTCTCAGTAACTCATTTGCCTGTGGCTTTCAAAAGCTCCTAGCAACTCCTCCTCAAGATTTTGTTTTGGTAGGCTCTGGTGACAATTTCCTATCTCTCCCTCCAGGTTCCACTCATTTCTTCTTCTTTATTTCTATATTAACATGATGAATAACTTTCAAAGCTTCACTTTTTTGGGGGGAGTGGCATGTGCCTAAGTCTTTATGAAATACTGTAGAAATATAAAAATTAGGAAATAAACTCTTTAAATATTTTAAATACTTTATACAAGTGCAGGATCACAGCAGAAACCTGCTGTTGCGTGGTACTTTTAAAAATTGTAAATGACAGATTTTTGATGTTTTCAATGTGATGAAGTCTTCTTCTCTTCCATCTTAACTGCCAAGGAATCTTAGCCCTAGAAGGCTTTAGAAATGACTGAATACAGGCCCCTTGTTATAGAAATGATGAAAATGAGGCTAAGAGATGTAACAAAAAAAGCTAAATTCACACAGTGAATAGAGTGGCAGAACTACCATTTAAGTCCCAGGTCAATGACTCTTTTCATGACATCATGCTATTGAGTCAGATTTACCAAGTTTTAGTTTTGCTAGGCATGACTTTTTCCAAACTTAGGAATATCTTTTGATCTATTCAAACTAGTATTTTTTTATTTTTGTCAGAAGTTGTAAAAGAATTATTCACCCTAGAAAACAGAGATTAGGTCAATTAGAATCAGGTCAAAACAACAAACAAAAAAGGAAACATAGTAGAAAAATATTACATATATACATACATATATACTTACATATATGCATATGTGTACATAAGTATATATGTGTGTATATATATACACACATACATAAATATATGTATATGTGTCTTTATATATATATATATAGATGTATGTATGTATGTATATATCCCACAACTTAGCGGATTTTCTCTCCTTTAAATGCCATGTAGGAATAACTATTTTGATATTAAAATAGAGGTAAGCTAGCCCATCCTCGGACTTCATTGAAATTCTGAGTTTTATGATGCTACCTAGAACATTAGTGAAGAAATAGAAACATAGCCATCAACTGGCTCTCTATGAAAAAAGTTCAAAACATTTTAATAATCGTTATGTAATTAAATCCTCAAAGTACCAATTAACAAGCATTTACTAAGTGTTTTCCATATGCCTTTGGACAGCTAGGTGGTCAGTGAATAGAGTGTTAGACCAGGTGTCAGGAAAATCCATCTTCCTGAGTTCAGATCTGGCTTCAGACACTTACTAGCCCTGGGGCCCTGGGCACATCACTTAATCCTGTGTGTCTCATTTTTCTCATTTGTAAAATGAGCTGGAGAAAGAATTGGCACACTATTCAATACTCTTGCCATGAAAACCCCAAATGGGGTCACAAAGGGTTGTAAATAACTGAAAATGACTGACCAACAACAAATTCCATATGCCTGGTATATACTAAGACTAATGAAGAGGTTCAATGAGAGAGAAGAATCCCTCAAGTGTTCATTGACAAGATCCAGTTCTGCAGGAGTCCTGTCAGGAACAATCAACGAACAAGTATGTATTTATTACATGCCTACCAAGTGCCAATCACTGTAGTAGTGATTGTGAAATATAATGGGAAACAAGACAAAAATGAAGAGTCCTCAAGAACTTTCTGTTCTACTAGGCAGCAAGTTGGAGTAGTGAAGAGATCTTTGGATTTAGAGTCAGTAAGATCTGAGTACGAATCTTTCCCCAGACATTTAGTAGCTGTGTTGTTGTTTAGTCGTGATCATTCTTTACGACCCCATTTGAGATTTTCTTGGCAAAGATATTGGAGTGGTTTGCCATTTCCTTCTCCAGCTCATTTTACAGATGAGTAAACTGAGGCAAACAGGTTTAAGTGACTTAACTAGGGTCACACAACTAGCAAGTGTCTGAGAGCAGATTTAAATGCTATGAAAATGAGTCTCCCTGACTCCAGACCTAGATCTCTATCCATTTTGTCTCCTAGCTGCGCCTAAGCTGTGTAATTTTAGCCTAATCTCCTTAAATCTCAATTTGCTTAATTGTAAAATGAGAGAGTTCTACTCAGTAGCCTCTGAGATCTTTTCAAGCTTCAAATTTATGATCCTATTAGAGGAGGAAATTTGATGTGTGTATATATGTATATGCATATTTTTAATATGTATATATTGAAAAACATATATACCCTATATGTTGTATTAATGTATATGAATACAAAAATACATACAAAAATAAATAACAAGATTTTTATGGAGGTAGAGATAACAGCAGCTGTATGGATGAAAAAGACTTCATGAAGAAAAATTTGATTGAGCAGATTTTTGAAAAAAAAATAAGGATACTAAGAAAGAGGTTGCTAATTCCATTCATCAGGAATCAGAATGGGAATTTTGCTGTGATTGAAATGGTGTGGGCTTGAGATTTACTCATAAAATGAAACTGACATCTGGAGATTCAGAATGTTTTCCCCTTAAAGTGATAAAATTGTGGGACATCCACAGAAATTAGAGCTGAAAGGGACTTTAAAGACCATCTGGTCCAGTCCTCTTGTCTTAGCTCTAAGAAAATTAAGACTCAGAGAGAATAAATGAATGGCACCATTTAATAGCTAAGTGACCACAGGAAGGCTGCTGAGCTTCACTGATCCTCAGTTTTCTCATCTATAAATTTTATAACGAAACAATAGCTGTCCTATTTACTTAATAGGACTATTGGAGGAAAGCAGTTTGGAAATTATAAAGTGATAAAGAAATATGAGTTTTTAGTAATAATATGATCTTTTTCCCTGTCCTCAACTTGACTTCGTTTTTCTTCTTCAATAGTTAATGCATGAACAAGACAGAGAATCATAGCCTTTTATAATCATAGCTCTTGGAAAATAATCCCTGCTTTTATACTTGAATTGTTCTCTTCTTCCCAGGTTCATTCCTGGCAATAACTGGGACTGTAGCTATATATATATATATATATATATATATATACACATATAGTAAAACCTTCCCATGTTGGGGACACAGAAACATCAACTCTTTTGGAAAGGCAGGGCAGAAAAAAAGCAATAAAGCATAGAAACTGAAATTGAAACATGCTTTCCATTGTTCAATTCAAGGAAGGTCTGTCAGCTTTGAAGGATCAACTTCTTTTGGAACACAGAACTTCAAGCTCACATGATTGATTTTAATTTTTAACAATTATTTTATTTTGTCTCAAATACAAGTAAAAACAATTTTTAACCTTCATCTTTTTAAAAAAAATGTTTTGTGTTCTAAATTATATTCAGGTTATGTGTGAGCAGTAAAGCATGGCTATATTAGCCATTTTTTGCAAGAAGACTTGAAAGAAAGAGAGACATGAGGGAGGAAAAAAGGAAGGAAAGAAAGAAAAAAAAGAAAGAAAAAAGCATGTTTTAGTTTGTATTCAGGCAACATCAGTTCTCTCCCTGGAGGTGAGTAGCATTTTTTATCATGATTTCTTTGGGACCATCTTAGATCATTGTATTTCTGAGAATACCTAAGTCATTCACAATTCTTTATCACAGAATATTGATGCTGCTGTGCACAGTGATCTCCTGGTTCTACTCACTTCACTTTGTATCAGTTCATGTAAGTCTTTCCAGGTTTTGTCTGAAATCACCCTGCTTGTCATTTCTTATAGCACAATAATATTCCATTATCAATCCCATGTCACAGCTTGCTCAGCATTTCCCAATTGATAGGCATTTCCTCCAATTTCCACTTCTTGGCCACCACAAAAAGAGTTTCTATAATTTTTTTTTGTAAAAACATCCCCCTCCCTATAGTGCTTTTAAAAAATTTCTTTGAAGCCCACATACATTAGTCTGCCTTCTGAATTCCTCTTCTCCTTTCCTCTATACATCCTTGCTCCAAGAGAGATCCAATTTAGAATCGGAAAGTGCTCATTGCTATTACTCCGCTTCTGGGAGACCTTTGCCCTCAAAACCCTTTTTTAGGGGTTTGGGCAAAGAAAGCTCAAGTAACTCTCAAGATCTCCCATGGATTGTCTTTCAAGTGAAACCAAACAAAAATAAAACCAAATGAAGACTGCAAGGTATAAATTTTCCAACTTTTTGTCCCAAACTTCTGCCTTTATTATGCAGGTGTAACCAGCAACTTATTCCCTAGGCTTTAAGCTACCTTAAACCACTAAAATTGAATATATCCATAAAACAAAGGATTAAATCATTTATGTCACCAAACAAATACTTTTTATATTCTGAAGCTGCTTTTACTCTGAAACATAGGGAGAGAGGAGGAAGGGGCAGGGAGGAAGTATGGGAGAGATAGGAGAATCTTCAAATATAGTCCAGAGGAGTCCTTTTAAAGTTAGACATGAATCTGAATTCTTCTCATGAGTATATGAAATGGTAAACAGGAAGAATAAAGGCAAATGAATAGGAAATGGAGCAGGAGTGGAAGTGCATATTTGAAAGAAACTACAAGAGACTGCAAAATATGAGGAGTTATGGGACAACCCAGCAGTCCTTACACATTTGTATAGCTCAAATCTTACATTTATGGATTTTTTAATTGCAAGAAAAATAAACCCACTAAAATTTAGGAAGAATGAAGAATACAGTTCCCCAATTATAGTTAGGACAGTATAACTTCATGCTGATAAAAGAGGACACTCCAGGAAAACAAGAATGGTGAAAGTCTTTGGACAGATTGAAAACCCTCCAATTCTGGTCCATCTCCTTAGAAAAGTAGCCCTGTTCAAGAAGGAGGACTGGACGTGAGCTGTTAACAAGCTCTCCCAGCTCAATGTATGAGTTTTATCATCGGTATTTCAAATCTAGTTAAGTCCATGGAAACTACAGTTGCTAGGATACTGGCTTTTTTTCTTCCCCTTTGGCTATCGCTTTGCTCATCCCACTCTTGATCACCCTATTGATTATTTAAGACCAACGCATTGTAAAATTCCTTGTTCATTTTTTCTCATTTTTAAGACCCCAAACCCCTTCTTCCTAAGGCTTTTGATCAGAACTCCATTGTCTCCTCTCCCCCTCCCCTCACTGCTGTCCACTTCTTTGTTCAAAGGCATAATTTGTGTGAAGTATCTCACCACATTCTTGATGATATTCTGAAGTTTTCTCCATATAGTTCTTGATTTGCTTCCATTTCACATCACTGTTTTCCAAGATTATCACTCTCTTATGTACATTTCTTTTGGTAATTTTCATCCACAAAGTAGAATTATTTCAAAGGAATGCTGTGCCTTAGTCACTAGCGTACCTCAAGGGTTCACTTTTTTCTGTTGAAAGCTACAGAGAGAGTCTTATGGAAAGAAAACAATTCATGAAAAGATTTATGATTTTCTTTTAATGTCACATCAACAACGTTTTAAAAATCAAATTTGTAGGTCATATGCAATCTGTTGTAGTCTTTGGTTTAAAATAACAATATTTTATTTTTTTTGATCTAGATGTATGATTTCACAAGTGTAGCGAACTCCCATTGAAGGAACTCCTTCCACCAGTTCAAATAAATAATTGAGGTGTGGAGCTCTGACATTCTAAGTGACTTGCCTGAGGTCACACAGTCAATATGAATCAGAGGCAAGACTTCAGGATTTGAACCCAGGTCTTCCTGACTCTGGTTGGCTCTTTACCTATTACACCATACTGCCTCTCAGGTGTTGATGTAAATACACATTTTAAAGCATTTCATATCTTACAAACTACTTTCCTTGTAATAACCCTATGAAATGGATAAGACAAGTGTTATTAATGTCATTTTTTTGATGAAGAAATGGATGCTCCCTAGAGCCTACCTAAAGACTAAATGACTTTTCCTTGGTCACTTAGTTAAGAAGTGGTGGCACTGAAATTCAAAAACCTAGTTCTTAGGACTCGTGGGCCAGAATCCTTATCACTGCTCCTAGACCAACTACCTCTCATTGCTTGAAATGATTTCTTTGCCTGTACTTCTCTTTTTCTTACTATGTTATGGAAGCACTTGTTTTATTCCATAAATTAAAAATAAAATTTAAAAAGGTAAAAAATGTATCTGAAGAGATAAAGTTTGGCAGTAAAGAAAAGAATGCTATTGTCTTATATGTTTATAAGTGAAGTGAGGAAGTTTATATGTTTAGCAATAGACTAAAGATTTTGTGGAGACAACCAGATCGTTGAAAACTGTTAGCTTTAAAATGGGCAAAGCACTTCCATTTGATCCTTACAACAGTGCTGAGAGGTAGGTAATCTCCATTTTACAAATGAGAAAACTGAGGCTGACCGAAATTAAGTGACTTGCTCAGGTTCACAAAGCTAGATGAAAAGTATCTTAGGCCAGATTAAACTCAAGTCTTCCCGTTTCCAAGTCCAGCACTCTGCCACCATTTAGATTCAATAAACTATAAAACTATAAAAATCAGGCACAGTCACAAGAGTTCAACAAAATGACTTTTCCAAATTATACATTCTGGACTGTCAAGCAGATTAAAGAACCGCTTCTCAGCATGTGCCCAAGCCATAAAAGAAAAGGGAGTTGGAACTCATGTCATAGCCCCAAACTAGATTATAATGCTCTGTGAGAACAAGCATTTTATTTGATCTAAATTTTATTTCTGTCCCACCACAACGATCAGCAAAGATCAAAGGATCATGGATTTCAATCTGGAAGGAGGTCTTAGAAGTCATTTAGTCCATATACCTTCCTTCTTGATGAGGAAACAGAGACTTTGAGAGGTTAAATAACTTGTCCAAGGTCATTTGGTTAGGAATGTTAGCACCAAAATAGGAAACCAAGTCTTTCAATTCCAAATCCATCACAGTTTTCATTGAACCATGGTAGGTGCTTAAGAAATATTGAATAAGCTGAATTCTCAAATGCAAATGTTCTTGAAAAGTTTAGCAGCTAGAAAATAGGAATGAATTATGCAATTTATTAAATTTCTTTGAGGCCATCTGCCCACCCCAGGTTATTCATTAAGTATATAGGAGCATGTTAGTAGGCCTATAAATTACAGGAATTAATTGAAGAGGCAAGTTTAGGTTTTACATTTTTGCCTGGAGAATTTTTATTTTATAATGGAAGTTTTTTTAGGTAATGAATGAGTGAATGAATCTTTTAAAAAAGCATTTATCAAGTGCTTACTATGTGTAAAGTAGAAGAGATGACATTTATGTAGCATTTTAATGTTTGCCAAGTACTTTGCATGAATTATCTCATTTGAGCCTTAAAAAAAATCTCTGAGGTAACTACAGTTATTTTCTCCATTTTACAGATGAAGAAATTAATACAATAAGGAGAAATATCTTGGCTGTGATCACATAGCCAATAAATGTCAGAGGTCAGATTTTAACATATTTTCCTCACTTCACTTTGTCTCTTATATTATAGGTACATGGCATACACATATGAAACTGATGATATCATGAGAAAGTCTATCTGGAGACATGGGCCATGCTTTATAGCTCTCTACCAATTCATCATGAAGTATAATGTTCTAACTATTAGGGATGTATCATGGGATCATGTATCTAGAACTAGAAGGGATCTCAGAAACCATTGAGTTTAACTCCTCTTATTTTACAGATTAAGAAATTGAATCCAGGAAACTAGTGACTTTTCCAAAGTCATACAGATAAAATCACCAGTGATAGGATTCGAACCTAGGTCTTCTACCTCTAGAATCAGTACTCTTTCTAAGTGCTCACTAAATATTTCTTGAGGATGATCAATAATATGCTAACATGAATGGCAGAGATAATACATGACAAAAAGTTCTGAGAAGGAAATGAACAATGTAGGCTAAAATGTAGGGAGGAGGTTGCATAGAAAGGATGAGATTTGAGCTAGTGTTTGAAGGACAGAAGAAATTGCAATTGTGAAAAAGAAGCCTAGTTGTGAGGAAGTGTATACTTCCTTGGTCACATATCTAAAAAGCAGTGGTACTAAAATTCAAAAACTCACTTCTTGTGACTCTTGGGCCAGAAGCCTTATCACTGCTCCTAGAACAACTGCCTCTCATTGGTTGAAATGATTTCTTTGCCTCTACTTCCCTTCTTTTTACTGTGTTACAGAAATGCTTGTTTTATTCCATAAATTAGGAAAGAAATTATAAAAGAAAAATGTATCTGAAAAGGTACAGTTTGGGATTAAAAAAAAAAGAATGTTATTTGTCTCATATGTTTAGCATATGAGTTGGGAATGAGTAAGATAGGCTTGTTGGATGGTGAGGAGAGGAATTGAATCATCTTGAATATTCTAATAGGTGTATCAATAGTCTTTTCACCTCCAGCCTCTTTCACATCTTATCTATCTCAATAGCATGGTACCTGGCCTATATTGCTGACATTCCCCAAAGGAAAGGGAATAGTTTGGGAGATATATGAACAAACAAACAAACAAAAAAATCAATGAAACTGTTGTATTCATATCATCTTTGACTGATTCCTTATTGCTCTTTGCATCAAGACATGCAGTCATTAAGGTGACAAGCATGCAGAAACTATTGAGAATACCTAGGAGACACACTCTCTTGTTTTCCTTCCCTGCATGGGAGCACACATAGAGAAGATAAGTTACTTGTGGACTTCAAACCACCATTTCTCAACCTGAAAATTATTCTCCTTCTTTTCTCTCTCCCTATTGAATTTTTTGTTGTGTGTCAACAGAATTATGGTACCAGTTTTGGGAAAAGAATAGAAGTATTGTATTTCAGAAAATATTTGTTTATTTTGACCCTTGCAGGGACTGAAGTACTCAAGCATCAACTGCCCCTGCTCCCTTCTCTAACCTTATGGATACCACTATGCTTCTTGCCATCTTTTTTGCTAAATAAAATATTCCTCTGGTATATGAATTTTCCTAATTTTTGCTTCTGACCACATTCCTCTAACCAGCATTGTTCAAAAATCTTCAACAATTTTCTATTGCCATTGAAAGAAGTCTATAAATTTTATCTCAGCATTCAAAGCATTTCACAATCTGGTCCCAACCTAGATTTCCATCCTCATCTCATGATTTCTCTTCAGATTCTTTATGCTTTAGTCATTCTATGATATCAGAACTCCATTCTATTCTTTCCTGCCTTTTTGGCTTTAGCGCAAAGATTTCCGTATACCTGGAATGCCTTTCCCTTGCATTTGTAGTAGTGTAAGATCTCCTTCAAGGCCCAGATCAAGCAGATCTCCTTTATCAACCTTCCCTTATGTCCCCACAGTATTCTTCTTAGGTAATGTTCAACGTCATGGCTAGGTAGGGCAGATGAATCTGTCATCGCCGATGTTTGGGAAAGCTGCAGATCCTGAGCTCCAAAGTTACATTGGGGCATCTTCATATAACTTTGTGGGGTCAGTATTAGTCAAGATATTCGAAGAAGAGTAATGACTGTTATGAGTACCCAGACTGACTGACGTTTTTCTAAGTAGTCTAGATTGTACGCAGTGGGAATAAGATATAGGCAAGGATCCAGGTTTTGTGAAGAGCATGTCTGTATCATCCCTAAAAAAAGAAGTGGTCCTGCCTCTGTGTCTCTTCCCTGGAGAGCTAATAGCAGAGGTATAGATGAGAGGATATATGCATGTCCCTTCTTCAGCTGCCTAGTTTCCTCTGGCAATATTTGGTATCATCCATAGGTTTAAGGGAGCTAACTTCCTTGTGATGAAAGAGATTTTTGAATACAGCTCAAGCTGCTTTTCTGATATTGTGTTTATTTTGAGACTCTGCCTCATCATCCTAAGGGTCTGTTTGAGAGCCCAGACATGACACCCTGGCTAAGTCCACAAGTATATATCATGCATATTCTATATACCAAGCAAAGTACCAAGTGGTAGGAATATACCCAAAAGGCAAAAGCATTCCTGTTCTCATGGAGCTCCCAATCTATGGGAGAGACAGTGTGCAAACAACTATGTAGGAAAAAAACCATGCTTATTCAAGAAAAACTGGAAATAATTTCAGAGGGAAGGCATTAGTTCACCAAGGGGGACCAAGAAAAGGCTTCTTAGAGAAACTGAGATTTTAGCTAAGACTCCTTTAGCCAAGAGGTAGAAACAAGGAGGGGAAGTATTCCAGGCCTGAGGGAAGACCAGGATAAATGTTTGCACTCAGAGATGGAGTGTCTTGTTTGAGGAACAACAAAGAGGTCACTGTTACTGGCTCACCCAGTACAGGGAGATGAGTAAAGTTGTCAAATGATGGAAAGCTAAGAAAAAGCTTGGTCACATAGGTCCTTCAAAGCCAAATGGTGATATATTTGATCCTAGAGATAACAGCCAGGTGAAGGGGGTGGGGAGGGGGGCAGGGTTTGATATTTTGTCCTACACTTTAAGAAAATTGATTTAACAGCCGAGTGAAGGATATATTGGAGTGAGGAGAGACTTGTTCAGGGAGATGGTCTAGAATCCAAACTTCACAGAACAAATCCTATTAATAAAAGAATTTGTTCTGTAAAACTTGTACATAGTCAAAAAGTTACACCCAAAGACCTAGAAGGCTACATGTGGCCCCAAGGCCACAGTTTCCCCATCCCTGCCCCTAGCTATTCATTTTATCCTGTAGGTAATGGGACTTCCAAAAGGTTTTTAAATAGGGAAATATCTTGGTGAAATCAGTGTGTTAGGAAGATTAATCTAGCATTAGTACACACTAAAGTTTAGAGTGAGGAGTACCTGACTGTAGGTATAGGGTTTTGCAGTAAGAAAGGGATGAAGGGAATTCATGAGTCAGATAGCTAAGGTTTTGACTGTGAAAATAGAAATAAATAGATAAGAATGGTCTTCATTTAATTATTATAATTCATCTACTTTTTTCCCAAGTTGTAAGAAATTATCAACTATTCTAGAAACTTTTTTTTCCCTTTCTCACTCTTTGCATTTTCTTCCATCTCCCTGTAGCCTGGAGTAATGGATTGATTGGGGATTAAAGGGCAAAAGAAAGGTCGATCTATTCAACTTTTCTTTTTTATTATTTCACACAACAAGCCTGAATATAAAATAATGCTTGTCTGGTCTGCTTTAAGTTCCTAATGCTGTGAGTAGTAAATCAGTTGCTTCTGGGCTTCTAACCACACTGAACCAGGCCAGTCACATAACTGAATATATGAGGTGTGAGTTTAAAGTAATGTGACACCCTCAGGTATCACCTCATACCCATCAAACTATCACAGATGCGAAAAGATAGGAAAACTTATTGTTTCAGGGCTGTGGGAAGACAGGAATGCTAATTTGATCCTGGTAGAACTGTGAATTGGTTTAGTCATTCTATAAAATAATTTAAATTTTTGCATAAAAAGTCACTAGATTTTTCTTTCCCTTTGACCCACAGATTATAATATATGGGTTATATCTTAAAGCAATTACTGAGAGCATGAAATAAGCTATGTGTATAACAATATTCATGGTTGCATTATTTATGATAACAAAGAACTGGAAACAACACATATCCCTAGCAATTGGAGAGTGACTGGATTATGTCATGTGTTGGAAAGAGCATTGGCTCTGTAACAAGAGAACCTGTGTTCAAATCTTTCTTTTGATACTTACAACCTGTGTGACCTTGGGTAAGTCACTTAACCTCTTGTGATCAATCATTGTATGGCACATACTTCACTTATACCACTCAGGTACATTGTCTCTCTCTCTCTCTGACTTCTTTTACCTCAAACTGACTCCATACTGGCAAGTTGGGGTTTCCCCAGAGTAATAGTGCCTGCTACAAATCACTCTATAAGGCCACTATTCTAATAAATACTTTATTTCATGATTTTACACTGGCTTAATTCCATAAACAAATCAGATAATACTCAACTAGCTTAATAAAGCATGTACTAAAAATGCAAAGCAAGCATAATAACTATGTATCATTCCACCCATATATCTCAATCACACTCTTCCATCAAAGCACTTGTGGAGAGAGTGAGTACATAGCTAATGTCTCTGTGCAAAAAGGAGTACACATGGCCAGGGCTAGCTACCAACAAATCTGAAACTTTCAGTTTCAAATTCCTCTTTCTGTTTCAGTGTCTGTGCATTAAATAGTTTTTTAACTTCCATGCTGAACAGAGGATGCCTCTATTACTGTCTGACTGGTTCATTTTCTGTGGTATTAATACTTCCTTGAGCAGGACATCATAGCTGGTTAGGCTGATATGCTGGGCTGTCTTGAGAAGGCTCCAATTTCATGCTGATTCTCATCTCAGTTGGGCTTTCTTCTCATCAGCAAATTGCAGTGTCTGCCACTTTCAGTGTCTAGCTTAACTGATGTCTTCAGCCTAAGGACTATTGCGTTCTCTCAGCAAAAGGCCTGAGTTTGGCACTAGCATAACTCATGGCAGGCATGAAAAGAAAGCCACATCCCAGAGATGAGTAAGGTGCTAAAGAAGTTCTATCAGGATGAAGGGAATTCATCTTGAGTTCTCCTGAATTCAGTCAGGCCCCTAAGCTCAGGTATGATTAACACCTCTGTCTTCCATGCTCACCAAAGCCACAAAAAATACACACACACACACACAGAGGCACATGTATATTTTGTGTACATGTGTATGTGTGTCCATATGCACTCATGCAAAATGTGTGTGAATACATGTGTGTATAATCACATATACATTTATGGCAAAACATCAACAAGCATTTATTGAAGTTGCAACCCTTGTCCCAAAGCTCATTGGTATGAAACTCTCCCCTTACTGGTGGAAATTAATGCTCTGCCCTGAGTGAGGGATGGGACAGAGTTGGCAAGAGGGGGAGAGTTCCAGCTTTCATAAGTTTTAGAAATTCTTCAAGTTTTAAATCACTTGAGGCACTTCTGGCTTCCAGCTTTGAGAAGGAAGATGGAAAAGGCCAAACTCACTTCATCTGAGTGAAGGAAACGACTCTAGGACAACATGAGAGGAGCTGGCAGTCTCTTTCATCTTCCTATTTCCAGCTTGCTACTCTAGAGGTTGAGGGGAATTTCCCCTTGGGTGGTTGAGCTAAGTCATTTAGCTCCCAGTGGGAGAGCTCCTTTATTCTGTTTTGTAGTATTCTTTGTATATGGGTTTCTTTACTATTTACTATGTGTATTCATTGTGGAATTGGTATTTAGTGGCAAAGGGATCAAGCTTTGGTTCCCCCTTTCCTCCAATAATATAGACAAAAGTTAGATTGAACCTGATTATATCTCTTAGACTAATAGTATTTAAGAGATCAAAAAATTAAATTCAAGACTGTTATTCCTTCTTTTTGAAGAGAGCTGAGTGGTCTCCAGTCTCAATTTCCTTCTTTCCTTCCTGGCAGGATTTAAAGTCTCATTTGGAGAAAGGTGGGGGTAGAAGAGGCTAGAGATATTTATTCTGCCTCCCTTTGATCCACATGAGGACAGCCTTCTACACATATGGAGCCCATATACACACATATACATATATACATAAATATAATGTAAGATATAAAACATATGTATGATATTTATGCGTACATATGCACCCCTCTCTTTGTCTCTGTCTCTCTCTTTCTCTGTTTATTTAGCTATCTATATCTCAAGTGCTGACATTCTAAGAAGTAAGAAGCAAGTGCATTCTGCCTTAGCACAGTGCCTGGCACATAGAGAGGTGTTTAATAAATGTTTATTAATTGTTAGATTGATTGAGTGATTGACTCTACATAGACACAGAGGTGAGAGATCGAGTGGAAATGACCTTTCTATTAAGGACATAAAGTTCACTAAAGGGAATAATATGAAAACCATTCCTAGAATGGTATCACAGATTTTAGAGTTGCTAAAGAATCCCCACCACAACATAATAATTGAGGTAATCATGCTTCTTTTTGGAGCCTTCTTCTACCTCCTGAGGTAACCTATTTAAATTCTAGAGAGCTCAGGTTGTTCAAGAGTTTTCTTTATGGGTTTTTAACCTTGGTGTGTGTGGGTCATGAACCTTTTGGCAGTCTAATGAAATCCATGGACCTTTACCTAGAATAATGTTTTTAAAGGAATAAAATAAAATACATAGGATTTCAAAGGACACTAATTATATTGTAATAAAGATGTATTTTTTCCCATTCAAGTATGTAGACACCTCAAAACTGTCCATCTGCTAGATTAAGAATCTGCTTTGCGTAATACCTAAATTTTTTTTAGTACATACTACAAATTGATCTTGATTCTACCCTCTTGTGCTAAACAGAACAAATTACTTATTTTTCCATATCAAGACAGTTTAAATACTTTAAGAAAGTTATCTTACTGTTCCTGAGCACGCTTTTCTCCAAGATGACATCCTTAGCTCCTTCAAAGATCATCATGTAGCATGGACTCAAGGCTCTTTACCACTCTAGTTGGTAGAAGCTATAGAGTACAAAGGGCTTAAAATGATAAGCCAAAGGTTGTACTTCATCCTAGTCTTAAAAGTGGCCATTCGGGTTCTGGAGCAGGGGAGTTACATGGTCACCATTATGCATGAGGAAGATTATTTTAGCAGTTGTAAGGAAGATGGATAAATAAGAGGAGAGAATGCAAACCAAGAATCCAATTAAGAGGTTGTTTCAAGAATCAAGGTAATAAGGACCTAAACTAGGTTGGTGGTCATGTGAGTGGGAACAGATCTCAATTGTGAATCTATATGAATGATGCTTACAACTGATTGATTATCATGGTGAGGAAGAAGGAAGAGTCAAAGATGAGAGACACCAAGTTGGTAAATCTGTATGATGGAGAGTTTGGAAAAGGGATAGATTTAAAGGGAATGACAATGAAGTCTGTTTTGAAATTGTTGAATTTGTAATGCCTAGGGGCCATCCTGATGAAGATGCAAAAAACAATACATATTTGCATTTCTCACAGTTGTCTTCATGCAGTAGACATACTAGATGTTTTCTGACTTGACCTAATGCATTATAAATAACAATGTGCAAATAATATACAGATTCTCTCTCTCTTTCTTCATATGTATATAGACACACACATACATATACATATATGTCGCTCAGTTTCTTTTGCATATCTATATCTATATCTATATATATGTAAACACCTGCGCAGGGGGCATGAGATATATCTATAAGCAGAAGAGTGAGAATGGAAAGTGGAAAAAGCAGGGTATTTCCTGTGGGTGTCTTTTACTCTCTAGATTGGCTACAAATCACTCCAGAACATTTACCATCTTTATGCTTTCACTTTCACTTTAACCATTTCCCTTCCCTGTTCTTGCTCTCTGGCATCAAAAATATCATCATTCTTATCCCGAGGGAGTTAGATGGGTGGGGAAAGATCAAAGTTGGAGTGGAAGGGAAATATTTGCTCTCTTACCCAATACTTTTTTAATGTAAGATAATATATGTAAGGTATTTTGCCTTAAAACCTATATAAGATGTCAGTTTTATTCTATTATTACTACTGCTGCTGCTACTACTACTGCTACTGCTACTACTGCTACTGCTGCTGCTGCTGCTACTACTACTACTACTACTACTACTACTACTACTATCACCACCACTCCCTCTGCTGCTAGCACTAATACTACCACCACCACCCCACCACCCTACGATGATGATGGTGACAACGATGGTTACTACTACTACTACTATCACCACCAACACACCCTCTACTACTACTGCTACTGCTGCTGCTGCTACTACTACTATACAAAGTCTAGTAAGAGTGCAGAGGTAAAATAAATCACTTTTGAGCTGAAACTCAAAGGATAGATTTAATTTCAACTAGAGGAGATCTGTGGAAAGGTATCTCGGTATAAAGAACAGCTTGATCAAAGGTGCTGAGGGGGGAGAGAAGTGGACAGGTTTCAAGGATACTAAATATCCTTATTAATACTCAGCTAACAGTGCTCTAAAACTCCATAACTTTTGTCTTCCTCAACACTCTAATAGATCTTAAAGAGGCAAAAAACTGAGAGATGATAGTGGGAAATTCTAGGAAGGAGAGAAGATATACACTGATATACCCAAATTACATTATGGTAGGCATTTCCATGTATCAAGTGAAATCAGGTAAGTTTATCTTCCCTCTACTGTCTCTTGGGAACAGAATGAATTCTCCAGTCCCAAGTCTTCTTTGGCATACCATTTAGCCTTTTTTCTAATCTAGGTAAGAGGGTGATGGGCCTGATACCTCATGATGGTAGAAATTCATAATCTGAGCTAGCTTTGGACTCAATCTTTAAAAGGAGATAGAGAAATATGATACCACGAGATACAGTAATGTGATTATCAACGGAGACACAGAAGGCGTAGACACAAAGAGAAGAGATCTTTGCCAGTAGTACTCTAATGCCTATAGGATCTAATACAAAATGTTCTGTTTGGCATCCAAAGTCCTTTGTAACCTAGCCTCCTCATTCCTTTCCAGTCTTCTTACACCTTACTTCCCAACACATACTCTATGATCCAGTGACACTGACCTCTTGGGTATCTCATGATCAAAACCCTCCTTCATCTATCTATTCCAGACAGTCTCTTTAGTTATCCCCCATGCTTTGAATGCTCTGTCTTCTTTACTTATGACAGTTGAGCTCCTCTCCCCCAGGATTCCTTCAAGTCCCAACTACAACCCCATCTTCTACAGGAAGTCTTTCTATTCCTTCCCTCCTTAATTATTTCCTATTCATCCCATGGATAGCTTGCCTTGTATGTATTTGTTTGCATATTATCTCAGCCATTAGATTGATAGAAGGGACTGTCTTTTTATTCTTTTTGTATCCCCATGGCTAAGTATAATACCTGACATATAGTGTATGTGTTCATCCTTCATTGCCGAAGAAGATCATGCCATCAGAAAAATGACTTGCCCTTGACTTTGTTTTTTTGAGTGAGGGAGGACTGTGCAATTCACCAACGTCCCTGCTCCCCCAGAGTCATCTGAATCCAGTGACCAGATATTCATCAGGATGACTGGAGATGACCCAGGATTAGGCAACCGGGGTTAAATGACTTGCCCAAGGTCACACAACTAGTGAGTGTCAAGTGTGAGGTGAGATTTGAACTCAGGTCCTCCTGACTCCTGCACTGATGCTCTATCCACTGCACCACCTAGTTGCTCTTCTGACACATAGTAGGTACTTAATAAATGTTTACTGATTGATTGATTGATTGAAGGAGAAAATAACAGGAACTTAAAAGATGTTCTTCTGAGACAGACTACACTGAGAGGAGACATTCAGTGATGATAAATTATTCAGATTTAAAGACTAGTATACCCATGTGGCCTCTTCACAGGTCTCTATAACTAGCATGATGAATAGAGAAATTGAGCCTTAAAGAGAGGGAGCAAAAGGCATTCAGAGCTCAACAACAAGATATTGCAATGTCTTGCTTCACTTACACATAGAAAGAAGTCAGAGACTTCAATAACTACATGACCTCAAAGGGATCATGGATATATCAAGGAACTTAAAGTATGATCTGAGCCTACCCCTCTACTGATACTATGAATCTTGCAGACTGTATTGTCTTGAAGGAAAGTGGGACCTGTCAGAGGAGAGGATTGTTCAATGTCCTCTAGAAAGGAAGAAGAGGGTTTTCCTGAATACTGAAGAATTAGGATACAAATCCTGTCCATATTTTCTGTCAGGTTAAGTAAAACTGGTACTATGTCACATATATTGCCATTCAAAGTAGGGGAGGTAATGTCCCTTAAAAGTACATGAACACAATTCTGATGTTTCGAGAAAAAAAAAAAACAACTCTGATTGAGGATAACACCAGCCAAGTTCTGATGTTTCCAGGAGCAATAGGGACACGTCATGAATATTTCTATAATCATAACTCAGTGTGCTGTGTCTTTGTTTATGTCCAATTGATAGGTTATATTTTGTGAGTTCTTCATATAAAGACACATCTAGACATATTCTGATCATGACTTCTTAGTAAATTCTTCATATATCATCATTAGGATATGTCTTTTGAGTTGCTTTAGTTCAGTGTTGATTGGCTGGAGACTACTGTGGATTTGTGAGATAGCTGGTCAGATCTATCTATGTATCTAGGGGTCATAGAAATGGGTTTGAACCTCTGAAGTGGAATTTATTGCATCGTACTCTATCAGAGTCAGAGTCAATATGAAATAGAAGGCAGATTCCTACTACAGCCATTAAGCAACCATAGAGTGATCTGTGGTTTAATCTTTGTGACCTCACTTTGAAATCCCCTATCGTAGCTTTGTTTCCCTCAACCCCTCTACTTTTCACACTACAGTCCAAGAAAATCTGGACATCAAGTAATATTTTCCCTGAAGCAGGGACTATGAGGTCAAAGAGTTACGTTTTGTCCTGGAACTTAAAAATGAGCTGCACAATTTTATAGTCAGCAGTAAAACTAGTGGTTATAGCAGCTAAAATAAAAAGCTAATCAGATTCCATGTTTCAGGACATAAACTTGTCATGATGTACATTGACAAGAGTTTCTCCCCTCCCCCTTAGATATCAATACAAAACCCTTCTGTGAATTTTCACTTTTCTTTTCCCTAATCTATGTTAGATTTTTGCTCAAGTCAAAAGATAGGGGATGGGTTTACGGATTTGCTTTGATCCCTCTGACGCTGATTCTCCTTCAGGATTTACTCAGTTTAAGTAGTCAGATGCTTAATTCAGGTTACTAGAGAACTTTCTTTGAAGTCAGGAATGGTGAAGAAGCTGTAGGTTTCTGTAATCACACTTCCCTCACCAAAATGGTTGTTGACTAACATCATTTCTCAGTGACAGTGAGTTATTACCAAGGCCACTTTAAGTCAGAAATTTCACCATGATGTGAATCCTTATGTAACTGACAGAATATGAGACATATTTAGGAAACTTCAAGTCTTTGGATACTGATATTAGCTATGTGACTCTGGATAAGTTAGATAACCTCTCAGCCTTAGTTTTCTCACCTGAAAAATGAGAAAAGTAATTTTGGCACTAACCAGCTTTCACTTAGGAAATCTCAAAGTACCACAAGAATGTGAAAATTTTGGTGGCTTTATGATCTCAGCAAAGTGGGGAACTCCTCTCTCCCACTAGTGCATCAGAAGCTATACTGATGGTTTAAGGTCCAGTCTCATGACCCAATTAAATCTTGAGGGCAGCTTCATTGACTTTTTGGGAAAAGTTAACCTTGCCTATAAATATTGCTTCTATCACACTGCCCCACAAAGTAGTTTCATCTGAAGTCCTCTTCTGTCGAAGAACTTTCAGTAAAATCAAATCTCTTTCCCATACCTCTATTTTTTTTACCACTCCTTCCATATTATTACATATATTGTATCCTTCCAGTTGAATGTAAGCTCCATGAGGGAAGGGTCTACTTCCTTTGCATCTTCCCATCTCAATGTGAGGCCCCTAGTGCTTTATGCATAGTATGTGCTTAATGACTGTTGATGAACAGAATGTATTTGTCCACTTTATGGGTATGATTATAAATGGAATGGAGAAAAGAGAACTTGGTTGCACTCAAGGAGATGTTGGTACAGTTTTGATTGCTAGTTCTAGGTTTATTTTCTGACTTTGCCTTTTATATTGCTCAATGAGATACTGGCTATCTGCCTGGCTATGTCTTGGTGGCAGTGCCAATAGCATGTCACAGCATATGGAAAGGATCTCGTTCTTATCCATACATTGCTACTCTACCCTCATCACTTAGAAGATGTTTGGGGAAAGCCACCAACATATAGCTATCATGTTTCCTTAGAATTTCCCCAAGGATTTCCTAAAATTTAAAAGATTAAAACATGTGACATATATTGCTCTAATTTGGTATGCAAGGGGAGGTTGCACATATAATTTCATAGATGTAGGGAAGTCCTGGTATGTGGAGACCTCTTCCAGTCAATCAGTCAACAAGCATATATTAATTATTTACTGGTGCTTTTTGGTGAGGCAGCTAGGTAATGTATTGGATAGCATGCTGGACCTGGAATCAGGAATATTCATCTTCCCAAGTTCAAATCTGGCCTCAGACACTTAGTATCCAGGTGACCCTGAGCAAGTCACTAACCCTGTTTGCTTTAGGCTCCTCATCTGTAAATTGAGCTGGAGCCTTCTCAGTATGTCTTCCAAGAAAATCCCAAATGGGATCATGAAGAGTCAGACATGACTGAGCAACAATGTGTTTTTTGCTAAGTGTTAGGAATACAAAGGAAGGTCAAAATAAAAAAAAAAGAAAGAAAGAAAAAATAACCAAACCACAGCAACAAAAACAAAACCAAACAAAAAAACATGGTCCTCAAGGAGCTCATTTTCTAGTAAGGGGAGAAAACAAAGACAGCCTGGTGTGTATATAAGATATATACATAGTAAATGGGAGATAATCTTAGGGAGGAGGAACTAGTAGTTGTGAGAAGAGGAGGGATTGACACCAGGACAGACCTCTTGTAGAAAATATGATTTCATCCGAGTCTTAAAGGAAGGCAGAGATATCAGGAACCTGAGGACACTTGGTGAAAACTTGGTCAGAAGATGTAGTTCCATGCTTGAGAAGACCAATGTTGCTGGTTCATAGAGTATGTAGAGAAGAGCATAGTGGAAGAGGACTGAAAGCGTAGAAAATCAAATGCTACAGCAAGGAGTGGGTTAAATTGGAATGCATTGTAATCAAATATTCCTTTCTAAGGTAAAAAATAAAAGAAAAAAATTTGAAGTCTTCTTTATGGAAGAAAATCAAGTTAATCTTCACTAAGGAAACATCTGTCGAATCCCACAAAATCAGAGAAAAAGAAAAAAAACACCTTCAGACGTTCCGTTCGGATCGTGGTGATTAAATTCTTATTTTAGGATGGGATCATTATGACTTGTAATTTCTTTCTGAGTTTTAATTGAAAAGACTCTGTATTCGGAGTATTTCAGTCCTACGCACCCAGACCCTTGATGGTTTGGCCATTGAATTCACACCTGCTTCCCAATTTGGCAATTACTTACTGTGGAGAATCAGTTGTTTTGAATGGCTAATTGGTTACAGGTGCAATGAATTAACCATCTGCCATAGAGCCAGACTAAACCTGAAAAAGAAGGAAAATCCCTTTTCCTTTCTTACTTTGGGAGCTCCTCTTAGGAAATTTCAGTGAGATCTAACCTGGCCTTCAGAATCTAAGATTTGCGACTGTCATACTGGTGAGCCAGGTGATCAGTAAAAAGATTCTAAGTGAGTCCTATGCAGGTCTCTCACTCTCTCTCTCTCTCTCCGTGTATGTGTGTGTGAAAGAGAGAGAGAGAGAGAGAGAGAGAGAGAGAGAGAGAGAGAGAGAGAGATGAACCAGTCTCTTTTTGAAGTATATATAACATAGTATCACAACACACATTTTGGAGTCAGAGGACCTGAATTTAGGTCCAGGCTCTGATAGTTATTACCTGACTGACCTCCAGCAAATTATTTAACTTCCCTGGAACACAATTTCCTTTTCTGAAAAACAAGGGTGTTGGACTATATGAACCCTCAAGTCCCTTCTGTCTCTAGATATGAGCTCCCTTTTATCACAAAATATTTGGGGCTTTTTTCTGAAGGTAATGCACTTTCAAAGGTCTCCTTACAACTCTATTATACCATATTTTGTTTCTGGGATCCTGCCTTGCATGGATTTCCTCTAATGAACATTGTCTTCTCCTTGGTTAGGCTTCAGCTTTCAACAATTCTTTCTTTTTATCTGATACTCAAATTTTTACAAATTCTTATAGTTTAAGTTTTTAGCAGACAAAATGATCTAGGATTAAAGTCTCATTCCTCTTTCTATGTGCTGAATCTCATCATAGCTATCATTGTAATTTATGCCAATGAGATGCAAAGCAAATCAGGTCTTCTCCTGATTGCTCAGTGGAGGTGAGTAACCATATTTGTAATAGTGTAACAGCTGTTTCCTTCTGGATGTGTCAAAATTTTCCTGCCTCTGAGTGTGGGCAAAATGAAGATCTTGTTAACTAAAAAATAATCTGAATTTTGAATCTGAGTTGCACCTCAAATAGTAAAAGCTAATTCAATCAGCTGGGCCCCTTTGTCTTCAAAAACTATGATTATTCTTTATTTATAGAATTGCCTCAATTCACAGTGTTTTTTTAAAACAATATCTTTGATTTTATCTCCTAATAATTTCTCATCACCAAATAATTTCTATATCTTTTGTTGTTTTTGTTGTTGTTTAGTCATCCGACTCTTTGTGAGCCCATGGACTACTTACAACACAGCAAGCCCTTCTATCCTCTGTTTTCTCTTGATGTCTGTCTAGGTTCATGTTCATTGTTTCTATGTTACTATCTATCTGACTCATCCTCTGCTATCCCCTTTTCCTTTTGCCTTCAATCTATCCCAGCATCTGGGTCTTTTCCAGTGAGTGTCATCTTCTCATTATGTGGCCAAAGTATTTAAACTTTAGCTTCAGTATTTTGCCTTCTAGTGAACAGCCTTAAATAATTTCTTCAGTAATTGATTAATTTGATCTCCTTACTTTCCAAAAGACTCTCAAAAGTATTCTCAAACACCACAATTTGAAAACATTGATTCTACAATACTCAGCTTTCCTTATACTCCAATTCTCACAGTCATACATTGCTACTAGAAAAACCATACCTTTGATTACATGGAACTTTGTTGGCAAAGTGATATGTCTCTTATTTAGTCTGCTGTGGAGATTTTCCATAGCCCTCTTTCCAAGAATCAAGCATCATTTAATTCCATGACTCTAGCTGCTGTCTGAGGTGATCTTTGAACCTGAGGATATAAAATCTGATACTACTTCCATTTCTCCCACCTCTACTGGCCAGGAAGTAATGGGAATAATTGCCAAGATCTTAGCTTTTTGGGGGATTTTTATGTTAAGCTGCAAGCCAGCTGTTAAATTCTTCTCTTTCACCTTCAGCAAGAGACTTCTTAATTCACATTCATTTTCTGCCACCAAAGTGGTATCATATGCACATCTGAGATCATGAGTATTTTTCCCAGCAACCTTAATTCCATATTTTGATTTATCCACTTTGGCATTTTGTGTAATATGCTCTCCATGTAAGTTAAATAAACAAGGTGACAATATACCGCCTTGCCATATTTCTTTTCCAGTTATAAACCAAATAGCTGTTCCATGTTTAATTCTAATTGTTGCTTACAGACCCACACGCAGATTCCACAAGAGAAAGGTAAGATGATCTGGTACTCCCATTGTTTGAGGATATGTCACATTTTTTTTGATCTACACAATAAAAGGCTGTAGTGTAGTCAATGAAACAGAAGTTGATTTTTTTTCCTGGAATTGCCTTGCTGTCTCCATCATAAAGCAAACGTTGGCAATTTGGTCTCTAATTCCTCTGCCTCTTCAACAACCAGTCTGCACTTCTCGTAATTCTTGGTTCACAAATTGCTGAAACCAACTTGTAGAATCTTAAGAATAACCTTTCTGGCATGTAAAATGAGTGTAATCATTTGGTAACTTGAACATTCCTTAGCATCACTCTTCTTGATGATTGGGCCTTAAACTGATCATTTCCAATCCAGTGGCTACACCTGAGTTTTCCAAATTTGTTTGCACATTGAATGCAGCACTTTAATTGCATCATTTTTTATGCTGTCAGGATTCCTTCACCTCTACTATCCTTGTTGCTAGCAATGCTTCCTAAGGCCCACTTTACTTCATTCTCTGAGATGGCTGACCCTAGATCAGTAACCATATCATGGTTACTGGGTATGTTAAGATATTTTTTTGTGTAGTTCTTTAGTGTATTCTTACTACTTCTTAATCTCTTCTGCTTCTATGAATCCTTACCATTTTTGTCTTTTATCATGTCCATTTTGTTCCCTTGATATCTTGAAGATTTTCTTGAAGAGATCTCATCTTTCCCATTCTATTATTTTTTCCTATTTCTTTGGATTGTTCTTTTAAGATAACCTCATCTTTCTTTGCTAGTTTCTGGAATTCTGTATTCAGTTAGATATATGTATATATTTCTTTTTGTAAAATCAAGCACCCCAACATACACAAAAGGGCCTACTATCACAGGTTCTTAGATCTGCTTTTCTAAAATGAAAGGCAACTTTTGAGGGGTCAACAATCACTTCAATCAGGAACATGTATTATTCATTTAGTTCATGGGGAAAAATCAGCACCCTGAAATTCAGCGAAATTACAGAGAAATCAAAATCAACAAACATGCTTCCAACTGCCTGACATAAGCAACACATACATCATAGATCAACAGACAGGTTCAACTCTCTGACCATTACATACATGCATAGTTAACCAGAGAGGGAAGCACCAACATCTGGGTTTTCAAAGCCAGGGGGTTGCTTAGCAGCTTCCCAGAGTCTCATCTGCAACACAAATCTTCTTCCAAAACTAAGCCTCAAAGCAAAACCTCATTTCAGGGTACTTAAACATTTTTTTAGAAGCAGAGAGCATCATTGTAATGTTCAAGACCTTCATTAACCAAGTGTTAATGGTGGGCCTTCCTACAGTTCTTCCCAGGCCCTTTAATGAATGGGGAAGATTTTCTTTAATCACATTATTCAATCAGAGACACTTGATTAACACTAAAACAAAAACAGCAAAACATCCAACTTTGCTTGCCATTACATTTTTTTCTTTTGTTTTCCTTCTTTCCTCAGTGGTTCAGAAAGCCTCATCAGACAGCTATTTTTTCTTTCTTGCTTTTCTTCTGCTTTGGAATGTTTTTGTTTCTGTTGTTGCTGCTGCAGTTGTTTCTTGTACAATACTGCAAACTTCTGTCCATAGTTCTTTGGCTACTCTATCTACTAGATCAGATCCCTTAAATCTATTCATTACCTTCACTTCATTTTCATAAAGGATGTTTTTTGGGTCATACCTATATGGTCCAATGATTTTCACTGCTTCAAGCTGTCTGAATTTTTTACATCACCAAAATTTTTCCTACTGCACTTTCCTAGAGAGCCATACCACACAAGAAATATTTTTTAAAAGAGGAAAAAAAGGAAGGGGAGATAAACACCAGCAAAACTGATCAGTACGTCAAACTGTACACACACATACACACACACACAGACATGCAAATACATACCTACATATAATGCCACATATAATCACATTATGTATGTGAACATGTACATGTGCACACATATGTGCACAATACACATACATATATACTTACATATATACACACATGTACACACACACAGTGCCACAACCAAGAACTCTGTGTGAAAGAGTAGAGGTATCTTCTCATTTTTCTTGTGCTGCGGTCATCATTTTTTATAATTTTATTTTTAATTATATATATGTAAAACAAGTTAATATATTACATATACATATATTTTATATAATTTTGTAATGTTCATTTTTTTCTACTTTTGTGGTGGTTTTTCATTTCATTGGCATTATTGCAGGAATTGTATACATTGTTTCCCTGGTTTTATTTATTTCACTCTCCATCAATTCACAATTCTTTTCATCTTTCTCTATATTTGTTATATTCATCTTTCCTTAAGAAATTTTTCATTCAGGGGAGGAGCCAAGATGGCGGAGTAGAAAGATTCACATATGCTAGCTCCGAATCCACAGCCCATAAAGTACCTATAAAGAAGAACTCCCAACAAATTCTGGAGCAGCAGAAGCCACACAACAATGGAGTGGAGGAGATTTCAGTTCCAGAAAGCCCTGAAAAACTGACACCAAAGGTCTGTCATGCACTGGACACAGAGCAGAGCCCAGCCCTGCCTTGGCCACATGGTGCCAAAGGGACCAGATCTGAGCACGCTTCAGGGGCAGAATCTCCAGTGGCCGCACAGGTCCTCCACCCACAGGTGCAAAGGTTACTGAGAGAATCTTGATGGTTGCCCAAGAGGGGAGCAGGGTGTCTCCATAACTCAGGCCCCCTCGGGAGGCAGCAGTGGAGGCAGCAGCAGAGAGGTGCTCCCAAAGCAGGAAGGAACTCAGATGCATAATTGAAGGTCTCTGCATAAAACCCCTGAGGGAATTGAGCTCTGTGAGGTGGCCCTGCCCCTTCCTGAGCACCTGAACTAAATCTCACACTGAATAGCAGCCCTGCCCTCACCTGAGCACCTGAATTTAATCTTACACTGAATAGCAACCCTGCACTCTTGAAAGCCCTGAATCTGGGAAGCAGCATTTCAAACTCAGACCCCAAGCACTAGCTGGGCAGATCTGGAGGCAAGGTGGGGGTGGAAAAAAATCTCAGAAGTCAAGTAACAGGCTGGGAAAATGCCCAGAAAAGGGGAAAAAAAATAAGACCATAGAATGTTACTTTCTTGGTAAACATATATTTCCTCCTTTCCTTTTGGATCAGGAAGAACAATGCTTACCATCAGGAAAAGACATAGAAGTCAAGGCTTCTGTATCCCGAAAATCCAGAATAAATATTCAATGGGCTCAGGCCATGGAAGAGATCAAAAAGGATTTTGAAAATCAAGGTAGAGAGGTGGAGGAAAAATTGAAAAGAGAAATGAGAGAGATGCAAGAAAAGCATGAATAGCAGGTCAACACTATGCTAAAGGAGACCCAAAAAAATGCTGAAGAAAATAACACCTTGAAAAATAGGCTAACTCAATTGGCAAAGGAGATTCAAAAAGCCAATGAGGAGAAGAATGCTTTCAAAAGCAGAATTAGTCAAATGGAAAAGGAGGTTCAAAAGCTCACTGAAGAAAATAGTTCTCTCAAAATTAGAATGGAATAGATGGAGGCTAATGACTTTCTGAGAAACCAAGAAATCACAAAACAAAACCAAAAGAATGACAAAATGGAAGAGAATGTGAAATATCTCATTGGAAAAACAGCTGACCTGGAGAATAGATCTAGAAGAGATGACTTAAAAATTATGGGACTCCTTGAAAGCCATGACCAAATAAAGAGCCTAGACATCATCTTTCATGAAATTATCAAGGAAAACTTGCCCTGATATTCTAGAACCAGAGGAAAAAATAATTATTCAAGGAATCTACCAATCACTGCCTGAAAGAGATCCAAAAAGAGAAACTCCTAGGAATATTGTGGCCAAATTCCAGAATTTCCAGGTCAAGGAGAAAATATTTCAAGAAAGAAACAATTCCAGTATTGTGGAAATACAATCAGGATAACATAAGATCTAGCAACTTCTACATTAAGGGATCGAAGGGCGTGGAATAGGATATTCCA
>CM053771.1:302683864-302701722 GCA_028658325.1 Potorous gilbertii | reverse complement strand
CCTACCTTCCCAAGGGAATGGGTGGGGAGGGAGAAATGGGGAGAAGTTGGAACTCAAAGTTTTAGGAACAACTGTCAAGTATTGTTCTTGCTACTAGGAAATAAGAAATACAGGTAATGGGGAATAGAAAGTGATGTGGCCCTACAGGACAAAAGAGAAGATGGGGTAAGGGTAGGGAGGGATGAAAGAAGAGAGGGCAGATTGGTGATATGGGTAATTAGAATGCTCAGTGTATTGGGGAGGGGGGAGGGGACAAATGGGCAGAAAATTTGGAACCCAAAATTCTGTGAAAATGAATGTAAAAAGTTAAATAAATAAATTTATTTAATAAAAAAATAATCCTAATCTCAGACAAAGCAAAAGCAGAAATATCTAATCAAAAGAGGAAGGAAACCCTATCCTGCTAAAAGGCACCATAGACAATGAAGCAATATCATTAATAGACATTTATTCATCAAGTGATATAGCATCCAAATTCTTAGAGGATAAGTTAAGAGAGTTACAGGAAGGACTAGCAAAACTACACAAGTGGGTGATCTTAACCTCCCCCTCTCCAAACTTGATAAACCTAAACTCACATAAACAAGGAAGAAGTGAAGGAAGTGAATAGAATTGTGGATAAGGTAGATAGGATAGATTTCTGGAGAAAATTGAATGGGGACAGAAAGGAATATACCATTTTCACAGCAGTACATGACACATATGTGTGTGTGTTCATCTTCCATTGCCGAAGAAGACCATGCCATCAGAGAAATGATGACATAACTTGCACTTGACTTTGTTTTTGAGTGAGAGCTGTGCATGCCACCAACTTCACTTCTCTCCCAGAGTCATCTGCATCCAGTGACCAGATATTCATCAGGATGACTGGAGATGACCCAGGATGAGGCAATTGGGGTTAAGTGACTTGCCCAAGGTCACACAGCTAGTGAGTGTCAAGTGTCTGAGGTGAGATTTGTACTCAGGTCCTCCTGACTTCTGCACTGGTGCTCTATCCACTGTACCACCTAGCTGCTCACATGGCACACATACAAAATTGACTATGTACTAGGACATAAAAATCTCACAATCTGGTGCAAAAAGGCAGAGATAGTCCTTTTCAAATTGCAATGCAGTAAAAATTATATGTAATAAAAGACCATGAAAAGATAGACCAAAAATTAATTGGAAATTAAATAATCTAATCCTAATGAATGAATAAACAACAAATCATAGAAACAATTGATAACTTCATTCAAGAGAATGACAATAATGACACAACCTACTAAAATTTATGAGATGCTGCAAAAGCAGTGTTTAGGGGAAGTTTTATATCATCGAATGACTACCTGAATAAAATAGAAAAAGAAGAAATCAATGAATTGGGCATACAGTTGAAAAAGCTTGAAAAAAGAAAAAAATTGAAAATCTCCAAGTAAATATCAAATCAGAAGTGCTGAAAACCAAAGGAGAAATTAATAAAATGAAGAAAAAATTTAACTAATAAATAAAACTAAGAGTTGGTTTTATGAAAAAACCAATACAATTGATAAAGCTTTAGTCAATGTGATTTTTAAAAGGGACAGTAGAAAACCAAATTACCAATATAAGAAATGGAAAAGTGGAACTCACCTCTGATGAGGAGGAAATTAAAACTATAATAGATATCACTTTGCCCAATTGTATTCCCATAAATTTAACAATCTAAGTGAAATGGATGAGCATTTAAATAAATATAAATTGTCCAGATTAACAGAAGAGGATTACTTAAATAACCTCATCTCAGAAAAGGAAACTGAACAAGCCATAAATGAACTCCCTAGGAAAAAATCTCCAGGGTCAGATAGATTTATGAGTGAACTCTATCAAACATTTAAAGTACAGTTGATTCCAATACTATACCGACCATTTGGGAAAATTGTTGAAGAAGTTCTCCCAAATTCTTTTTATGATACAAATATGATTCTGATACCTAAACCAAAAAGAGCCAAAACAGAAAAAGAAAATTACAGACCAATTTCCTTAATGAATATATAGATGCAAAAATTTTAAATAAGGTTATTAGCAAAAAGATTACAGAAAAACTATCACAACAATAATACATTATGATCAGGGAGGATTTATTCCAGGAATACAGAGATGGTTTAATATTAGGAAAACTATCAGCATTATTGATCACATCAACAACAAAACTAATAGAAATCACATGAATATCTCAATAGATGCAGAAAAAGCTTTTGACAAAATACAACACCCAATCCTATTGAAAATACTGGAGAAAACAGAAATAAATGGAGACTTCCATAAAATAATAAGCACTATCTACCTAAGACTATCAGCGAGTGTTATATGCAATGGGGATAAGCTACATACATTTTCAAGAAGATCAGGCGTGAAACAAGGATGTCCATTATTACCACTGTTCTTCAATATTGTATTACAAATGCTAGCTGTAGCAATAAGAGAAGAAAAATAATTGAAGGAATTAAAATAGGCAAAGAAGAAACTAAGTTATCACTCTGTGCAGATGATATGAGGATATCCTTAGAGAATCCTAGAGAATCAAGTAAAAAACTACTTGAAATAATAAACAACTTTGGCAAAGTAGCAGGTTATAAAATAAATCCACATAAACCATGTGCATTTGTGTGTGTGTGTGTGTGTGTGTGTGTGTGTGTATTACTAAGAAAGATTAACAGCAAGAGATAGAAAGAGAAATTCCATTTAAAGCTAAGGTAGACATTATACAATATCTTGGAGTCTACCTTCCAAAACAAACCCAGGGACTATAGGAACACAATTACAAAACATTTTTCACACAAAGTCAAATCTAAATAATTGGATAAAACATCAGTTTCTTGTGGGTAGGTTGAGCTAATAGAAAAATGACAGTTCTAACTAAAATAATTTACTTATTCAGTGCCATACCAAACTACCAGAAAATTATTTTCTAGAGGGAGAAGAATTATCAAAATTCATCTAGAAGAACAAAAGTTCCAGAATATCAAGGGAATTAAAGAAAAGAAAATCTAGGGAAGGTAGCCTAGCCCTAACCAGATCTCAAATTGTATTATAATGCAGCAGCCATCAAGACTACTTGGTACTGGCTAAGAAACAGAGGGGTAGATCAGTGGAATAGATTAGGTACTCAGCACACAGTACTCAATAAATACAGCAGTTCACTGATACACCCAAGGACCCCAGTTTCTGGAATAAGAACTCACTGTTCTGACAAAAACTGCTGGGAAAACTGGATAATAGTGTGGCAGAAACTGGACACAGACCAATACCTGACACTGTACCCAAGCATAAAGTCCAAATGGGTATATCATCTAGATATAAAGACTGATAGTATAAACAAATTAGGGCAGCAAGGAATAATTTATTTGTCAGATTTATGGAGAATGGAGAAATTTATTACCAAACAAGAGATAGAGAACATTATGCAGTGCAAAATAGATAATTCTGATTACATGAAATTGAAAAGTTTTTGCACAAACAAGCCCAATGCAAACAAGATTAGGAAGCAGAAACTGAGAATTTTTACAATTAGTATCTGTGCTAAAGGCCTCATTTCTAAAATACAGAAAGAACTGAATCAAATTTACAAGAATGCAAGTCATTTCCCAATTGATAAATGGTCAAAGGATATAAACAGGCAGTTTTCAGAGGAAGAAATTAAGGCTTTCTATAGTTACATGAAAAAATACTCTAAATCCCCAATGATTAGAAAGATGCAAATCAAAAGAACTCTGAGGTACCACATCACACCTATCAGATTGGCTAATACGACAAAACAGGAAAACGACAAATTTTGGGAAAATGTGAAAGAGATTGAAAATTAATTCACTGTTGGTGGAGCTCTGAGCTGATACAACCATTCTGGAGAGCAATTTGGAGCTATGCCCCAAGGGCTATGTGCATACCCTTTAACCCAGCAATATTGCTTCTAGGACTATCCCAAAGTGATCATAAAATGAGAAAAGGTCCCCCATGTACAAAAATATTTATAGCAGCCCCCTTTTGTGGTGGCCAAGAACTTGTGAGGCAACAGCCATCAACTGGGGAATGACTGAACAAGTTGTGGTATATGTATGTAATGGAATACTATTGAACCACAAGAAATGATGAACAGTCACACTTCAGAAAAGCCTGGAAAGACTTATATGAACTGATATTGGGTGAAGTGAGAAGAACCAGGAGAATATTGTACACAGTAAAAACCACGGGGTGTGAGCTCTGTTTCTGACAGAATTAGCCCTTCATAGCAATTCAAAGGCTTAAAACATTCCCAAAGGAATCCTTGAGGCAAAATGCCATCCACATCCAGAGAAATAACTATGGAATTGAAACACAGATTGAAGCAGACTACGTTCTCTTGTGTAACTTATTTATTTTTGTTTTTGTCATGGTATCTCCCATTTGTTTTAATTCTTTTATTCAATATGACTAATATGAAAATGTGTTTAATAAAAATGTATGTGTAGAACCCATACAAGATTGCTTGCTGTCTTGGCGGGGGGGGGGGATGGAAGGGAGAGAAAATTTAAGACTTATGGAAGTGATTATTGAAAATTGAAAACAAATGAATTAATTTAAAAAAAAGAAAATGTTTTATGCCTGACACCTGATTTTTCTTTCTTTCTTGGGGAGGAGAGTGTTTAAAGCATTAATGTAAAAGCAGTTTGAAGTCCTATATAAAAGGGTCACAGCCCTTGTGGCCATAAAGCATTGGTTAAATTCCTGCCTCTCATACACACAAAGTGCATGATCATAGACAGCCACAAGTTCTCAATTCTTCAAGATATTAAGAGTGTAAGTTATAGAGGAGTGAAAGAAGTTTCCATACCAAGAGTTCCCCACACAGATGAAACTACAGTTCCAAAAATTATCTCCTTGTTCTAAAACAATAGGTTAGGTTTGGAAATCAGGACTTAAGATTTTAGTTAACAAATTATGTGTTTTTGCTGTTGTTGTTGGGTCTTTTCAGTTGGGTCCAACTCATTGTGACACCATTTGGGGATTTCTTAACAAAGACAGAGGAGTAGTTTGCTGTTTTTTTTTCAGTTCATTTACAGGGTCACATAGCTAGTAAATGTGTGAGGCCAGATTTGAAATGAATCTTCCTGGCTCTGGAGCTGACACTTTAAAATTACTACTATGTCTATAATATTTTGACATTGAACTAGAATCAGTTGCTTTTCATTATCACTCTCCACTAGTAAAATTGGGAAATGTAGTTTGAAAAAACAGTAACTTTGACTGGGATAGAGATGAGGGCAGAAGAGGAAATACAAAGATATTCATGTATTTTTTCCCTATATGTAGCAGGATGCCAGAAGCCAATGCTTATTTGGAAAGAAATATCCCTGGGCTCCAATACCAACCTCTCAGAGAGTCAATACTAAGAGGAAAATGCTCAGACTCTTCCTGACAAGCCATTCCAGCCACCTTGAGCCATAGTCTGAGAATGTTCAAGGTGGCAATGGGGAGGGAGGTCAGGGAACTTTCACAAATAGGCATACCCCTAGAAAAAAGAAATGTTAGGCCCCACCATCGTGATGAATAGCAGCTCCTTTGGGGTTCAACAAATGGCCTAGGACATCAGGGAAGGAGAGAAAACTATACCATAGTATAACGTAACTACTCTTTGATTATATCATGTGCCTGAGCCACAGAGCAGATGCTAAAGATGCTGATACTATTCAGATTGATGAGATTAAGAATGGAAATTTCTCATGTTCCTCCTTTCTTTCTCATGCCTCTCCTTCTTGGGAAGACTTGCCTATTCGTTCCCTTTCCATTTTCCTTTTGTTTTTAAAGTCAGTTTTTTAAGATAAATGTTGGGCAGCTAGCTGGTATGGTGGATACAGCGCAGAGCCTGGAGTCAGGAAGACCTGAGTTAATGCCCAAAGGGCTACAAAACTGTGCGAACCCTTTGATCCAGTAATACTACTGCTAGGTCTATATCCTCAAGACATCAAAAAAGGGAAAAGGGCCTATCTGCACAAAAATATTTATGGCAGCTCTTTTTGGAAATTGAAGGGATGTCCATCAATTAGGGAATGGGTAAACAAGATGGAATATTATTGTGCCATAAGAAATGACAAGAAGGATGATTGCAGAAGAACCTGGAAAGACTTACATGAACTGATGCAAAGTGAATGAGCAGAACCAAAAGAATGTAGTACAAAGTAACAACAATACTGTAAAGTGACGAATTGTGAATGACTTAGCTATTCTCTGCAATACAAAGATCCAAGATAATCCCAAAGGACTCAAGATGAAGCAAGCTATCTGCCTCTGAGAAAGAACTGAAATTGCCTGAATGCAGACTATATCATGCTATTTTTCACTTTCTTTGTTTCAGTCATTCTTTTTGAGTCTTCTTGTACAAAATACATACATGTAAATACTTTACATAATTACACATGCATAAGTTATATCAGATTGTTTACCATCTCAGAGAGTGGGGAGGGGGCAAAGGGAGGAATAGAATTTGGGACTCAAAACTTTTTCTAAATGTCAAAAATTGTTTTAACATGTAATAGGGGAGAATAAATTATATTAAAGAGGAAGATCTGATTTCAAATTCAGCTGCAAACAGATACTAACTATGACTGAGCAAGTCACTTAACCCTGTTTTTCTCCTTTTTCTCATCTCTAAAATGAGATAGAGAAGGAAAGGGCAAACCATTCCAGTATCTTTGCCAAGAAGACCTCAGATGGTGTCATGAAGTATTGGATATTATTAAAACAACTGTACAAGAAGATAAATGTCATTAACCATTGCATTATTGACATACATGTCTCATTACTCAAATGTTAAAGAGAGAAAGCAAGGGTGGGGCAGAGAATGAAACAGACAGACAGATTCACAACTGCAATACACACACACACACACACACACACACACACACACACATATTTCCCCCAAGATCTTTTTTTTTCCTGACTTGGAACTGAAGCTGAACAAAAGGCACAAAATGATCCTTATTTGTGTGTAACTATCTAGCGTAGTTGACATAAAGACAGTCCTTGCCTTCAACCAAGCTTTCATTTCCCTCCAGGACTAGCTTCTCATTTTCCGGAGAGAAAAAATGGGTGAGGATCTTTCAAGGCAATGAATGAGTTTTGATCAAGGAAAGGCAGTTGACAAGCTTTGCCTTGTGTGAGAGGCAGCATCTTTTCCACTATTTATTTCCGTTGTCTTCCTTGTCTGGTTTGAAAGGAAAACCATTCTTCCAGAGGGGAGGATCTGAGAAAAAGCTCACACAAGGAGTGGGCCCAGTAAATGGGTTACTGATCTTGTACTAGACATATCAACACATCTAGCAGCCTAACAACACATCTCTCCCCATTCCCACCCCCAATCATACACACACACACACATACACACACACACACACACACACATATTGCTGCACCAACATCAGGAGAAGAGCAGGGAATATAATCAGTGGCACAAAAATAGAAAGAGGTCCAGTTAGTCAAATGTTGTTATGGAGATCAAAGAAGGTAAGGTCTGAGGAAAGGTCATGGGATTTAGGATGTACTTATTGCAGGTGACTAAAGAATAAAGCTAACATTAACTCCTCATGACCTGGGACTCCAGTCTTAGTCTCTTTTGCACAGTGCCTTACATGTCATGATTATTTCACAAATATTTGTTGAATGATAGAAAATATTACTAAGCAGCCAGGCTCCCCTCATGAAAATGTGATAAAATAGTAGGGTTGCCAGCACATAAAGAAGACACCTTTAAACTACCCTCTGTGATGCCTGTACTCTCTCCGAATGCAGAGTCTTCAGTCACACACTCCCTGGGGAAGAAATGGAACTGGACTTAAAAGAATCAAAAGAGAGAACACCTGAAGCCCTCCTCCCTTGATCAAAAACAGTAGGTGAACTATGCAGAGCATGATTGTGAGTGATTGTCTGGCTCATGGGGATTTAAAGCTCTCTTTAGCAGTAAGAGACTGGTTAGAACTCAACCCATTATGGAAGGATCTAAAAACGATTACCTTCTCACTGTCATCTGCCTCCATATAGAGATAGAGAATGCAATAGTTATCTAAACAATTCCTAGACAAAAAGGTGACTGCATTGTCATTTCCCATCTCCAGAGGGAAAAACAGAGTAAACTTTATGGTCATAAAAATGAGGGCCATTTGGCCTTGGTGTTGCTGAAATATCTTGACAGAAGAGGAATTAATAAAGCCTCATTCATAAGGAATTCCCCAATTCAGAAACTGTGATTTTACAGATTGATTGGACCAAAGTTTATCTTTGCACAGTCAATATTGTTTAAAAAATAAGAGGGTTTGCTAAGTAAATTAATAGTGTAAACAAGGCAAAAATTTCCCTGCTTAGGAAGGAAGACCAATAAACTTGGTTTCAAGCACTAATTTGACAGCAGTTTGCATTCTAAAAATGAGTGCTAATTAGAAGTAATTGTTTTCTATTTATTAAGACAGTAAAAAGAGGGTCAAAAATAATGCCACGTTCACCCTTCCCTTGACCCTGTTAGCGATGCTTCTGTGTTTACTGGCAACTAATAAAACTCCATTTCTTTTAAATTTTCCACAACTCCTTCTTGGTCTTCCTTCCATTTATGGCAAATGTGCAAAGTTTTAATTGAATAATAGTTCAGCTAATACAAAAAAGCTTGGTTTGACAAGCTGCCAATTTGCCACATTTCGTATAAGTACTATATTTGCCTTCCAAAAAACAATAACTAGGCAGAAAGGATGCAATAAAGCTGGAAAATGGTTCGATTCTTCCAGAATTCCCTTGAAGTGAGGGGAGGGGAGGGGAGGGGAGGGGAGGCACTCTCTCCGGTCTTTTACCTTTCCCTCCAGCTGTGAAGCTGATATTCTGATAACATTTATAGTGATTGTTTTAAATTTTTTAAAGGACCTGTGGCTTCCTCTTCCAGAATCTTCCTTCCTAGGAACCAAATTGCAATTACTCCATAGTCATTGCTACTCCAAGTAGATAATTTCTTGGATAGTTGCAATGGAAAAAGGAAGAATTGTCAACTTCTGATGATGAGCCTCTCTGAATTTAGCTAGGTTTGTTCTTAAATAATACTATGAGCTTGATCAAACAAAATAACTGAATGTAAGTATTTCCATGCACTCTTTGCTACCAGAAAAATTCAGAGTAAAGACATCCTAATATTCCAGAGAAAAATAGATTTTTAAATTTTCTACATTTTTATAGAAACAATTTTAAAAACTGACACACTTTTCACAAGACTGTCAAAGAGACTACTATTTGTAATTGACATCAGACTTTGAGTAAAGCAAGGTGGGGTGTGTAAAAATTTGAAAATAAAAGCAAGATTTGATCTTTTTCTCAGCTAACAATGGCCAGATGGCACTGTTACTTTGTATGCAAAGTAACTGCAATTTGAATATAATTCAGGAATATTTAACTACTTTGAACCTTGGGTATAAGAATACATGTTCTATATTGAAGTGTACAACTTGTTCTAGAGTCCTACCACCTCTGTTGTGAGGGTTTGCTATACCCTTTTTAGGGCTGCTCATCCACCATTGGTGTGTACCTGATTCACCCAACTCTCACCTGTGCTCCTAGAAGCTATGGCATGCATAGCAGCAGCAACATCCTGGTAAACCCTCCCAGAAGATTGGCTAAACTAAGTTAAGGTTAACCAACAGGCCTCAGACCTGTTAGAGAGTTAGGGGAATGTCTACCCCAAGCATGCAAAGACTTCCCCCTGTGGAATAAGTGGGTGAGAACAATTTCTTCCAACGGGTATGAAGGTGGCTGAAGCAGGTGCTGTGGAGTGCTCAGAGCTTGCTCAGACATCAAGATGCCAAGGTCATCCACTGCGTCCTGGACCATTGCAGGTTGTCTTGACTTTCATCCTGCCATTGGACTTTTATGACTCTGAAAGAGAGAATGAGGCCAATGACTTCTTGCAACTCTGCCTCACTTAAGTCCAATTTATGTGCAAATCAAGACATCATCTGTGATGACATCAGTCCACTCTGAAGGCAAACTGCAACAAAACAATCTATAAGTTCAATTATAAAATATAATTATATTATAATTCATTACTTATTTACTAATTGAATATGTCTTGACATCTCATAGATCATAAAGAGTCTATAAATGAATTGATTGCCAGGAAGGTATTTATATTACGAAATCAGCCCTGGGCAATGTCTATTCATCACAATTCCAATGTAATAATCATAATTTTAAAATTCTTAAGTTTATTTGCAAGCAACAACTTTATAAAGCCTTGCCATCCATCTATCCTGTATATATTTTGTACATAGTTATTTACATGTTGTCTCCTCAATCTGTACTATATGCTGGGCTTTGTGCTAAGAACTGTAGATACAAATTAGGAAAAGATAGTCTCAGATCTCAAGCTCCTTAAAATCTCTTTAGGGAAGATAATATATCAGAAAAGAACGTCAGTCTCTGACCTCAAGGACCTTACAAACTAATTGGGAAGACAACATACAATAGAAGTGCAATAAAAGAGAGAAGATCCCTGGCACAGGGGAATGGGGGAGATCATACTCCGCTGCTCACGAGACCCAAGCAGAGCCAATAAAGAGTTGAGAGACCTTCTCTGACCTCTTTAAAGGAAAGCTTTTGACGGAGTTTGTTGTTTGTTCATTGTTATGGATTATTGTTTTCTGTCTGTTTTTGTTTCATCCTCCAGTCCTTCAATCAGAGAGACTGAGGCAACTGAAGGTTCTAAAGAAGTGTGAATGTCAAAGCTAAAACTTCTTGACTATGTGTTTTCCTGATGAGAGATATTTTGGGGGAGGGGACATAATGGTAGTAGAACTGGAATCAAGCAGAACAGATACAGGGAAAGGTAAACTCCTTGTGGCCAGGATCTGCTTTTGTCTTTCTCTGTATTCCCATAGCTTAGCAAAATGTCTGGCATAGAGTAAGCACTGTAAGTGAATGTTGACTACTTTTCAACCTGTAGAATTTTCTTAACTGGAACAGATTGTTCATCACAAATTCCTTTTTCTTCCTTTTTTGGTCAAAGTGAGATATCTCTGGACTGTATTTTTTTTTATCACTGAACAAAAGAACAAGAGTGAAAAATAAAAATAAATCAGTGCTGGAATAAGAGCAAAACAATAATGTCCTTTTCATCTGCTGGTCAGCCACTGTAAACACCTTGACTTGAAGCAGAAGTAGAAATGCCTGCTCTGTAGCAATGTTAGAGTATAATTTGCTGCACTAAGAGTTTGTATTGATAAATTCTACCCTCAGATGTATGTACACAGCTCTTATTACACTCAATAGGAACTGTGCATGGACATACGAGGAGAAAATTTGGTCCTGAAGGTTAACGTGGTTATAAATTCAAAATGTGACTTCTCTAATTTAAAATGTGGCTAGTTTCATTTAGTTTAAATTGGGGGTATGTATCATTGTCTCTTTCTGCCTCAGGATAATATTGGAAATGAGATGTTTCATTTCAGTGCTTTTCTCCCCATTGAAATAGTGTAAATAAATAGTTTTTGAAAGATTTAATGAAATCATCAGTTGCCTAGAGTCAACAGATGACCTAAAGTTTAGTATTTGGCAAGAGCAATGATGCATCCATATCCAAAATCTTAAGAAATAGTTTTCAAAACTGTCATGTGCCAGGAGAGTTGGGAAAGTGGGAAAAAAAGAAGAATCCTCTGGAAAGAAATATCACAATGGTTCACCTATATAGGTGCAGCCAAATGGACTATTGAAATTAATTGGTGCATTCTAGAAAGTGGAAGAAAACAAAGAGATCTAGTCAACTACACTGTGGAATAGTATTCCCTTTCATGATTGAGAAAAGCAAATGGAATCATTCAAAATTCCAAACTTGCTTTCTCCTAATGGAAAGAATACCGATTGGGAATTAGGAGGCTGAGGTTTTAGTTGCTCTTCAACAATTGATTAGTTGGTTTCTTCCACTTATAAAATGAAGGTGTTAGATGAAGTGATTTCTAAGACAATTCCAGCCCATTTTCTATGCAATAATAATTTTTAATATAATTCTATTATCATAATTATTTCTATATATTTGCTTAGCTATGACTAAAAGAAAATTTTAGAAATGAAAGGAATTTTAGAACTCCACTACTGGAGGTAGGGAACCTGTGACTTCAAGGCTACATGTGGTCCTCTAGGTTCTCAAGTGTGGCCCTTTGACTGAATTGTTCTGTGAAGTTTGGATTCAGTCAAAGGGCCACACTTGAGGACCTAGAGATAACAAGTCCTCTATTCCTATATCTAATATTTTTGTTATTAGAATAAATGAATTAATAGATGGTGAAAAAGCATTTATAAAGGGTTATTTAGATGCTGATCACTACACTAGATGATGGGAGAAAAAATATAACTCGAAGAGTTTACACTTTTATGCTCTCATAGGTGAAGTCAACTCCAACATGGGAATGGTGGCCAAAGATAGTTTCCTTATGTGGGAAGTTACAAGGATGGTGATGGAACAATATAGCAGAATCTCTGCAAATCCACTTTGGAAATCATAATATTGATTGATTACAGGCTCAGAGCAAAAAAAAAGAAGCAAATAGGAGGTAAAGATAGAAGAAGTAGCAACAACGGATGCAGAAAATGGTTGGAGAAACGGCATGGCTGGGTGGGGGCAGGGTTGGCTTACAGCACAATGGATTAGGGTTTCCTGAAGGAAAGAGAGTTAAGTTGTCATCCCCAAGGTTACAAAACAGTAGTTGATCATTTCGACACTATTTCCCACTGGCTGTGTAGAGATGGTCTCCTTGACATTAAGTTTCATTATCAACACCTACAATCAACTCTTCTTTCAGTAAAGAATGGATATCATTTAAAGAGGGTTTGAAAGACAGAATAAAGAAAGGAAATGTTTGGAAAAATCACTGCTTCCCTTAACATCAAAGCAAATTGGACTCACTAATTTAACAGAATGAGAATAAAAAATATTAATAGTGCATACCTTTGGGTTTAGATAGGAGTTAAAGTAATGAAGGGGAATAACAATAGTTAATACATACACAAAATGCCTTCTGTGTATTATTTGATCCTTACAATAGTTTTTGCAAGGATGGTATTACAATATTACCATTTACCATGTTACGTATGAGGACCTGAGGCTGGAACTTGTATCCAACAGAGCCAAGATTCAAACCCAGATTTTCTAAGTCCTTGTCCGCTACTCCTTTTATGCAATGCTTCATCATGAGATAAGGTAGGAGGAAAGAATATAAGAGTAATTACTTATTTTTATTGCCTATCTGTAGCTTTACCCAGAAAAAATATCATCATGGTGACTTCCAAGCTGGAGTGTCCTGGTAAATGTTTAACAATCAACTCTCTGGGGAAGTAAAAACATACAACATACATTTTAAAATTTAACCTGAACAATTTCAAAATCTGAATCATTCATATTTTTTTACCACTTTCTTAAGTTTGGACAGTCAACAAAATAAATCCAGTCCTGATATGTAGTTTTCCAATTTCTAAGGTGTGGCACCAGGCCTATAGCCAGGAAGACTCACCTTTCTGAGTTCAAATACAGCCTCAGAGACTATGCTATCCTGGGCAAGTCACTTAACCTTGTTTGTATCAGTTTCCTTATCTGTAAAATGAACTGGAGAACTAAACGGCAAACCATTTCAGTATCTTTGTCAAGAAAACCCCAAATGGGGTCATGAAGTGTCAGGAACAACCTAAAAATGACTGCAAATCTTCATCATTGAAATGTTTACGCAGAATGTTTAATAAGTTACTCTCAGTTTGAGCTGGCTCTAGCACACCCATGTTTCCAAATGACCAACTAATCAAATTCTTTTGTTGCCCTATACGTTTTTTTTCTGTTGAATATTGTTTGAAAGAAATGAGCCATCTTCTTCAAAGAATTCTTTTGTTACACAGAGATTTTTTTCTTTACAGTGGAATTTTACCAATATTGAAACAGATCCATCTATAAATTTTAAGACTGCATATTTCTACATTTATTATATCTGATAGTAAAAGAAAATGAAATCAACTTCTATTGAAATATGTATCATTGTATTAAGAATTTTACCTACATAACAATGATTAGGGTGGTTAAGTCATATACCACATATACTCATTTTCAGTCTAAGCCTTCATAAAGGAGTAGAACACGTATTTTACCATACCCTGAAACAAAGTCTTTGATTAGGGTGCCACAAATGTGATTCTCCCTAGACAGTCTGTCAACAAATTATGGTAGTTATCTAAGAAAAGCAGATGAAATCACTTAAGTGGAAAATGAGAAATGAAGTATCTTTGCTTATGTATTTTCCCTTATACAAATCTATACCTCCTCTCTCCCTCCCCTTCTTTCAATTCTGAGGCTACAATAATGTAGGTTTTGTTCTTCTCCCATTATTTCTCTTCAGTATTGCCTTTTTTTGATTGTCAGAAGGTTTCATCAGAGCAGCCAGAAAGTCATGAATAGCTGTCTTTTGCTGAGAACTAAGGAAGCACACAGAATCTGATACAATATTTAATATGTCCATATTTTCAGTGACTTTCAGACATTATCTAGCTGAAAAGTAGACATCTCAAAGTTGTACAGCTAATTCTCAATGATTACCAGGTGGATTATCTGTATCTTGGACTATTCGAATCCAATATTGTAAATGAGCCTCCAGAAAGCAGCAGTGGAAGTCTTGGGGTTCACTTGCTGTTACAGAGAAATTTAGCGATATAACTCTCCACACTATTCCTCAGCTTTGTAAATATGTTTGCTAAATGATAGGAAGGAGGTAAATATTACTTTGCAGATAACACTGTGAAACTTGGATTCCATGGCTAGCAATGGGAATACAGTATAAGTAATGGAAGGATATGTCCTGTTCAGAAGAATTTAATCCCATATAGAAGGAAATGTATGAACCTGAAAAGGGAAGCCTGGTAAATTTTATTTGGTGGAAAATGAGAGGAAGAAAATTAGAATTTAAATAGTAGTAGAAACATGATAGAAAATAAACCAACCAGAAGAAGGAAATTGAGGGAGAGTTGCTGGAAGACATTACAAGCATATATAAAGGCAGGATCTTGCTATGAGGGGGGACTTCACCAGCCAGATGTCTGATAAAGGTCTCTTTCTACTAAGATTATGATTGTGATAAATTCTTGACTTGCCTTGTCTATTATTCTGCATTGGATTCAGGTCAAATAACTGGTTAGTGGTTAGAAATGACAAAAGCCTTGAAAGAAGCATCAATACCACATTGGAATTGTTAATGAATAAGAAGAAGACTTATTATTGTCTAACCTGTATACTAGAATTTGAGAAAATATATATCAACTTATTCAGCGTAAGGACAGGTGAGATCCCATGACCTGATGTTCTAGTTAGGAAATCAGCTACAGATGGGTGGGAGACATGAGTTCAATAAGAGTAAGACATTTGAGATTAACTTTATTTCCCTTGTGGCCAGGGATACTAGGTCAGTAGATCAACAGAGTGACTTGGAAGAAGGAATTCTTAAGAAATTTTCAGATAACTCAAACTTGAGAGGGGTGGTGTATGTATTGGATGACAGAATCATGACGGAGAGTATTCTCAATAGGCTGGAATAATGGGACAAATCTAATAAGATGAAATGTAAGTTTCATTAATAATAAATAATAAATAAATAATAATAAATGATGTTTCACACTTGGTTTCAAATAATAAATTTAACAATATAGGATAAAAGAAATATGGCTAGAAAATATACCATGTGAAAAGAGTCTGGAGGGTTTTAATAAACTGCAAGCTCAGTAGGAGTCATCATTGTGAGGTAGCCATCAGAAAATTTAATGCTTTTGCAGGTTCCATTAATTAGAAAATTTATATCCCAAACAAAGAATATGTACTAAAATTTTTAGAATCTCAAATATATAAGAAATCCTTAAGACTACTGAGTATAACCACTTCCTTTTATAATGACTCATATAAAAAATTAGAAATCAGATCATATACTTTTCACTATATACTTTTCAGGTATGATAGAAAATAGGAGATAAATTAACAGTTTAATTAAAGATTGAAGTCATTATAAAGACTAAAATAGGTCATTTCAATTATAGGAAATTGAAAACTTCTGCACAAACGAAATTAATGTGTCTAAGATAAGTGGTAAAACTGACAGGGGGGGCTCTCATATTAGGTTTCTCAGATAAGATTTTGGTATATAAGATATATACACAATTGATAGACAAAAACACAAATTCGTTCAAAACCCATTCCCTAATACATAAGTACTGAAAGGGTGGGAATAAAGAGTTCTCAAAAGAATTGAAAATTCTTAGTAACAACGTGAAAAAATAAATGTTCCAAATTGCTAATGATAAATTAGAGAAATGCAAAACCAACACTAAAAATAAAAGAAGGAATAATCAATATTGGAAAGGTTTGGTTGGAGCTGTGAATTAGTACATGAAAAAAATTGTAATTGAGCAAAGAGTGATTAAACTATCTATGTCCTTTGAACAAGAGATTCATTTTAAGCATGTATTCCAAAGATGTCATTGATAAGAAGAAAGCCCACATATACACAAAATATTTATATTTGTAGTAGCAATGAAATGAAAACAAGGTTTATATCAACTGGGAATGGTTAAAAAATTGTTTTATATGAATGGAATGAAAAATTTCTTTTTTAAAAAAATTTATTTAACTTTTTACATTCATTTTCACAAAATTTTGGGTTCCAAATTTTTTATCCATTTGTCCCCTCCCCTCAGCCCAATACACCAAGCATTCTAATTTCCGCTATCATCAATCTGCCCTCTCTTCTATCATCCCTGCCTTCCCTTGTCCCCATCTTCTCTTTTGTCCTGTAGGGCCAGATAACTTTCTATTCCCCATTATCTGTATTTCTTATTTCCTAGTAGCAAGAACAATACTCAACAGTTGTTCCTAAAACTTTGAGTTCCAGCTTCTCCCCATCCCTCCCTCCCCACCCATTCCCTTTGGGAAGGCGGGCAATTCAATATAGGCCATACCTGTGTAGTTTTGCAGATGACTTCCATAATGGTCGGGTTGTGTAAGACTGACTATATTTCTCTCCCTCCTACCCTGCCCCTCATTTCTTCTATTCTCTATTTTGATCCTGTCCCTCTCCAAGAGTGTTGATTTCAAATAGCTCCCTTCTTCCATTGCCCTCCCTTCCATCATTCCTCCACCCTGCTTATCCCCTTCTCCCCTACTTTCCTGTATTATAAGATAGGTTTTCATACGAAAATGAGTGTGCATTTTATTCCTTCGTTTAGTCGGATGTGTTGAGAGTAAACTTCTTGTTTTTCTCTCAGCTCCCCTCTTTTTCCCTCCACTAAAAAGTCTCCTCCCTAGCCCTTCTATGAGAGATAGTTTGCCCCATTCCATTTCTCCCTCTCTCCTCCCAATACATTTCTCTCTCACTACTTAACTTCATTTTTTAAAGATATGATCCCATCCTATTCAATTCACTCTATGCTCTGTGTGTGTGTGTGTGTGTAATCCCACAAACTACCCAGATACTGAAAAGTTTCAAGAGTTACAAATGTTGTCTTTCCATGTAGAAATGTAAACAATTCAACTTTAGTAAGTCCCTTGTGACTTTTCATTGCTGTTTACCTTTTCATACTTCTCTTCATTCTTGTGTTTGAAGGTCAAGTTTTCTTTTCAGCTCTGGTCTTTTCATCAAGAATGCTTGAAAGTCCTCTATTTCATTGAAAGACCAGTTTTTCCCCTGAAGTATTATACTCAGTATTGCTGGGTAGGTGATTCTTGGTTTTAGTCCTAGTTTCTTTGACTTCTGGAATATCCTATTCCACGCCCTTCGATCCCTTAATGTAGAAGTTGCTAGATCTTATGTTATCCTGATTGTATT
>CM053771.1:302659466-302683364 GCA_028658325.1 Potorous gilbertii | reverse complement strand
GTGATTCTTGGTTTTAGTCCTAGTTCCTTTGACTTCTGAAATACCCTATTCCATGCCCTTTGATCCCTTAATGTAGAAGCTGCTAGATGTTGTGTTATCTTGATTGTATTTCCATAATATTGGAATTGTTTCTTTCTAGTTGCTTGCAATATTTTCTCCTTGACCTGGGAACTCTGGAATTTGCCCACAATGTTCCTAGGAGTTTCTCTTTTTGGATCTCTTTCAGGCAGTGATAGGTGGATTCCTTGAATACTTATTTTGCCCTCTGGTTCTAGAATATCAGGGCAGTTTTCTTTGATAATTTCTTGAAGGATGATGTGTAGGCTCTTTTTTTTTGATCATGTCTTTCAGGTAGTCCCATGATTTTTAAATTGTCTCTGCTGGATCTCTTTTCCAGGTCAGTTGTTTTTCCAATGAGATATTTCACATTCTCTTCCATTTTTTCATTCTTTTGGTTTTGTTTTGTGATTTCTTGGTTTCTCAGAAAGTCATTAGCCTCCATCTTTTCCATTTTCCTGAGTTCAAATCTGGCCTCAGACACCTACTAGCTATATGACCCTGGGCAAGTCACTTAACCCTGTTTACCTCAGTTTTCTCATTTGTTAAATGAGCTGGAGAAGGAAATAACAAACCTCTTCAGTATCTTTACCAAGAAAATGCCCAGGGGGACAGAGTCAAGATGGCGGAGTAGAAAAACACACACAGTCTCCCCCCACAGCCCATAAAATACCTGTAGAGAAGGACTCTCAACAAATTTTGGAGCAGCAGAAGTGGAGAACAACAGAGTGGAGGAGATTTCCAGCCCAGGGTAACCTGAAAGGCCCATGGGAAATGTCGCTTGCATCTGACTCAGAGCAGAGCATGGAGTCCAGCCCAGCCTTGGCCACATGCATGTGGCTCACGAACAACCCTTGTGTGTGAAATCTCCCATCACAGAATAACCAGTCCCAAGTGCAGCGGTTTCCAGATCCCTCAACCCACAGGTGCCAAAGGTCAGTGACAGGGTTTTTCCAGCTGGCCAGGAAGGGAGAAAACTGAGTATAATATTTCAGGGAAAAATATGGTCTTTCAATGAAATAGAGGACTTTCAAGCATTCTTGATGAAAAGACCAGAGCTGAAAAGAAAATTTGACTTTCAAACACAAGAATTAAGAGAAGCATGAAAAGGTAAATAGCAAAGAGAAGTCATAAGGGACTTACTAAAGTTGAACTGTTTACATTCCTACATGGAAAGACAATATTTTTAACTCTTGAAACTTTTTTCAGTATCTAGGTAGTTGGTGGGACACACACTCACACACATACACACACACAGAGATAGAGAGCACAGGGTGAATTGAATAAGATGGGATAGTATCTTAACATAATGAAATTAAGCAGTGAGAGAGAAATATATTGGGAGGAGAAAGGGAGAAATGGAATGGGGCAAATTATCTCTCATAAAAGAGGCAAGTAAAAGACTTTTCAGTGGAGGGGAAAAGGGGGGGAAGTGAGAGGAAAAAAAACATGAAGCTGATTCTCATCACATTTAACTAAAGGAAGGAATAACATGCACACTCATTTTGGTATGAAAACCTGTCTTACAATATAGGATAGTGGGGGAGAAGGGTATAAGCAGGGTGGGGGAGAATAATGGAAGGGAGGGTAGTGGGAGGAGGGAACAATCTTGGGGAGGGATAGTATCAAAAGATAGAATAGAAGAACGGGGGGGCAGGATAGGAAGGAAGGAAATATAGTCCAACACAACACAACTATTATGGAAGTCATTTGCTATGCATTTGCTACTACCCAGATATGGCCTATATTGAATTGGTTGTCTTCCCAAAGGGAATGGGTGAGGAGGGAGGGATGGGGAGAAGTTGGAACTCAAAGTTTTGGGAGCAACTGTTGAGTATTGTTCTTGCAAGTAGGAAATAAGAAATACAGGTAATGGAGTATATCAATTTATCTTGCCCTTCGGGACAAAAGAGAATCTGAGGATAAGGGAAAGGAGGGATGTTAGAAGGAAGGACAGATTGGTGATGGGGTAATTAGAATGCTTGGCATTTTGTGGTGGCAGGAGAGGAGAAATGGGGAGAAAATTTGTAACCCAAAATTTTGTGGAAATGAATGTTGAGAACTTAAATAAATTTAAACACAAAAAAAAGAAAAAAGAAAAAAAAAGAAAATTTCTAACAGGGTCATGAAGAACTGGGCATGACCAAAACAACTGAATAACAAATAAGCAGTTGATCTAAAAGTAATTTCTATTTGTACAGTTTTCCAGAAATACTTGTTAAATAATTCATGTTTCTTCATTTTATCTAATGTTAGCTTTTGGTTTTATATTGATATACTTGATCATGTTTTATTTTTTAAAGATTCTCCTATGCCTGTGATTTGAAGGTTTTAAATTTTAAATATTTATTGTATTTTTTCAAAGAATCTCTCTTCATTTGTTAATATAATCATGTGATTTTGGGTATTTTTAAAAATATGTTTAATTATATCAATTATTTTCCTAATGTGGAATTTTCCTTTTACCTTTTCAATAGATTCAACTTGATCATAGTGGAAAATCTGTTTGTTTTTTTTAAAGAAATTACTGAATCTTTTTTTCCTAGAATTTTATTTAAATTATTTGAATCAATATTCATTAATGATACTTCACTGTAGGTCTAATTCTTCATAATATATCTCTTTGTATTAGGTATTAGGATTCCATAAAGCTGTTTCTGAGAGTATTTTCTTTCTGTCTTTTAAGAATAATTTGAGAATCTCCAATTGATCAATGGTCAAAGGATATGAACAGGTAATTTTCAGAGGAAGAAATTAAAGCTGTCTTGAGTCATATGGAAAAGTGCTATAAATCACTATTGATTAAAGAGATGCAAATCAAAACAACACACCTATCAGACTGGCTAGCATGACAAAACAGGAAGATGGTAAATGTTGGGGAAGATGAGGGAGAGTTGGAACACTGATTCATTGTTAGTGGAGCTGTGAGCTGATCCAGCCCTTCTGGAGAACAATTTGGAACTATGCACAAAAGGCAATAAAAACATGCATAATCTTTGACCTAGCAATATCACTTCTAGGACTATATCCTAAAAAGATCATAAAAATGGGAAAGGGTCCCTCATGTACAAAAATATTTATAGCAGCTCTCTTTGTGGTGGCCATGAACTGGAAATTGAGAGAATGCCCATCAATTGGCGGATGACTGAACAAGTTGTGGTATATGAATGTAATGGAGAAGAAATGATGAACAGGAAGACTTCAGAGAGGCCTGGAAGGACTTACATGAACTGATGCTGAGTGAAAGGAGCAAAACCAGAACTTTGTATACAACAACAACCACAGTGTCACAGTCATGCAAAGACCTAAAAAACTCCCAAAGGACTCTTGAGGCAAAATGCCTTCCATATCCAGAGAAAGAACTATGGAATTGAATCACAGAATGAAGCAGAATACTTTCTCTTGTGTTATGTTTTGTTTTTCATGGTTTCTTCCATTAATTTTATTTCTTCTATGCAACATCAATCAGGTGAAAATGTATTTAATAAGAATATATGTGTGGAAACTATATAAGATTACATGCCATCTTGGGGAGGGAGGAGGATATTGGGGGAAGGAGGAGGAGGGAGGGGAAAAATCTGAGATATATGGAAGTGATTGTAGAAAACAAAACAAATAAATTTATTTTAAAAAATAGATAAATACAAAAATTAAAGTACAAGAAATAATGTGTAGTACAAATTATTTTAAAATTAAATTATGTAACAGTTTAATACAATGCTCCTATACATATATCTACAGAAGGTTATTTTCTTTTAGTAGTTCCTTTATTGCCTATTTAATTTCCATTTCTGAAACTGGACTATATAATATCTTTAGATGGTCTTATGTTAATTTGGATATTTTATACGTCTATAGATAATCCCTGATTTCTTTTGAAGTCTTGATTTTGCTGACACAAAGCTATGTGTAGCAGCATCTGACAAATATTTTTATTTACTCTGTATTTGGGATTTCACTCTTTTCATTTCACTTCTTAATATAATTTTTATCTCTTTTTCTTTTAATTTAGAGAACACTAATGGATTATTGACTTTGTTATCCCTTTCAATTCACCAACTTTTAGTTTTACTTATAAATTTTAAGTATGATTTTGTATAAGCATAATTTTGTTTAAGAATAGTTTTTAAAGTATAGTTTTATTTATTTTTTAGTTTCTATTTTTATCTATTTCTTCTTTAATCTTTAAGATTTCATCTTTTTATTCCTTAATTTAATTGAATATTTAAGTTTTTGATGCTTTCTTTTTCAATTTTGTTCATATATATTCTTAAAAATGTATATTTTCACCAAAGAAATTTCACTTTTTAGGTTATGGAAATGTTTGGGAGTTGATTCATTATTGTCATTATTTTTTGCAGTTATTCATGTTTTCTGTGATTTTTAATGTGGCCTTCTCATGTCTATAATATCCTTATTAAATCTTCATTTATGCCTAGGTCTTTCATATGAATATTTGTATGAACATCATTACATAATGGTATCAAAGGGACATAACATTTTTGCTTTTTCATTTTTTTTGTTTCTTTGTACCTTATTTCATGATCTATTTTTGTAAAAGTGCTATGTGATACTAAGCACTCTATATATTTTTAATATTCCTAGTCAAAAGAAACCATAAACCACAAGTCCTTAAACTCTAAAGTCTTCCAGCCCTATACTTTCCTTTATGTTTCTCTTTTTCTTAGCTTCATCCATCTCTGAGAGAGGAATATTAAGATATCCTATGATTTTTGTGTTAATAGCTATAGAATTTTGTGATTCAGTAATTTTTCCTTTAGAAACATGGACACTATACCATTTGGTGCACACATATTTAACACTGAGAGAGAGAGAGAGAGAGAGAGAGAGAGTTATAATGACATATCGGCACATAAAATGTCTTTGCTTTTATCTATTGATATTATGAACTTATGTTTTTGCTTTTTCGGAATATAGAGTCTGATTATTTTGAATTCATCTAAGGCATAGAAAATGTCATGCTATCTTCTCATTTTAATTCAATACGTCATTGATTTACATGTATTTTGTGTCAAATATTTGCTGTTTTATATCCTTATCTCTTCTGTCACCCTTTTTATTGCATTGCTATTCCATTTACACTTAAGATTCTAAGTCTTTGGCTTCCATTTTCCTTCATTTAATTATTTTTAACGTTCCTTTAGAAATTTTCTCACTGTAGTAGAAAGACCATTGGATTAGGTTTATAATTGAAGGTCTCTCTTAGCTCAAAAGCTATGAAAATGTATTTTCATTAAAAAAAAACTAGCTGCTTCAATTAATAAGTATTTATTTTCTCTTCCTCCCAGCCCCTTGCCATTGCAGGGAAAAAGGAAAAAAAAAGGTAACAAATATAGAAAGTCAAATGAGACAAATTCCCATATTGGCCACATCCAAAAATGTTTATCCCAATCAGTGTATTTAGTGTTTCACTTTTCTGTCAGGCCATGGATGCCATGAATCATCATTAGTCCTCTGGAATCATGGTTAATTATTTTGTTTATCAGAGTTCTTATGTTTGTTCTAAAATTAACTATCACAAGCTTCAGGAGAGTTCCTTTTCGTACTCATACACCTAGAGATTCATTCAATGCCATCACTGCAAATAGTAAGCATTTGACATTTTTTTTTATTTGCCATGACTTTATTTAACTTTACTTGAATCAGATTGAATGATATCCCATAGCTTTCATGCTCTGCAACTTGGTAAATTAGTATATTTTCACAAATACTGTTTGTAATACCTCTAATTTTGATCAATAAAATGTAAATCTCTGCATATGAGAAATACTGATTTAAGAAATACTGATTTTAAGATTTAGTACTGGAATAGAAGTTTATAGAAGTGAATGCATTTGAGATAAGAGAAAGTAAACATCAGTTTCCAAACCTTAGTGCTGTTAAGGAGCTAAAGATTATCTAATTCTTCTACTATATAGGTTCATTGCAAGGTTTGTGAGTTTTCCATCCATGAAAAGAACATACTCTCTGATTAGTTACAGGAGGACCAGTTGTTTTTTTCCCCACTTAATCAGCACATTTCTTTAGAAGTGCTGACTCTTCTTTAGATTCATGAGTAATGGTTGTGTACTTGTCTCATCAAATCAAATTGGATCATACAATTTAGAAGGCTAAGTAAACCAACAACGTATTCAATATTTTAATATTATTAATTATATAATATTAATATTAATACAATTTAATAGAAAACAGTGATTGAAGGTACAATCATGTTATTCTACTACTTCTGTTTTTGTTTCCAATGTAAACAAACTTCATCTAATGGGAGTCTTTTTCCATACCCCAAGCAATAGATTTTTAGGTGATATTTGGGCACATTTGTTTATTTCATAATTCCTGTTATTGTATTATGCAGATAGGCAGAGGGTGAACTTGCCAACACATTCCAATTACTTAATGAAATTGGTAGATTGTCTTTAAATATGTGATTTCATCCTAGTTATAGAAAGACCAACTTTCACCTCAGCTCTCAAAACTGGTGAATTTCCAACATCCAACATTTCAAACATCTAGCTTATATGAGATGAAAAGAAGTAATTTCTAGTGGTCTAGGATTTGCTAGGAAATTCTGTAATAGATTTGAATAGCAGGAAAGAATCAAAGGAGTATTGCAAAACAATAACTGATATTTATGTAGTGCTTTAAAGTTTCAGATGATTTACATGTATTATTACTTTTGAACCTCCTAACAACCCTGTGAGCTAGGAACCATAGGTTTAATTATTTTTACATTACACGTGGGAAAACTCAGTAGGGATAAATTACTTGCCTATGGTTATAGAGCTAGCAGGTGTGAGAGGTAAAATTATAATACCATTTTTTAGATGCTGAATCAAACTTTCTTTTCATTAGATCATGCTATCTGTCTTTAAAAGTATAATCGGCCATATATATAATACAATAATACTAAAGAAGATAATTTAGTCATTGGAATGCAGGGATTTATGGTGTAGACCAGAGTATGCTAAAATACACCCAGTAAAATAAAGTTGTGACTTTTTAATCCTTTGGGAGGTAAGGAAGGAAAGTAGGAAGGGAGGAAGGAAGGATGAAAAGAAGGAAGAAAAAAGAAAGGAAGGAAGCAATGAAGAAAGGAAGGGAGGGAGGGAGGGAAGGAGAGAAGGGAGAAAGGATTTAAGTACTTACTATGTTTGTTCCAGACACTGTTCTATATTCTGTTATATGCAAAGAAAACCACTTACAAGATTCACTTTATTATTGGAAAGAATCTTGAAAAATCCATTTGATAAAGGAACACATTTAAACTGAGGTTAAAAGTAACTATTGTATAAGCACCAACACCTAATGGCTATTCCTGACTTAGTGGGTCTTATCAATCTAAACTGAAGCTCAGCATGTCTTTGGCAGGAAAAAAGGAGCTGGAGAGTTTAGGCATTGGAAAGAAGTCAAATGTAGGGGGAAAGACCTATATTTATAAGGCTAGGGTATGTCAAAATGTATATATTTAGCAGATGAGGAAACTGAGTCACATAAAAGTTAAATTACTTTTATAGTACTCTGGGCCTTCCCTGACTTCTCTATCATGCCTCAAGAGCTTTATCATTGAGGAGTCTCATCAGCTTACAAGATTGAATCAATGTTGGTACTCATACCTCATCTCTATTTTCTGCTCTTCTTATTGGTGGGTGAAACCATGACTCCAAAACTTCCATTTAAGAAGGGGACTCAGACCAGACATGTTATTTTCCACCTGGATGCACTACTTTAGGCTTCTTTTCTTTCCTTCCATCTTTCAACTTCCTTTTGTGTATGGTCTTCCCTTAGTAGTTTGTAAACTCCTTGAAGGCAAGTGCTTTCTTTCTTTCTTTCTTTCTTTCTTTCTTTCCTTCCTTCCTTCCTTCCTTCCTTCCTTCCTTCCTTCCTTCCCTCCCTCCCTCCCTCCCTCCCTCCCTCTCTCTCTCTCTCTCTCTCTTTCCTAATTTTGGATCACCAGCACTTGGCACAGTGCCAGAAACATAGTAGGTACTTAATAAATGTTTACTATTTTATTGATTGTGCAAGGTGGACAAATTGCTGGATCTTAAGTGAGAAAGATGTGAGTTCAAATCTAGTGGTAGATACTTACTAGTTGTGTGACTCTGGGCAAATGATTTATCTGTTTTCTACCTCATTTCCTTCATTCTTAAACTAAGATAATCATAGCACATATCTCCTATGGTGGTTGTAAGGATAAGATGAAATAACATTTGTAAAGAACTTTGCAATTCTTAAAGAACTGTATAAATAAATGATAGTGATTATACAAGGTCACCTCTACTAGGTTGTGGCAGAGCTGTGAATTGAACCCAGTTGTTCTGGATTCAAATCCAGCATTTCTTCCACTACATCCCTCTGACTTTTCAATTCACCACAGCTCCTATCACACCAATGTTTGGAGTGCAGCTGTTCTGTTGTCTGTGATCCCCTATTTGAGAAAACGTTGACATATAACCTTCAGAAGTCAGGCAATACTCTGATTTAATCAAAGAATTTAGGATAGTAACAGATTTTTACATCTTTAGTTTGACTTCAGCTCTGAATAACATAATTACCCCCTCACCAAGTGAATATTTATTGAACCTCAAATGGGGGCCAGGCATGATGTCAGTCATCAAGAAGAGAAATTAATACAAAGTAATATATTGGATTGAACAGTAATAGTAAAAACTGCAATTTATATAGCATTTAAGGGTTGCAAAGCATTTTACATTCATGGAAATACTTAAGTTTTATCACAGTCCTATGATATAGATGCTACAGGTCTTTTTATCTTCATTATTATTGAAATTATCTTCAAACTTAATAAGCTTGGAGAGCTTGTTGATTGCCAAGGATCAGGCAGCCAAAGAATTATCAAAGGCCGGATTTGAACCAAGGACTTTTGAATATCAAATATTTTTCCTAGGAAGGAAGTCTGGCATTGTTCAAATCCTTTCTCTGATACTCCTTAGTTGTCTTGTTGTGAAGAAATCACAATCTCACTAAAAGTATCAGGTTTCCCCTCTGTAGAATGAAGGTAACAATGCCATGCCCACCTGGCAGGGATCAGGATCAGAGATATCCTGATCAAAGAAGCAGGAGAAGTAACATATATATATATATATATATATATATATATATATATATATATATATATATATATATATATATATATACATACATACATATATATATATATGTATATATATATACATATATATAGTATTTTATGTTAAGTTGAATTAATGAAAAGTTTTCATGAATTTTATATTCTAGAATGAATAGAATAATTGATGTATATTTTTAGCTTCAAAAAATCATTAATTGTTTAATCCAATTCCTGCATTTTACAGATGAGCAAAGTGGAGCCCAGAGGTGAAGAAAGTGGGAGAGACAGAGACAGAGACAGAGACAGAAACAGAAACAGAAACAGAGATCCAGAGAGTGAAACAGAGAGAAAAAAAGAAACAGAGAGAGAGAGAGAGAGAGGGAGGGAGGGAGGGAGGGAGAGCACTGAAGTAAATTTCTCTACTGAGTAAGATGGGGGAAAAAACAAATACCAAAAAGCCCAGGAAGGTATTTTTATAAAATGAAAAACTTAAACTTAAAAAAAAAAACAACCCAGTTATAAGTAACACAAAAGACAAGATCCACACCCAGAAGGAGATTATAATGAGGGGTAGGGCTTAGGGGGGGCACAGATAAGACATTGACAGATAAAATTATTTATTAATAAGAAAATATGTAACAAAATAGTAAATTATTCAATGTGATACTGACAATTAAGGAATAAGGCAAGTTTTTTTGTAATTCCAAGGGAAAGTATGATGAAGTGGGCAGTTTTGAAATGAAGTCATCATCTCAATTCAGTACTTAAACAGATGGAAGAAAAGGTTGTTTCCTGAGATGCTCTAAGATATATTGTGTCCCTTAACTTTCCTCTCTTTCCAGCACCTGGTTGTCCAACTAGTACCAAAGCATGTAGGAACAAATGAAAAAGAGTATATAATTCTGGATTTTACACATCACCAGTGCCCAAAGATATCTGAGTAATTTTCAGAGTGCTCATTAATCTTAGGGAATATGAGTGAGAAACACAGCAAAATGCATTAATGGCATTCCAATCTTCCATTGATTGAGTTATGCCCTAGGTCAAATCCTCCCCTTCCTCTCTTCTTGAGTGATCAATGTTATATCTCTCACTATAATAATAGAAGTCTTTTAAAAAATGTTAATATTCTGCTTATCCTTGTGGAGATAGATAGATAGATAGACAGATAGATAGAAATGTATGACACATTTACCAAATATCTGTTCTAAGTATTGGGAATAAAAATACAAGCCAAAAGAAAGACAGGCCCTGCCCTCAAGGAACTTGCATTCTGATAGGGAAAAAAAACACATGAAAAGAAGCTGAAAGAGGCCAGGAAATGGGGGGGGATGAGACTCTACCCCAATGGGTCAAAGTGGAGAAGTAGAGGTTGGCATATTACCTTCTCCAGTGGAAGTTGCACAGAAGCATTTACAATTCAGAGGAAATGGTTCTAGAGGTGGAAGTGTTGATACTGTAATAAGGCTGACTGGATGGAAATAAGGTAGTCTGGGTAACCATAGCCTGGGCAGTTTGAAGAACTCTATCTACCCAATTGGGATTTTTCTTACACACACCTATTTAATAGATGGAAAATGGAGGTCAATATTAGGTAGAAAACAAATATAGGACCTCTAAGAGACTCAGATGAGTTAGAATAGCATCTCCCCACCTCCCAGAATTATTGTGAGGATCAAAGGAGATAGTACTTGTAAAATGATAGCTGGCACTTGGCATGGTACTTGACACAGTAGGTGCTATATAAATCTTAGCTATTATTATTTTCTTTACTATTATTACCTTGTTCATCTGAATACTGACTAGAAAAAGGCCACAGAACTGAAATGAGATGTCTTTGACAGGAAACAGACAAATAGATGTAGGATTTCATATATATATATATTATATATGTACATATACACACATATATATATATGTATCTATATATAAACATATGGATATATGTATGTACATGTATATATGTGTATGAGTGTATATGTGTGTGTGTGTGTGTGTGTGTGTGTGTGTGTGTGTGTGTGTGTGTATCTTTCCTATGAGCATGTTTTTTCCACCAAAGAGAATATAAACTTTCTTAAGGCTGGAAATATTTTTTTGTTTCCTTAGCATCTAGTATGGTGCTTGGGATATATTAGGCATTTAATGCTTCTTTGATGAATAACAGATATGCATTAAATAATTTTTAAAGGATATATAATAATATGATGGAAAAATAGATAAAATTGTCAAAACACATAAACAGATAGTTCTCAAAAGTACAATTGAAGATTATTAACAGTCATATGAAAGTTTGCTCTGTATGATTTACAGTGCACTAATAGGGAGAGAAACACACATCAAATAGAGTAAAGTTTACTTTACACCCAACAAATTGTCACAGATGACAAGAGATGGAACTTCTTGATGTTGGAAGAGTTAGAGAAGAGTTAATGTACTTTTGCTGAAGCTGTGAATTAGTCTAAATCTAATGGAAAGTAATTTGCAAAGAGGGTAACTAAAATATCTTTGATACACAAAGAAGTGGATGATAACTATATCAATACAAGTATGCATATAGCAGCTCACACACATACATGTGTAGGGGTGTGTGTGTGTGTCTGTGTGTGTGTGTGTGTGTGTGTGTGTGTGTGTGTGTGTGTGTGTGAGAGAGAGAGAGAGAGAGAGAAAGAGAGGGGTAAAGGTAGGTGGGATTGGGTAAAGGAAAGAGCGCACAACTCTCAAAACTACAAGTCCCAAAGAAAATAATTATGTGTGTTGGTAGAGGAAGTTTCCTCATGGAGAACACCCCATGGCTCAGTGTCTAATATATAGATATTTATAGCTATATTTTCCATGTATTCATATTATATATATAATATATATATAATATAATATATAATTATATAATATATATATACACCGTTGTATGTATATGTGTGTCTATATTGTGTTAAAGGACAGCTAGTATGTACTGTACTATAAACAAATATAGGGAAAAGACCCAGCCCTATTCCTTATTTACAGTAGTACAATCAAATTTACATGTTGAGAATAAGAGAAAAAATTTCCCATGTTTTAGTTGTAGCTTAGTAAAAACCTATGAAGAAGGTTTTCACAACAGCAGGTATCATTTTTCATTGCCTTTAATAATATTTCTGGTTATTGGTTCATTTTTGCATCATTCTCTGGTGAGAAAAAAATACACACTCTCATATGATATACACATACATGGGGAATATAGATAGATACGTGTGTGTTTGTGTGTGTGTGTTGTGTATGCACTCATGAACACACTTGTACTTTTTGCACCAGCAAAGATTAGGAAAGAAAGTTTATACCTTTAGACTAGGGAATAACTGAATGAGTATGCTCCATGAATATAACAGAATACTACTGGGCAGTATGAAACAATGAATCAAAAAAGCATGGGAAAACATATTTGAATTGACACAAAGTGAAATAAGCAGAACCAAGGAACAATATACGTGACTACAAAAATGCAATTATAAAGAACTTACAGAAAAGTTAATTTTAAGTGTTAATTTCAAATGTAACATTCCCTTCTCTGTCAAAAGACCACCCCAACAGTAAAAGAAGCCTCTCCCTCTAGAGAATCTTAGAAATGTCATTGCATTCCTGCTCTTAAGGCCTCAATTATGTTAAACCAGGTTCCATCCACCCTGGGAATCTAAGCTGTGTTTATCCTATAAGCAAACTTGAGCCAATCAAGGTTACTGAAAGTGATTCAAGTATCTTTGTACTCTCTCTTTAAGGTTTGGGAAAATTTGAATCATGAAGATAAAATAACTAGAATGAAGCTGTTTTTCTTGCTTAGATTACCAGAAGCAACTTGACCCTCAGGACCAGGTATCACTCCTCCCCCCCTCCTCCCTTTTTGTTTTCCCAAACATATGAAAACTTTTCTGTGAGTTTTCTCTGTCAACACTCATATATTTAGAGAGATGATGGTGCCCCAGGCTCGTGACCCTCTTTATCTTAATTAAAGATGCCTATATTTTAATTTACTTGGAGTTTGATTCACATTAGGACTTGACAGAACAATAAAATCACACCAATCCAAATCAAACCCTGAGGAATTACAATGATGAAGCTTGACTTTAAATAAGGACAGCTCCCTACCTTTTTTACAGGTGTGGGTTCCTTTGATGTGGGCTTTGTAGCACTTTTTTTTCTCCTTTTAAATCTTTATTTTAGGTGATGTTTCTCGTGGATGAAGACAGAGATTCACTGAGAAAAATAGGTGATTGCAATGTAGTAAAATATAAAGTAAAAATCAAGTGGTTATAATGATATATATATAATAAAATATTTTCATAAAAATGAAACATTGTAAAGCAGTTTGACATAGTGAGCAAGGAGCCAGAACTTCCCTACCCAGAGTAGGATGACCTGGGTTTAAGATTTGTCCCTGATAAATATCTGTTTTGTAACCCTGGGCAAATTGCTTAACTTTTCATTGACCTCCAGCAACTAGCTCTAAAACTTTAAGATCCAAACAAGATAATGCTGTATATTGAAAGAGGAAATTTCCTCACTGGGAATTCCCGATGCCATAGAGATAGACAGACATAGATAGATTGATAGATAGATAGATTATATTTCTCATGTCTTGAGTCTAGTGTGTATAAATGTATGTTTATGTATGCAAATGTATGTATTACTATATTTACCTGTCTGAGGAATACCTTTTCTCTTTCAAAGTAAATAAGTAGACTCCTGCCACAAAATGTAAGACATCAAAGGCAAGGTAATGGAATCACAAAGAAGTGGGGACATTAGCAAATTGATATATAAAGTTTGGCTCTAGAGTCAGAGAAGGAAGGTTGTGAAGATACATTTATCTAGTTTGGGGTGGAGGGAGTGGAAATGTTGCCCATATTTAGATGATAGGTCTACAGGTACTACATTCAGGACCTTGTGTACCAGATAGAGACATTTTAGAGGATACGGCAACTCTTGATGGAGAATGTATCAAACATTCCTTAAGAATTTCTTGAGTATCTGAGGAAGATAACAGAGGAGTAAAAAATGCTTACCACCATCAAAGAATGGAATCTTTCAGTTGTCTAAGAATACCAGGGATAAGGGTGTGTATGGGCCATTCCATGTCAGTCAGTGCAACCCTCCCTTATTTATGAGTGCTTTAAGCTTCAGTTGCAATGAATTTCTATAGGGAGCATGGAGCTACAACCCTCTGGGATAAATATAGGTGAAAGAGTACTTTATTTTGGCAGCTAAGATAGAGCTGTTACATCTAGCTAAGTTAAGAAGACAATGCTGAGGGACAATTTTTGTAACCTGAGCAAGAGAATCCTCTTTCTAACCTCCAGCAAGGGAGTGTGATCTAAGTCATAATTCAAAAGAGTAAACTTAATTCCAGGCTGAGGCAAGCCAGAGTTGGTAAATAATTAAATTCAAACTAGGCAAGAGGTAAGCAAACTGTAACAATGATCTGAAGCTGAGATAGCTCTCAAAGTTGATGAGAACAAATTATGGAGGGCACACAGTAGGTATCAGTGAGCAAATGGTTTATTTCCCACAACTTCTTTACCTAAGATAGCATGGAGAGGGCGGGGGCAGTTCTGGTCAATAAAATAATATGATAGCTATATGCCCTTCTCCTGTTTATATCACTGCAGGGTCCTCATTCTGGGCAGGCATGCTATGGCCCCTTCTCTGTAACACTTTAAAAAAATGGTCATCTTCTGCCAAAGTATAAGGTGAAATATACATCTGCAAAACAAAAGTCTGATTCCCAAGGAGTAAATTTTGGGAGTTCTGGGGCATCTCAGACATATCGTTATTGTAAAGACCAGGTAACATTGCCTCTTTTATTAATGAAAGCTTTCATTCTTTTGTTGCATTGTACATGGCCTACTTGGAGTCAGGAGGGGGCTAGGCCATCAAACAGGGTAAATTCGCAAGGTTTTTGAATGGTTATTTGAATGAATAAAACAAAATAAATATGAATAAAATAAAAATGAATAAAAAAATTGAAGAACTCCTGAAAATTTGTAATAACTAATTGTACCATTGACAGAGGTTACACATGTTTGAACTTGAATGTGTTATTGCTGGCAAAAGTATAAAATTGTATGCTGTTTCACAAACTCCACAACTTGTTTTCAGATATTTGCACTGCTATTTAATTTTTAGTTACAGTTGACATTAACTCAAGAAAATCTAGGGAGAAAGTTTGTTTCAGTGGTTTTGAAACTTTGTGTGTGTACTTATGGTTGTAAAGTACTCACTAGATCTAAGCTTCACCTTTAGATGAGTTGTTTTGATAAAAGCATCTGGAGTGCTTTTCCATTTTCTTTTTTCTTTTTTGCTACTGAGGAGACAATGATAGCACCTAAATTATATAGACCTCTACCAATAAACAAGTATACAAGGGCACAATTACATCAGACCTGAAAGTTCAACAGTGCAGCTTTGAAAGTGAAGGAAGAAAACAGCTTCAATTAGAATGGAATTGTTCATAGTCTCCTTGTCCAACTGAATTGAGTTGGGTCACAGATCATGGGCAAAACCAAAGGCTCCGATCAGTTCAGCAGATGTAGCAATGTACTACCTGTGAAGAATATCCTTGTCAACTTTCAGATAAAAACTCTCAATAACTGTGCAGAACTTTTCATAATGGTGGGACCAAGCCTACACTTGGAAAGGCAGTATTATTGCACCACTGCTTTTTACTAAAGTGACTACTAGGATACAATTACCACATTGGATAGTAGTGAAATATCTGTTCTGCCTTATTTGCCTAATCACTACAACCATATCCTTAAAGTTGAAGGCTTAGAAATGAAAATCTTAATATTCATTAACTTTTATGATGGCTTCTCCAAAATTTGTGGTATAATGGAAATAAGAGGACTTGACTCTGGTACTTCCTGCTGATGTGTCCTTGAGTCACTAATTTAATCTATCAAACCTTGGTCTTCTCATCTGCAAGATCTGTAAGATGGGGTATAAAACTAGATAATATCTAAGGTCACCTGTAGCTTCAAAATATGTGTGCTTATGACAGAAGTGTGTTTCAACTCCAAATCATCCATACTCATGTAGCTCTATGGGCCAGTTGCATTTCTATGTACCAGTTTATTTTGATTTAAACTTTGATAATACTCAACAATAAAGAATTTTAAAACAAAGTATTAGGGGCATTTTCCCCCACATTTGCAAGATATAGATTCTAGAGATCACCTGGAATAGATAAATATAAAACATATTTCTATCTGGTGCAAAAAATATTGGATTGTCTGAAATGAATAGTTGTAATATCCTATGCTGCTAAGAGCGAAGGAGAAAGGAAGGGATAAAAAGGAATAAAGAGGGAAGATTCAGGAAGTAATATAATAGATATCCAGTGAACCTCCTCACCTATGATGAGCCAGAAGAAAAGTTTGAATGCAAGAGGGAAAGACAAAAAACGGAAGTTAGGGAGCTGAGAAAAGCAGTAACCAGGGGGCAGCTCCTTCCTGGGCCCTAATCCAAGGACAGTAAAAAGTTAAAAGTGACTGAGGCTGGAAGCTGTTGATTTAACGTAGTCACTTGTTTTTCTGTTCATATAGCAAGTTGTTATTGAGAAAAAATTTTAGGGGGTTTGAGGTATATTGTCAGGTGATTCTGAACGATTATTTTTGAGGATTATAGTGTTCTCTGTGCATTGCTTAACAAGCTATGACATGATGGTACCACCTGCTACTGATGTCTGAAGCATCACTGAGAGACAGTCTTCCTACTAATCATGAACATGTGTGGAATAAAGCATTCTCAATACTCAAATGGTTCTATAATCTCATTGAATTGGAAGTTTCCTCCAATGATGCAGATTAGTAGCTCTTCTGTGACTGTCTATCTTGTGTGATTCTTCTCCATGCTCTCTCATATGTTCATCACAGGAGTTCTATCCAATGTATATACTTGAGCAGTTAGAAGGAATAAAATGATGATGAAGTATTTTCCAATACTTATTATAATAAGGAGAGAAGAGAAAAGTATTCCTTCAGAATTATGTCTTCTAATATCATCAAGTGAGTAAAATATAAAAAATAAAGGGCCTAGGTATCTTCTATTTTGGTGGCTCTAAGAGGAAAGAAAAAGGAAGAGTAAAACGAATATAATAAAAAGAAATAAGAAAGAAAAGGAGGAACTAGTTATTCAAAAGTTAGGGTACCCAAGAAGAACAAATATGTATATGTGGAAGAAGAGATAAGAGGAGTAGACATATCATACAACCTCACTTATCTGAATTGATAAAGATTGAATGCATATACCCAGAGATGCCCAGTATAATGTCCAAATTTTATGAGCCTCAACAGTGAAACAAAAAGTTAATATTATCTCTAATGGAGAAACTGAGATCTTTCCAATATGAATAGGCATAAAGCATGGATGCCCATTCTCACATCTACCTATCTGATATAATTCTAGGGATGTTAACTATAGCAATAAAACTAGAAAATGCAATTGAGAGAATAAGTATAGACAATAAGGAAACAAAAGCATTTCTCTGAGTATTAAAAGAACTGTGAAGAGTCTACTAAAATATCAATTGAACTAAATCTAAATTAAATGAGGCAGCTAGGTAACACAGTGGGTAGGATACTGGGTTTAGACTCAAGAAGACTTGAGTCTAAACCTAGACACTTACTAGGTATGTGATTCTGGGCAAGTCAGTTAGACTTTGTTTGCTCAGTTTCCCCAAATGAAATGGAGATAATCTCAGTACCTGCCTCACCAGGGTGCCACATCACTTTGAGTTCTTGTCCTAGAGTCATGAAAACTCATGTTTTTGAGTTCTGAGTTCAAATCTGACCTCAGACATTTACTAATTGTTTAATTCTGTGTAAGTCATTTAACCCTGTTTGCCTTAGTTTCATCAACTATAAAATAAGCTGGAGAAGAAATTGGCAAACTACTGCAGAATTGTTGCCAAGAAAACCCAAAATGGGGTAATTGAGAGTAAGACAAGACTGAAAAATTACTGAACAACAACTACTTCACAGGATTGTCATGGAGATCAAATGAAATGATACTTATATAGTGCTTAGCACGGGGCCTGGCATATAATAGATGTTATAGAAATGCTTATTCTATTCCCTTCCCCTAATTGAAATACTTCATACTTTATAAAACAAGAAAAATATATTCATTTGAAAGGAATAAAGTCAACAATCTCAAAGGAAACCATGAACAGTTATAGGAAGTAATGTGCCCTAGAAGAACCAGATCTCGAACTATATGACAAAGTAGTAATCATCAAAACTACTGGCAAAAAACCAGATTGGTCAGTTAAGTAAATTCACAAGACCCATAAAAAAATGTATGAGCATAGTACTGGATAAATTACAGGTCTTTAACTAGTAGGACAGGAACTCAGTATCTGATGAAAAATTTCTGGGAAACTGTAAAACACTCTGGTAGAAATTGGGGTTAGCCCCATATACACCATATACAACTGTGACTAGGGAAAGTGTTTTTGAACAAAGACTGGTAAACATCAGTGGAGACTTAAACAGACACTTTTGATTGCATAAATTTTTTTCAAATTGTTTGCACAAACCAAATTAATGAAGTTAATTAGGAAAGAAACAGGTAACTTGGAAAAAATACTTATAGCAAATTTCTCTACTAAAAGGTTGATATCCAAAATTAATAGAGAATTGATTCAGATATATAAAAACTAGAGCCATTCCCTAGTAGATTAATGGTCAAAAGATATGAATGAGCAGTTACTTAATAAAAGGGAAAATTTCAACCATTATATGAAAAAATATACTGGTTAAGTGAAATAAACAATTTTAAGTAGGACTATAAACAATAATAAGGAAACATCAATATAAAAACCTATCGATAACCAAAATAAATAGAGAAAACAACTTGCTAATAAGAAAAATTCAAATTTAAGCAACTTTTTCTGTCATACCCATAAATATCAATCAAATGACAAAAAAGGAAAATGACAACTGTTAGAGAAGATATCAAAGATCAAGCACACTAATGTGCTGCTAAAGGATCTACAAACTGGTCCAAATAAAATTGCTGAAGTGGATATATCCTTTAACCAGCCACTACTAGCCTTATAACCTGAGAAGATTAAAGAAAGAGTGAAAAGAGTTGTATATCCAAAAAATACTTATAGCAATACTTTTTTGCTGTACAAAAGAACTAGAAACAAGCTGAGAGTGTCCATCAACTGAAGAAAGGCTAAACAAATTATGATATATGAATATAATGGATCATATTGTGCCAGTAAAATGATTGAAGGGACAAATTCCGTGGAAGCTAGGAGGATTCAAATGAGCTGAAGCAGAGTACAGTTGCAGAAAGAGGAGAATAATTTGTACAATCACTACTATGTTGTAAAAAATGTGATCAACACAAGAAAAATGACTTCAGAAGACTGACAATAACTAGTCTCTGACAGAGAAATGATGAGTCAGAGATACAGAATGAGATAAATTTTCAAATACAGTCAGTACATGGATTTCTTTTGTTTTACTATAGTTTCTTCTAAGTAGGAAGGACTTTTACTTTTCTTTGGGGGAAGATTTTAGGGGATGGTCAAGTGACAATGATATCTAAAAAGGAGAAAAAGAAAGAAAAATAATCAATTTATTTTGTAAATAAAAGAGAGAAGAAGGCAACATGGATAGCTGAGGCAGTATTGTAGCTACCACATTAAATTGGAAACCTCCCTCCCTCCACCCACCCACCAATCTTTATGTGGTGGAGAAAAAAGTTAAATTGTATATAATAGATATTCATAGTTTAATGTAAAAATTACCTTTTTTTTGTTGTTGTTTTTCTGAACAAATTGAAGTGTTCACACTTACTGCACTTAAAAAAAAGAAAACTCTATCAGTAAGTACCCCAACATGCACAAGAGGGCCTGCCATCAGTGCATTCATAAAAGGAAAGACAACTTTTGAGCAACTAGTAATCCTTTTAATCAAGCACATATATCAATCCTTTAGTCAAGCACATATATCATTCTTCTAGTTCAGGGGAGTTAGCATGCTGAACCTCAAGGAAAATACAGAGAAATTAAAAATCAACAGACATGGTTTCCTCTGCCTGAATTCAATAAGCAATTAGACCCCAATTGACTGACCAGAATTACCAGAGAGGGAAGCACAACATCTGGGTTCTCAAAGCCAGGGGGCTCATTAGTGGATTCCCAGAGTCCTCATCTGGCACTCAAACCTTATTATAAAAACTATTACCCAAAGTAAAACCTCACCTTCAGAGTCTTTATATACTTTTTAGAGCTAGAGGACATCACATCCCCAGAGAACCAGTGCCTCATTCTTGTTTTGTCATGTTAGCCAATCTGATAGGTGTGATGTGGTACTTCAGAGTTGTTTTGATTTGCATCTCTCTAATCAATAGTAATTTAGACCTTTTTCTTCATATGGCTATAGAAAACTTTAATTTCTTCCTCAGAAAACTGCCTGTCCATATCCTTTGACCATTTATCAATTGAGGAATGGCTTGTAATCTTGTAAATTTGACTCAGTTCTCTATATATTTTAGAAATGAGGGCTTTATTACAGACACTAGTTATAAAAATTCCTTTCCAGTTTTCTGCTTCCCTCCTAATCTTGGTTGCATTGGGTTTGTTTGTGCAAAACCTTTTCAATTTAGCAAAATTATTCATTTTGCATTTCATAATGTTTTCTCTCTCTTGTTTGGTCACAAATTTCTCCATTCTCCATAAATCTGACAAGCGCATTATTCCTAGCTCCCCTAACTTATTTATAGTATCAGCCTTTATACCCCTTCAGCACTTCTTAAACTGTGGGTTGGACCCCATATGCAGTTGCAACCCAATTTAAGAAACACTGAATGCCATTCCCTCCCTACTTCAACTTCTTTCTCTGGGTACAAATTTGATCATTGCTTCCATAAGGATGTGGAATAAACTGCCCTATGGATCAACGCATATGACTCCCAGACCAAGACTCCCTTTTCCCTGAAGTTGTTTTCTCCCTCATTAGGGGCAAAAGAAGGCATCAGAGTAAGATTTAGGATGTAAGTTCCTCAAGGTCAAGGATTATCTCAATTTTCTATTTGTGTTCCCCAAAGATAGCATAGTAGCTGGCCTAAAGTAAGCACTTAATAAATGCTCTATTCTCTGTTTCATTTATCTATTCCTGTCTTATCTGAAATAATCTCATACTAATGTGATTGACATATTTAATTTAACTTCTCCTATGAAGATTTATACTATTATATGGTATGGCATAGTAGATAAGATGCTGACCGTCAAGCCAGGAGGACTTGAATGCAAATCTCATATTTGGCACATGCTATGTGGTCCTGGACAAGTTACCTCTAGCTAACTTTTTAACACTAAGTGAGGGGTGGAAACCTGTGGCCGCAAGGCCACATGTGGATCCTCTAGGTCCTCCAGTTTAGCCTTTTGACTGAAACGAAGTTTCACAGAACAAATCCTCTTAATAAATGGGTTTATTCTATAAAACTTTGACTCACTCAAAAGACCACACCCAAGGACCTAGAAGGTGACATGTGGCCTCAAGTTCGCAGGTTCTCCACCCCTGCTCTTATTTGTGTAGAATGTGTTGACTTCCTTTAGTAAAAGGAGGTTTCTCATTCAAGATTTCTTTTTCAAAAAAATGAGATCCATTCCTTATCTCTAATAGAATCATACTATTACAGAACTAGAAGGGACCTTGGAAGTCCTTGTTTCCTTCAGTCCCCTCATTTAATAGATAAAGAGATAAGAAAACTTTAAAGATCAGTATTGCGAATTTTCAGGGAGGGTGGATAATGGAGAAAACAAAGTACGTTGAGAGGGGCACAGCCAAGATGGCAGAGTAGAAAGATGGACCTGTAGAAACTCCCCTTCATAGCCCATAAAATACCTGTAAAAATGACTCTATACAAATTCTTGAGCAGTAGAAGCAACAAAACAACAAAGTTAAAGAGATTTCCAGGCCAAGACAGCCTGGAAGTCTGATAAGAATGGTCTATCACACTGGTGTGGAGTGGAACACAGCCTGACATTGGCCACAATGCAGCAGGGATAGGACCAGGACAGGCTTCAGGGGTAGAATCCCTAGCAGCTGCTGCAGTTCCCAAATTGCTCAACCCCAAAATTCGAAAGAAAGTTTCAAAGGTCAATGAGAAAGCTCTTTTATCTGAGTGAGAAGGGACCCCAAAAAATGCCGAAGAAAATAATACCTTTAAAAATAGCCTAACTCAAATGACAAAATGAGTCCAAAAAGCCAATGAGGAGAAGAATACTTTAAAAAGCAGAATTAGCCAAATGGAAAAGGAGGTTCAAAAGCTCAATGAAGAAAATAGTTCTTTAAAAAGTAGAACAGAGTAGATGAAAACTAAAAACTTTATGAGAAATCAAGAAATTACAAAACAAAACCAAAAGAATGGGTCAGCACATGAGCCAAGATGGTGGAGTAGAAAGATTCACATATGCTAGGTCCAAACGCACAGCCCATGGATTTCCTCTAAAAAGAACTTGCAACAAATTCTGGAGCAGTGGAAGCCACGCAGCAACACAGTGAAGGAGATTTCTGTTCCAGAGAGCCCTGAAAAACTGACTCGAAAGGTCCATTGCACACCAGATGGGAGTGGAGCTAAGCTCTTCCCTGGCCGCGCGGCACTAAGAGGAGCAGTTCCAGCAGATCCAAGCAGGATTCAGGGACAGAATCACTGGTGGCCACAAAGATCCCTCCACCCACAGGCACTACAGGTCAGTGAGAGACACTTCTGGGCTGGCCGAGAGGGGAGAGGGGTGTCTCCATAACACAGGCCCCTTCGGGAGGCAGAGGCAGAGGCAGCGGACAACCAGAGGCTCCCAGAGCAGAGAGGAGTTCCATTAAGAAAGGTCTCCACATAAACTCCCTGAGGGAACTGAGCTTGGGAGCCAGCCATGCCCCGACCTGAGCACCAGAACTTAAACTCACATTGAATAGCAGCCCCACCTGCCACTGAAAGGAAAACTGCCCTGATATTCTAGAACCAGAGGGCAAAATAAGTATTCAAGGAATCCCCCTATCACTGCCTGAAAGAGATCCAAAAAGAAAAACTCCTAGGAACATTGTGGACAAATTTCAGAGTTCCCAGGTCAAGGAGAAAATATTGCCAGCAGCTAGAAAGAAACAATTCCAGTATTATGGAAATACAATCAGGGTAACACAAGATCTAGCAACTTCTACATTAAGGGATCAAAAGGCATGGAATATGATATTCCAGAAGTCAAAGGAACTAGGACTAAAACAAAGAATCACCTACCCAGCAAAATTGAGTATAATACTTAAGGGGAAAAACTGGTCTTTCAATGAAATAGAAAACTTTCAAGCATTCTTGATGAAAAGACTAGAGCTGAAAAGAAAAGTTGACTTTCAAACACAAGAATGAGAAGAAGCATGAAAAAGTAAACAGCAAAGAGAAGTCATAAGGGACTTACCAAAGTTGAACTGTTTACATTCCTACATGGAAAGACAATATTTGTAACTCTTGAAACTTTTCAGTATCTGGGTAGTTGGTGGGATTACACACACACATACACACACATGTACATGCATGTGTGCACACACACACATACACACATGCACTCACACAGAGAGACAGAGAGCACAGAGTGAATTGAGTAGGATGGGAACATATCTTAAAAGAAATCAAGGTAAACGGTGAGAGAGAAATGTAGTGGGAGGTGAGAGGGTGAAATGGAATGGGGTAAA
>CM053771.1:302608393-302658966 GCA_028658325.1 Potorous gilbertii | reverse complement strand
CATTCTCTTTCATTTTGTCATTCTTTTGGTTTTGTTTTGTGATTTCTTGTTTTCTCAGAAAGTCATTGGCCTCCATCTGTTCCATTCTAATTTTGAGAGAACTATTTTCTTCAGTGAGCTTTTGCACCTCTTTTTCCACTTGGCTAATTCTGCTTTTGAGAGCATTTTTCTCCTCATTGGTTTTTTGAACCTCTTTGGCCAATGGAGTTAGCCTATTTTTCAAGGTGCTATTTTCTTCAGCATTTTTTTGGGCCTCCTTTATTAAGGTATGGACCCGTTTTTCATGCTTTTCTTGCATCTCTCTCATTTCTTTTCCCAGTTTTTCCTCCACCTGTCTGACTTGATTTTCAAAATCCTTTTTGAGCTCCTCCATGGCCTGAGCCCATTTGGTATCTCTTTCAGATATTTGGGATACAGAGGCTTCGATTCCCATGTCTTTACCTGATAGTAAGCAGACCTCTGCGTTGTCAGAGACAAATGGAGGAATGATCTTCTCAAGGAAATAACCATCTATTGTCTTAGTTTTTTTCCCTTTTTCTGGGCATTTTCCCAGCCAGTTACTTGATTTCTAAGAGTCCTCTCCACCCCCTGGCCTAGATCCGCCCAGCCAGTGCTTGGGGTCTGAGATTCAAATGCTGCTCCCCAGCCTCAGGGCTTTTGGCGGCAGGCCTGACTGCTCTTCAATGGGGCCTTATCTGCTGGTTTTCAGGTGGGGGCAGGGCTGCCTCTTAGGCTCAGTTCCCTCAGGGGGTTTATATAGAGATCCTTTGTAGTGGAGCTGGGGTGGAGCTCCAGCCTGCTCTGGGAGTCTCTGACTGAGCTGCCTCTGCCTCTTGCGAGCTGCCTCAGCCTCTGCCTCAGCGGCAGCTTCCCAGGGGGACCGAGTCCTGGAGATCCCCCGCTCCCCTCTCAGCCCGTCTCTCTCACTGACCTGTGAGTCTGTGGGTGGAGGGACCTTCGCAGCTGCTGGAGATTCAGGTTCCTGACGCCTGCTTGGGTCTGCTCGCTCTCTCAGTGCCACGTGGCTGGGGCGGGGGAGGGGAGGACTCCGCTCCCGTTCGGGGTACCATTGTGGTGGGTTTTTCAGGGCTCTCTGCAATGGAAATCACCTTCACTGTGTTTCTGCGCAGCTTTCACTGTTCCAGAATTTGTCAGGAGTTCTTTTTAGAGGGAATCCATGGGCTGTGGGTTTGGAGCTAGCAAATGTGAGTCTTTCTACTCCGCCATCTTGGTTCCGCCCCCTCTAGTTGCACTCTTAAAGGAGAGTTTGAATGCTGCAGGACAAAAAGCTCCTCATACAAATTAGTTAACTCCCATTGCATCTGAATTTTCTCTTCCAACAGTTTGTCTCTGCTTTCACACCTAAGGTGATTACTTGCTGGCAAGGCCCAGCCTCTCCTACGTACTTCTGCCACGTCTTTTCCTGGTTCAATTGGTATTCCTTGCAAACACCTTTCTAAATCTCTGGGTTCTCTTTTCTGTTATCTTCAGTTTCCAGTTTTCATAGAGTTTTTTAGCCCATTCTCTTGCTAGGAAGGAATAAGACAAATCCTTCCATCATGGGATTTCCATTTCTTCCTCAAAAGCCTTTCTGCCTCTAAACAGAGGTCTGATATTTTGTGATTTCACCCTCGTCACCATTTGTAGCATCAGTTCAGTATTCACAGCACCCACAGTGGCCATGAATATCCAGGTGTAATTCTTAATCATGAAATACAACAGACTTTTCACATGGAAGACAGAACCAAAACCTTTATTCAGACACCAGGAAGCCAAATCCATCATAGTAACAAAAATCTGTACAAAATAACAATACAGAGAATGACACCATCCCCAAATCTTCCCCCTGTGAGGTTTTCCACAAACCAGCTCCATTAAACAAAATCACAAACAAGCTCTTTCACTCAAGTTAGCCAGCTGCCTACTTCCTTCCTAACTTGGACTGCTCTCTAACTTCCTCTCAGCTCCTTTCTAGTTCTTCTTCTTCCCATTCCACCAATTCAGCAAGCTCGTCTAACCACAGGCTCCATGTAACTCAGATTTCCATGTGATTCAAGCAGGCCACATGGTTCTATTAATAGATGGGAAAGATCTTCCCATTAAGAAGCAATATTACATTAACAATAAGCAAAAACTATGTTATCAATACAGTATCCTTACCTCAATTCTCTTTCCACTAATATCCTTCCTTAGTGCTGGCCAAAACATGCAATATCCTCATTAAAGAAATGCTAAGTCCAAATATAATTTCATATTTACCTCATCCTTTTTTAATTTTTATTTTTGTGTGAGTTTTATAATACAATTATTAATACATGTACATAATCTATTTTAAAAAGAAAATAAAGACATACGGTACCATGGCCAAAAAATATTACTGATAGAAATACAGAATCAATAAAGATTAAAGGTTAGTTATCTAGTTCAACTTGTAACCTAATGCAGGGATTCCATTTCCAGTACCCCTGATAAGGAATTTTCTAACCATTCATTGAATAAGTCCAGTAATAAGAGGGAGATAGCTTCATAAGGCAGCCTAATCTTCTTCCTTATACTGATGTGATACCTGCATCTTCATAGCTTCCATCTATTATTATTCTCTCTTCTTTCCCATGAGTCTTTTGAGTATTTGAAATTGGCTCCAAAGTAGTCTTTAAGTCTTCTTTTCTCTCCTTTTCATCTCCAAATCATTCAAGAGAACTTCATGTACATAACAGAGTTTAGAGTCCACCCAATTAAGTCACCATCCTAATCAAGTCTTTTCAAAGGGGAAAGGTAAGTGGCATAGTGGATAGGACTTGGAATCAGGAAGAGGTGCATTTGAGTCCTGTCTCAGACACTTAACTCTGACACTAGGGTAGTCACTTTAACTTCTCTCAGCTTCAGTCTACTTAGTTATGAAATGTGACTAACAAAAGTACCTATGTTAGAAGTGTGTTATAAGGATCAAGTGAGTTCACATATGCAAAGCATTTGGCAATCTCTAAGCCATTATATAAATGCTAGTTATTTTTATTTTGAAACACTATAATTCAACATTTCCTCTTAAAATTATCTCTGCTATCAGCTACATTGTATGATGAATAACCTTGATAGACTTATCTTTTCTTGGAAAGGATCTGAGACATCTCCTGAAGATTAGTGATGGAAAATGTTGTCCACATCCAGAAAAAGAACCATGGAATCTGAATAGAGATTGAAGCATATTATTTTTTCTCTCTGTCTACCTTTGTCTCTCTCTCTCTCTCTCTCTCTCTCTCTCTCTCTCTCTCTCTCTCTGTCTCTCTCTCTCTGTCTCTCTCTGTCTCTCTCTCCTCTCGCCCTCTCTCTTTTTGGTTTCCTCTTTCTCATGATTTCTCCCATTGATTGTAATTCTTCTGTACAACATGACTAATGTGAAAATAGATATAATATGACTGTACCTGTTAAGCCTATATCAATTTACATGCCATCTTCAGGTACATGAAGGGGACATATAGGAAGAAAATTTGGAACTCAAAATCTTACAGAAGTTAATGTTGAAAACTAAAAATAAATTGAAAAATTGTCTCTGCTATAATATTCACATTTATATATAGACATATAATCATATCTAGTGTGTCAATGTCAATACAAATGGATATAAGATATACATACATATACACACATATATACATATATATGTACTTGCTCCTATGCATATATATGCACACATACACAAGCACATATGTGTGTGCACATATACACACATACCCATACATAATAGATATGATGATAAATATTTAACAATTGGTTATCCCCTCCCTAAAAAATGTACACACTGAACATACTTTTAAGTTTAATCTGTATTATGAACATATTCCCATCATTTTCTTAAACATAGACAATCAGCAAAACAATAAATCAATACAGCAGAGAACAAAGGAAAACTTACAAGGAAGCAAAGAAAAGATGTACAGCTCTCAACACAATGTGTTATCTTTATTATATAGATTTTCTTGAAATGGAAATTTATTGCTATACATTTTGAATCTGCCCTTACATTCTGTTGTGCACATGACTTTTTTTCTTTTCTTATTTTATATGTTTTAATATTTAAGTTGAAAATGTGTTTCTTTTCCTTATTACATATCTAAGCTTTAGTATTTAAGTTAAAATTTAAAAATAAAAAAAATCAAGCTTTGATTTTTAGCATTTACCTACTTCTGAGGTATAAACGCTCACACTGAAAATTTAAAAATCAAATCTCATGAGCTGGTTTGAACTGGCTCCAGTTTACCCCATGTATATACTGATACATGTATTCCCTCATACTGTTTTAAAAAGTTTTTTTATTTTAATATTAATGATTTTTTATAACATTTAGTATAAGAATTTTTTAAAATTCAATCAATGATGTCTGTCTATATCCAGAAATCAAGTTAAATTTCCCCCATGTGCCATTACCAAGCCAGATTAGGCCTATTTTAAAATATCAAGATTAATTCTCACTCTTCTGGGCAAACACTCTGTACCTTTCAGAGTTCTTTCATTTTTAATTTATCTTCTGGGCCTGCCAACAAAGGAAATCAGTGCATGGCACTGATTATCACACTCATTATATATTGAAGAACTGGACTAGGATTATAAATGCCTCAAATATAATCTTGTTAACAGGTCAGAATATGGAATGAGCTACAACTTTCTAATCACATCAAGTGGTAGTCAAAAAGGTTTGTGTTAAAAAATAATAATAATTCTTAGCCTGGTCATTATGCTTCCTAATCCCTTAACTCTGTTCTAAGACTTCCCAGAGAATATTATGTTATAATTACATAGTAGGGGTGCAGGGGATAGGAGTAAGCATTTATGGAGCACCTGTTATATTCCTGGAACTGTGCTAAATGTTTTACAATATTAATTATTTCATGAAATCATCACACCAACCCTACAAGGGAAGTCACATTATAATTCCCATTTTATAAATCAAGAAACTAAGAAAAATAGATAGAAGTTAAATGCCTTGCCCAGGGTCAAACAACTAGTGACTCTAGTCACTATTTAAATTCAGATCTTCCTGACTCTAGGCCCAGTTCTCTGTACACTGTATTTCCTGGCTGCCTAAATAAGCAGTTAGGATCTACAAATCCACTGAACCTTCAATGCACTGACATTAGGACAGAGTCAAATAATAAAATATCTATTTTCTCATTGGATTAATACAGATTCATGTTACAGTTTTAGTAGATGAGGGGTGCAGCCAACATGGTGGAGTAGAAAAATGAACCTGTAGAAGCTCTCCCCCTATATCTCATAAAATACCTGTAAAAAATTACTCAAAATAAATTCCAGAGCAGCAGAAGCCAAAAAACAATAGAGTGAAAGAGATTTCCAGCCCAAAATAGCCTGGAGGCCATCAGGAAAGGTCTATCACACCAGACTCAAAGCAGAGTGCAGCCCAGTCTTGGCTGCGCACAACAGCAGGTCTGGAACAGAGTATGCCTCAGGGGATGGAATCCCAGGTAGTAGCTGAGGTTCCCAGATTACTGAACCCACAAATGCTAAAGACAGCTTCAAAGGTCAGTGAGAAAGCACTTTCACCTTCGTGTGAAGGGAATGCAGTCTGGCCCCTTTGGCAGCAGCAACTGCAGTGGCAGCCTCCATTTTTGGAGCCCTCAGCCTAAAGTCCCTGGGGGAGTTGAGAAGCTGATCTGGATCTCAGGGGCCTTAGGGTGAGGAGGGGTGCTGGCAGTGGATCTGGTGGAGGCTCTGGAGAGGGAACTCTACTGGAAGATCCTGGGAAGAGCAGATGTTTGTGGCTGCTCACAGACAAGAGTACAGGTCAGGAGAGAAGTAAACTCTCCCTTGAATGTGCCACCTTGGAGGAACTGAGAATTGACAAGTCTCCAAAGTTTATCCTTCTCTTGACAAAGGACTCAAAAGTCAAGTAACTGGCTGGGAAAATGCCCAAAAAAGGGGAAAAAATAAGACTGTAGAAGGCTACTTTCTTGGTGAACAGGCATTTTCTTCCATCCTTTCAGATGAGGAAGAACAATGCATGCCATCAAAGGAAGACCTAAAAGTCAAGGCTTCTGCATCCAAAACATCCAACATAAATATGCAATGGTTAGGTCATGGAAGAGCTCATAAAGGATTTTGGAAATCAAGTAAGAGAAGTGGAGGAAAAATTGGGAAGAAAAATGAGAGTGATGTAAGAAAATCCTGAAAAGCAAGTCGACAGTTTGCTAAAGGAGAATAATCCCTTTAAAAATAGACCAACTCAAATGGCAATAGATATTCAAAAAGGCAATAAAGAGAAGAATGTTTTAAAAAGTAGAATCAGCCAAATGGAAAAGGAGGTTCAAAAGCTCACTGAAGAAAATAGTGCTCTTAAAATTAGAATAGAGCAGATGGAAGCTAATGACTTTATGAGAAACCAAGAAATTGCAAAACAAGACCAAAAGAATGAGAAAATGGAAGATAATGTGAAATACCTCATTGGAAAAACAACTGACCTGGAAAATAGATCCAGGAGACAACTTAAAAATTATGAGACTATCTGAAAGCCATGATCAAAAAAAGAGCCTAGATATCATCTTTCATGAAAGTATAAAGGAAAACTTCCCTGATGTTCTATAAACAGAGGGTAAAATAAATGTTGAAAGAATCCACTGATCACCTCCTAAAAAAGAGGTCCAAAAAGAGAAACTCCTAGGAATAATGTAGCCAAATTCCAGAGCTCCCAGGCCAAGGAGAAAATATTACAAGAAGCTAAAAAGAAGCAATTTGAGTATTATGGAATTACAATCAGGATAACACAGGATCTGGCAGCTTTTACATTAAGGGATAGAAGGTCTTGGAATATGATATCCCAGAAGTCAAAGGAACTAGGATTAAAACCAAAAATCACCTACCCAGAAAAACTGAGTATAATACTTCTGGGGAATAAATGGTCATTCAATGCAACAGAGGAATTCTGAGCATTCTTGATGAAAAGACCAAAGCTGAATAGAAAAATTGACTTTCAAACAAAAGAAACATGAAAAGATAAACAGGAAAGAGAATCATAAGGGACTTTCTAAAGTTGAACTTCCTACATGGAAAGATAATATTTATAACTCTTGAGACTTTTCTCAGTATTTGGGTAGTTGGAGGGATTACACACACACACACACACACACACACACACACACACACACACACACATATAGACAGAGAGCACAGGGTGAGTTGAATAGGAAGGGTTGACATAAAAAATAAAATTAAGGGGTGAGAAAGGAATATATTGGAAAGAAAAAGGGAGAAACGGAATGGGGCAAATTACCTCTCATAAAAGTGGCAAGAAAAACTTTTTCAATGGAGGGAAAAGAGGGGAGATGAGAGCAAAAAGTTAAGCTTACTCTTATCACATTAGGCTTAAGGGGGAAATAGTATGCACACTCAATTTGGTATGAAAATCTATCTTACACTACAGGAAAGTAGGGGAGAAGGGGATAAGTGGGGGGATGATACAAAGGAGGGAAAATGGGAGGAGGGACTAATTAGAAGCAAACACTTTTGGGGAAATACAATGTCAAAAGAGAGAATAGAATAAATGGAGGGACAGAATGGAATGAAGGGAAATCTAGTTAGTCTTACACCATATGACTATTATGTAAGTCTTTTGCAAAGCTACACATAAATAGCCTATATTAAATTGCTTGACTTCTCAGTGATGACGGGTGGGGAGGGAGGGAGTAAGAGAAGTTTTAACTCAAAGTTTTAGGAACTAATTTTGAGAATTGTTTTTGCATAAAACTGGTAAATAAGAAATATAGGTAATGGGATATAAAAATCTATCTTGCCCTGCAAGCAAAGAGAGAAGATGGGGATAAGGGAAGGGAGGGGTACAATAGAAGGGAGGGCTGATCAGAAGAAGGGTAATCATAATGTACAGTGTTTTTGGTTGGGGAAGGGGAGAGATGGAGAGAAAATTTGGAACTCATAATTTTGTGGAAATGCATGTTGAAAACTAAAAATAAATAAAAATAAAAATCTGCTGACCAACAAAAGAAAAAAATAAACTACATTAGATGGATTGTCATAGATTTACAGTTGTCAAAATGCTACAGTACTTAGCATTTTTTGATAAGGTGAAAGAAAATTAGTTGAGGAAGGGAAGAAGGCAAAAATCTGGATTTTGCTTCACAGATGTGGTCCTAAACGTACACTAGGAAAATCTGTATTTATCTTTAAAATTAGTTCTATTTGATAGAATCCTGAATACATAATAGAAGTTAGTTGCAAAGAATTAAGACCCAAGCAATTATTTTCTAAGAGTATAATCTGTTGAGTTGGCATTTGAGCTCAAGAACCAATTTCATACAAGCTTAAAGCAACTGTCATACAATTTCATGCTTGGTGAAAAATCCATTTGGAAACCGAACAGTAACATTTGGTAACAGCCATGCATTTATATGCACATCTCTCTCATCTCCCATGTTTGATCAACTGCAACCTAACATTTTTCTGGGAGGTACAAATAGCCAGCCACTTCTGAAATCACCAGCTCATGTGAGTTGTTGTTATTATTTTGTCTCCACTAATTCAGTATTCAGGTTTGCAGAACTGAAATGCACCCTTGAAAAACACCTGTTTGACCGTCAAAGAGAGAGATTCACAAAGCAAAATGGGAAAGACCTCACTTCAGAAACTTGGTTTCCATTAGTATAGTCCTTTTGATATTCATGTATGTGGCCAAGAGAAATTGTACTGAATGACATGAATATATCTCAACTTTTACAGGCAGAATAAATAACACTGATTTTGAATTACTCAATAAGCAAGCAATAATGTCATTTTTCTTTCTACAAAAATTGGTTGGGTAGCAAAGGAACTTAGTTTACCTTGAAGCTAGATTAGGAAGAGAACCAGAATGTTTTGCATTTAATTCTTGATTTTATGGTTAATAAAATTAAAATTTCTGGCATGTTAATTATATTTCTAATGAAAATTATTTCTAAGTAGCATACCTACAACTACTGCCTGTTTGAATATGGATTTAGTGAGTTGTCCATGTTCTGGGTGCTGTGGAGCATATCATGACTACATGACTGGAACATAGGGTTAATGAGCTTCCTCCCAGCTTCCAGATTTTATGACTATGGAGGTCAGCTAACTTCCAGTATTAAAATTGGCACCCTAATTCCTGAAAGATTTTCTAATCAACATATGCTACTAGGCAAAAGGTTACTGAACAAGAATGTATAGCTAAAAGATTCCCCACTGTTGGAGAAAGAATTCAAACCTTATACACAACTGATGGAGGGTGTACGTAAGAAAGCATATTTATTGTACCAAAAGAAAGAGGGGAAAAAATGCCTTGCTCTTTGCTGCAATATATACATGGATCTGTTATCTCCTAAATGTGTACCCTCACTCAAAATATGCAGATTGTGCCCAAGACATGCATATCCATTCTCTAAGAATCTTGTTGATGTTCCCCAACAAAAGCTCAACTGGCAATTCAGTCAACATTATAGGAGACCTACCCCTAGAGCTTTAAATTCCATAAGAAAAATTGAGTAATTGCCTATTAAACTACAAAAGAATTAAAAATAGTCATGCTAGTAATAACGACATCCTTTACATTTACATAATTCCTTGAGTTTTACAAAGCACCTTGTAAGCATTCTCTCATTTTTTTCTTTTCCTTATTTACTAAAATTGTCAGACTGCTTCTTAAAGAGGCCTATTTACTCAACGGATGTTACCTCCCTTGAAGTGACTATATCAAAAAGCCTAGCCTAAGATGGCCAAGGTCTCCCATTGCATCCTGGGTCATCTCCAGTCATCCTGATGAATATCTGGTCACTGGATCCAGTTGGCTCAGGAGGAGAAAGTGAGGCTGGTGACCTGCACAGCCCTCCCTCACTCAAAACAAAGTCAAGTGCAAGTCATGTCATCATTTCTCTGATGTCATGGTCTTCTTAGTAAATAAAGGATGATCACAACAACAAAACAAATATACAATAAAGAAAATAAACATAATATAAATTAAATATTGAAAATTAAATACAAAATAAGAAAAGAATAAAAGCGTGTCATATTCACAGTAGAACCTAAGAGAAGATTCATAATATATCACAATAAATTTTTGTTTCAAGAAAACCTATATAATACTACGCATTGTGTGGAAAATTGTCCATCGTTTCTTTGCTTCCTTGTCAGTTTTCTTTTGTTCTCTGCTGTGCACTTTTTACTTTGTTCTTTTATTCTCCCTCTTCCCTTCCAAGTCCCCATCCCACATTCTCTCCTTACTCTCACAACAACTCTATGAGGTAGGTGAAAACTGAACTTCTAAGAGATTAACGTTATCCAGTCACAGAGGAGATCTATAACAGAGACTTCAAACTTGCATGCTGCATGAGACCAACAGCACTCCTAAGTGTGGCTGAACCAGATTAAAATGTAAGTAGGAAATATTAAACAAAATAAATAAAAATACAACAAAATATAAAGAATGGCAACATATGGATTTTTTAAGCCATTATGTGACCAATAGGTTTCCTTATTTATGGCTTATTTGTTCCCATTTCTATTTGATTTTGATATCACTGATTTACAGGACCAGGTACAGCTGTACTGAGAGCTACTATAATCCTATGACTGCTTAAAAATTGAGGAGACCACAGTAAGATGGAATTTGAAAAGTTGTGTGATTGTTGTTCAGTTGTTTCAGTGGTGTCTGATTCTGTGTGACCCCATTTACAATTTTCTTGGCAAAGATACTGGGATGATTTGAGATTTTCTTCCCCAGCTCATTTTACAGATGAGAAAACAAACAGGATTAAGTGACTTGTTCAGTGTCACACGTTAGGAAGTGTCTGAGACCAGATTTGAACTTCTTGACTCCAGGCCCAACATTCTATCCAGTGAGGCACTTAACTGCCCAGCTCCATGGTAAATTGGTCTTTTTGACTGGAACAGACCTAGATTTATCACAGTATTATGCATCACAGGATTTACAATTAGAAATAGAGGAGAAGCTTGCTGAGTAACTCGGAAAATTGAGATTAGGAAGTTTAAATTCAATTTGGGAGGCAAATGGGAGCCCTCATACACTTCAAAGGAAATGTCATTTCATCTATTTTGAAAGCTATAATGATGCTGCCATTATACGAAGCGATTGAATTATTGATCATTGGATTTGCCCTGCAATTTCCCTTTAATGAAAGAAAGACCTTTTAATTAAAGTATTCAAATATATATACTATATTCATCTTTAATTCATTATTTTGTTATATTTCTTCATTAGACAATGCTTGAGGAATATAATTCTTGCTGCTGTGGTCTGAGAGGAGGCTGGGACACTCGAATGATTTTTTACTTTACCAAAGAGCTCAATATAGTTTCCTATCCACAAGGATTAACTTAGCTGTTGGTATTTTGTTCTGAAACTCGAAGCTTGAAACTATGAACTCTGTCTGTATCTTTTCCTTCTATTGTCAGTTTTCTTGGTAAGGTATTTAGAGATTTTGTTTTTTTGTTACTGTTGAGGGGATAAGTTCACATTATAGTGAGATTACTTCTGACTCATATACTTATCTGGGAGAGAAGTTCAAGATAAATCCTATTTTTCTCTTTTTTCCTCGTATGACATTGTGATTGGTGGCGGTTTCCATAGTGCTCAGGAAAAATATGAATACACCCAACATTCTTCAGAAATTTATATACAATTTCCCATTTAATTTTTTTTATTGGAATTTAGTCACTGTAGTAAAATTTGCTATATCCAGAGGGATGAGGGTCCAGTCCAATCCTGAAAGGATGAATTGGAACCAGCCCCTTCCGTGGAACCAACTCAGTGCTATAGTGAATATAAAATAAAAATCTACATATAAAGCACTTTGAAAACTATGTAATTTATTAATATGAGCACTTACTCTTCCTACTATTATTTATAGGAGTAAGGCCATTGTAGGCAAAAGTAGTTAGAAAAGCAAGAAAGGTGAATGGAAAATGACGCAAATATTTTTTTGGATTGGTATAAATAAGAGGAAAGGACCATAATGAGGTGTTCATTATTGCCCTGCAATAAAGAAAAGAAGGCATAGAGATGTAAGAAAACACTCTGTATCAATTCCTAGATAGCATGGTTGATCCAGGAATGCTTAGTTTTTGTACACATTTGGTTCCAAGGCAAATGTACTATTCCTCTCTGCCTTTGGGACTGATGATTTATTGTTAATAATAACAAAATAATCTCATCCGTGTTTTCCCTTCCCCCTACCAAACTCCACACTGATTATTAACTTCCTGCAGGCAGAGATTCTTAGTCACCTTTATAACCCCCTTAATACCTTGAACAGTGCCTTGCACATAGTAGAAATTCCATAAATATTTGTTGAATTGAGTTGGAAATAATGAGGAGGTTTCTGCACCCAGAGATCTGGATGTGCTTTTGTATGTGACTGGATAAATGAATTTCTACTTTTAAAATTCTGATGTCATCCTATCTGTTTTTGCAAGCTAACATGATGTTATTACATTAAATGATTAAGTTATTGATTATTAGATTTGCTTTGGAATATCTTCTTAATGAAAGGAAGAACTTTTAATTAAAGAATTTTAGATTGATATACTATCAACCCATTTTAATTCATCATGATGTGCCACTTCTCTAACACAATTTATTCTTTGCTGAATTTGTAATATGTATCATATTAAATTATTTGTGGTATAATTTAGTTTTAGTCAATCTAATGTTAAATGATGCGTGCTAATAGCTGAAATTATAGTTTGGATTATATGTATACAGAAGGGTAGGCTGTCATCTCACAACCTGGCTATGAACAAACATCACATATTGAAGGGAATCAAGTTTGCATATCAAAACAAAATAATCACTCTAAAAGAGTTTTTCTTGACTCTGTTTTAACTTGATGGTGACTGACCTTTCACTGAAAACCTGAATTTCCGTAATGTTGCTCAATATGACATATTTTTAGCAGTCATAATTATTAAGAATGTTTCTATTTTTTGATGTAGGCATCTTTTTTTTCTAATTTCTGGAAAAAATTTAAGGACTTATCAAGAAATTTTTCTAAATAGAAAAACCAATCTGGAAACATCAAGGTTTATATTCATTGAATTGTTTGAATCTTAGTACATCAGTGTGATCTTGATGATTTCTGTAGTAGACCCAAACAATCTACTTCATTTTTTTAATCATTGAGATTTAACAGATGTACTAGAAATTAATTAATTAGGGAAAATATCTCAATATTTGTTACAGATGATATTTTTTAAATTTTGTTGTTTATGTGACTTTATATACACTCTCTATATTTGCCTACTGTAGCAAAATTTAATAGTTGAAAATGAAACATGTATCAGTATTTAAGAATGGCTTTTCAGTTGAGAAAAATGACTTTTACCTCTAATGAATCCAAATGAATATTGATGATTTTTCTGAAACATTTAAAAGACTAAGTACCCACATAGAAAAAAGTTGAAACCAGCAAAGTAGATAGTGGCTAATATGATTTACCACATATTTCTCAAAACACAGGAGACATAGGATGAGGAGAGTTAACAAACTTTTAAAGCCTAGGAAATGTGTAACCAAGTGGCTGACTTGCATAGATAGAACAGAAATCATGCTAAAATGATTAACTAATATTACTCAAGTGAGAGATCTTGTTAACTAAAAATGATAACCTTGAATTAAAAGTAAATAAAGTAATTCTGACAGGGCTCAAATGAAATCATAAAATCCTGGAAAATTAAACCAAATCTAGCAATATTAAATGTAACCTGAAGTTTAAGGCAATATTTTCCAATGACTAGTGAAAAGTGGGCAATAGGGAATCAAGATAAAGTTGCTATTAAATTATTTTTTATTTTCTCTCCCAAGCAATAGATAATGGAATAAGAATGACAATTGAATAAGAAGAGCCCAATATTTTATTTTATTTTGGTTTCTTCATTGATTTGCAGATCTACTTACACATAGAGACTATCTTGCCTAAGCTAGAAATAATGCAACTACTCATTGTTTCAATCTCATCAGTGACTGGCATAGCAGCTTTGACATGCTCTGTTACTGATCTAGGAAGGGGTGTTGTTCCCTAATCCCATGATCTTACCATGTTGGTGCCAGACAATGTGGACAGTCAATCGGCTTGAACTCTACTGTGACTCAGAATTTTTGTTGGAACCTGAAAGAATACAGGAGAAAGAGATGAGGAAGGTCTTGGGGGAAAATCAATAAAAATATAAGTTATGTATTAAGTCCTTTCTTTTGGCAACCTTGATAAACTCTCACAGGTACATTTCCATGCAAATAACTCACACACATATATCTTTCACAAACAGCTCTTCTTTAACTCTATGAAAATCAAGCTTCTTCCAAAATAATCTGATCACCTGAACTCTCATAAACCATACAGATCGATTCAGCTTTAATTACTCAACCCTTCCCTTTTCTCTCTTTGGAGGGCTGGAAGATGTTTCAATAAACTTTTCTTAAAGTTTCAGACAAGGCTCAGAACTTTCCAGGTAACTCTCATTTCTGTCAGTGGTTCTGCTTGGTTTCAGTTCCATGAACATCCTGGTCTATTTATCCTCTAGTGTCTTTTATAGCTTCTTTCGGTGCATTGTTTTCTCCTATTTGATTTTAAGCATCTTGAGGACAGGGACTTTCTTTTTCTTATTTGCATCCCCACTGCTTAGCAAATGGTAAGTGCTTAATAAATGTAAATCTAATATAAAAATATAAAAGTATGCATACACATATGATTTTTAGACCCTCATCAATTCTTATCTTTACTTTTCAACAGCTATTTTGAATTCGTCTCTGGGCCTCAAGTACTTCTGAATGCAATTCGTTCTCCACAGAGTTACCAGGATGATTTTCCTAAAGGACAAGTCATTATACTATGCTATAAACTCCAGGGTCTCATCACCTCCAGTGTGAAATACAAATTCCTTTGCTGTTAAATAAGGCTTTTCACAAATTGTTTCTAATATATCCTTCTGACCTTATTATTTCTTCTTCCCCTTCCAATATTACCAGCCAAACTGGCTTTTTTGATATTCCTCATGTATGATACTTTATATTCTGTCTCTGCATCTTTGCCTTATGTCTAAATGCATTTCCTCCTCACCTTGACCTTGTAGTAGTAGTTAGTAGTAGTAGCCATAAGAGGAGGAAGAGGTTTACCAGTAACAACAGTAGCAGCAGCAGCAGAAGTAGTAGTAGTAGTAGTAGTAGTCGTAGTAGTAGTAGTAGTAGTAGTAGTAGTAGTAGTAGTAGTAGTAATAGTAGTAGTAGTAGTATAGACATAGATGTAGATGAGCTAGAAGGTCAGGGTTTTTGAAAAGATATCACCTTTGAAGTCCTCAGATTAAGACAGGGGAAGGAGTGGAGAAAAATAGTAGAGGCCAAGTACTGAATTTCTTAAGAGAAAAGAAAATGTGACCTAGAAGTTAACCTGTTACAGCAACAAAGACTTAGATAACAAATGGAATGAACCTAAAAGGAAAAGAGCTTCTAGTGATGGTGTAAGAGGAAAGGTCTAGAAGGAATATGACAGGGTAAGAAATAGAACAATTGCTCCTCTGGGCCCAGTACACATAGGAACATGAAGGAGCAGTCTCATACTTGAAAGGGTAGCTCATAGTTTTCTATGAGCAGAATCCAGAAAAAATGTACAATGAAAAACTAAAGGATGAGATAAAGTTTTGGAAACACAGTAGCAAAGCATAACTTTCACCCCTGCAAATGAATAACATGTTGCTATTTATTGATATTAATTTATTATTATTTATTATATATAATTAACTTATTCATTTTAATACAGCCTGTGAAAACAATGGTTTATTGGTATTTAAGCAAAGAGTGTTTTAGGCATCTAAAATTCTAAAGTTCAGGTCCAAGAAAATCATTGTTCTCTCCATGCACTGCACAGTACAGCCAATATGATGGAAGGACAGGTAAGCTGGCCTCTGTCCTTTGCTTCTCATCATTTGCAGCTGAGAATCTTAGCCACCAATCATGATATGCAGCTGAAGGAAGGAAACTTGACTTGTACATCATAGATTAGCTACCACAGGAAGCTGTCAATTAGAAAGACCATCTGTTAATATGACTATTAACTAAATGAATTTTATTTGTAAAGGGCATGACCTTCCTTATTCCCTGAGGTAGTTGGACAGCTGCCAAATTTGTCTTGAGAAACAAACTTGACATGGGTGAGACCCAAAGGGAATAAAAAATAGAACCAAATGAACTTATTTTCACCCTTACTCTTTCAAGGAGAACTATCCTTTCAAATGAACAAAACAGGCATAGGAGAAATCATGACTTGCTGCTCAATGAATCTTGGAGATGGTGTTCTAAATTCAGTAGGCCTATCTCTGCAGAAGCAATGAAGGAACCCTTTGGCGATTTCAATCAAATCCACTACAGTAATTCTAAGGCAACCCCACTGAGTCCATGGTCCCAGTCACAAATATTTAATTTGAATCTGAAGGGAACTCAAAACTATTTTTCATTTATTATCCTTCACATCCTCCCTCTCTTCCCCACAAAAAGAGGAACAGGCAACTTGCAGCTACTACTAAAGCAGATGGTTTGTAGCCAGAAGACATCAATGTGCTACATAAACCATTCCCTTTTGATAATGATTAAATACCTAATTTTTAAAGTGCATTTCTCACTGAAGATCTGAGAATATTAATCAATAGTTTCCACTTATTAAAATTTTTTAATCAACGAAGAATTTTTGGGATTTCCCATCATGGGAAAAGTAAATTAAAATTTAATGAAATAATGGAAGATAAAAGATAAATAAAATCTATAGCATGGGGGAATATGGAAAGGAATAAGCATTTATATGGCTCCTACTATGTGCCAGGAACTGTTTAATTCTTTACACATATATTGTTTCATTTGATACATACAACAGCCACAGAGGTAGGTACTGTTATATTATACTTAGCTGATTATATCATTTGTTATATTATATATTTTATTATTATATATCCTATACAACCAAGGAAACTGAGACAAATCAAAACTAAGTGACTTATCCAGACTCACACAGATAATGAGACTAGGGTTGGATTTGAACTAAGAACTTCTTTACTTCAGACCCAGCACTCTATACATCGTACTACCTAGTTGCCATAGACCATGGATAAGGACTAGGGCTTATGATTTCATTGGTGAAGGGAACTCATGGCAGGAAATTCCTCTGTGATTGACGGTCAGTAATTCCTCTGCAACTTATGTCTTAGAGTTGCTAAGGACACAGAAAGGTCAAGTCAGCAGCTCACAGTCAAATAATACATCAGAGGCAATGCTTGAACCCAAATTTTCTTTCCAAGATCAGGTCACTATCTACTATGTCATGCAACCTTTGTGTACTTAGAGTTCTGAATGTACAAGCTATACTTAAGAGTAGCTGAACAAGGCCATAAGTAAATGGAGACAAGGGTTCTTGTCTTACCCTTATTGGCAAATCCATTTGTGACCTAGAGCAAGTTGTTATTTCTTCTTTCTGGACCTTCATTTTGTCAGCTATAAAATGGACATGCTTACAAATTATCTCCAAGATAGCTTTCAGACTTAATTAAGCATCTATATGGAGAAATTCCTCAATCTGACATTCAAGACTTGTCAAAATCTAGCTCTTCTTTTACTCATTAAGCTTTTCCCTCACATACCAAACTGGATGCCACCTCTTTGACTTTGTTAATATTTTGCATCATTTCATTGTGTCCAATCCTTCCTTTCCATTTAGTTATAATCATCTCAGTTTTCAAGATCCTGTTCATAATCCCTTCTTCACCAGGAAAACTTGCTTAATGTAATGAGCCTACATCTGACTTGTATCTGAAATTATCTGCATGTATTTTCTCTCCCAATAGAAGATGAGCTTCCTAAAGGACTGTCTTATTTTTGCCTTTGAAATCTCAATGATTAACCTAATGCTTTGTACTTAGTAAGTACTTAATATTTTTTTCATTTATGCATTTATTTCATTCACTTCATCATTTGTTCTTTTAACTCCTATTTCACTTATTACCCATAATCAATTAATAACCATTTAATAAGTACTATGTGCCAGACATGAAGCTAAATGCTGGAGACATATGGAAATATGAATATGAAAAACGACTGAAGGGAGTTTATATTCTGACAGGTACAGCAAGTATCACATATTACCATGTTGCATGGATGGTGTTATTATGTAATTGCTCATGTGGCATAATTATTTCTTATATGTGTACACAAAATCTACACTTTTAAGTGTTTCCATTCCCAATTCTTCTCATTTGAAGTACTAATTAACCAAGAACTGTGTTGAACATTTCTGACACTAGCACAATATTTTAAGAGAAATTTAACTGATGCAAAACAATCATCTAAATGAGTTGGGCAAAAAAGCTCATCAATCACCTCAGGGAGTAAAACTCCAATTTCCTTGCTGAATAGAAAGAAATGGCAGCCAAAGGCAACACCTGTTCAGAATCCAAGCTCATTTGTGAAACATCTTATATGTAGGATGACAAAAAAGTATAAACATCTGCTCATAAAATTAAAAAAAAAACAATTGAGGATGCTTTTTAAGCCCACAGAGTAGAGTATAACACCTGGTTTAGAGTATTTGTAGGAAAAATAGAAAGGCAATAATTAGACATTTAATAGAATAGTTCTGCTAGTATTTTTGCAGTAATTTGTTCTCCCCAAAAATGACAGTTGAACAATCACTCTTGGAATATATAACCTCTGTGCCCCATACACTATGTGATGAAATGTTTATACTATTTCAGAAAATATCTTTCGGATGAATGGCTAAATCTGTTCAAATAAATACTGAATAAATGTGTACTGGAAGTGACAAAAATTTAGAGGCACTCCGAGTAGTTTTCAAGATATTTCAGGGAAGGGGAAATTCCAAAAGAATGGACAAGACAATAGATGTCTTGATGTCTTAACAAACAATGTTTGACTGAGACATGACTGAGAAGACACCAAGAACTATTAAGTCATATGTCTATTTTCTCACATTTATAAAACCCATATATTCCTTGTGAATAGGTATTGTTTCATTCTTTGTAGTTGTATTTTCAGTTTTTTGCATAGTGAATGACTAGTAGACATTTTAATAAATGCTTGTTGATTAGTTAATGAGAAAGATTTATCAATGAATCAAGGATCTCTTAGATAAAAGCACAGGAAGGGAGCTGGCTAGCTTTCATAATTGATGTTCTATAGCAGACAATATTCCACAATCACAAATTTATCAAGAACCACCACATCTGTTGTTTGGGTGTTTAAGAGCATTGAGCTCAGTTGATTAGAATACAGCCTTAACAACTCTCCTTGAACAAGCTGTCTCTTACATGTGTGTTAAAATCGTACATAGTTTTTTTTAACAGATAAAACTACAAGCATGATTTTGTACTACAATTCTCTGAATACTCACATCAATAAAGGCATACAAAAGGAAGACATATGGTCACCAAGGTACCCACCAGTGCTTGCAAGGAATCCAAAGGAAAGAAGAATTCCTATCAATGGTCAGATTGTCAAAAATATTCCCAGCAGCAGATGACTTTATGCTATTTGTTGATTGATTATCGTCCTTCTTGCTCAAAGAGGACCAAAATGACATCATTACGTCAGGGTCAAGGTACAATGTGGCTGATCAGACCAATAGGAGATTGGAAGGCTCTACCACAGGTGAGGCAAAAATAGAACGTTTTTTGTATCAAGAAATGGAGCACTACAAAGTCTGTTCAGGGAAGCCCAAGGGAATATTCAAAAGAAATCAATCTAACCAATCTCACTGGAAAAACCTAATGGATGAGTAATATAGATTCCTACATTTGAGAAATCTCACAGCAATTTTAATCATTCCTAATTCCTTGCTGCTGTGATAATCATTTAAAACTGCTATGTTTTATGTGCTCTGGAACAATGCAGTCTCTGAAAAGAGACCTAAACCATTCATGGGAGTTAAGCCTAACTTGTCATGCAAGAAAAATCAGATATATAGAGAATATTTATTGTTTAGGTAGATATGGAGCAGATTTGCTCCATTATAGCTGCATGCTGGGACACTGAAATGAGCCCATAACTAAATAAAAGAAAGAAAGTGGACTGCATCTGCAATACTCTCAATGATTCTGAACTTTCCTACAAAATAAAATATCATTTTATTTTTTAATGTTTTAATATTATATTTTCCTCCAATTACATGTAAAATCAATTTTAACATAATTTTTAATTAGAGTTTCTAATTCTCTTCTTCCCTACACTTCCTTCCCCCTCACTGAGGAGGCAAGCTATTTTATATAGATTATACATGTGCAGTCATGCAAAACATATTTCTGTGTTAGTCATGTTGTAGAAGAAAACCCAATTAAAGAAATGGAGAGAAAATAAGAAAAGAAAAGGACAGTACCACATTTTTGACACCAGTATTCTCTTGGTCACAAATCAAAATACCACAGAAAAGCAAAAGGGAAATGGATCTCTCCTACTCACATTGGGTACAATTTTAGCTGAGTTGCTCAGCCTCTCTGAGTCTCACTTCCCTCATTAATAAAAGAAAATAAATTGGACTATATTCTCTCAAAGATGTCTTTAAGCTATGTCTAACTATATGGACAAAAGCAAAAAAACATGAACAGATTCTTCATATAGGGACAGTTAAGTGACATAGTGGATAGCCCTAGAGTCAGGAGGACCTGAATTCAAATCCAGCCTCAGAAATTTACTGGTTGTGTAACCCTGGACAAGTCACTTAACCATGACTGCCTCCAAAATACAAATATACACGTGTGTATACATATATACATGTGTACATACATATATACATATACATACCTGTACACACATGCATATGCTTCATTTATATATGCTGCGTTTACCTTATGCAATTATGTTTTATATCTCCATGACATTGTAAATTCAACATGGGCAAGTATAATCTTATACTTCTTTTGAAGCCTATACCATCTATCACACAGAATTGTCCCAGTCTATTGCTAAGCTTCTTCCTACAGGAAAAACCTTTCTTTATAATGCTGACACTCTTCTTGTCTTGCTATAGGGTAAGAAGAAAGAAATCAACTATTTATTAATCACCTACTATGTAATAGGCACTTTACAAATATCTTATTTGATCCTCACAACAACCCTGAGTAGTAGGAGCTATTAGTATCTCCATTGCACAGTTGAGGAAACTGAGGCAAAACAAGGTCAAGTAACTAGCTCAGGGTCACTAGTCAATGTCTGAGGAATGACTTGAAGTCAGTAAGTGTTTGAGGACTGATTTGAGGTCTTCCTAAGCCCAGGCCAGCACTCTATTCACTGTGCCACATAGTTATATAGGTCATGGATCATGAAACAAACAAAAAAATTCTGAAAGTACCATAATTACAGGTTGACCAAAAGGGCATAGAAAGATGCACTGTGGGTACATACTGTTAATAGTGACTCAGCATGAGAAATGATGTGAAATGTATCTTTGCAGTCAGTCATTTATAAATGGAAATAATAGTAGTATAACTTCAGCTAGGATAAAACATAGCAGGTAGATAGTTTGAGTGCTGCATTAGTATCATCAAATATTAAAAGAACTTGAGAAAGACTAACAACTATGTTAGATACCATCTCGGGGATTTCTAGAAAGATATGGTCAAGAATAACACAGTAAGAGAACATGTGCTTGACTGGCAACAATTTATACCTGTGGAGGCAATGCCAGCATCAATAGAATATCAGATTTCTCAAAGTGTGACTGTCTAAGTGCCTTATGTATTGTTGGGCTCAAACTGCTTCATATAAATTGATTGATGGATGGATAGACTGACGGGCTGACATAAATCAAAACCTAGGAAGCAGATGGGGAATTAGTGGGCAAACGGAATTGAACATAGGCTAAACTGTATAATCCATAATAAAAGCAGTTTTAAGTCTAATAATCTGGGGTACAGTGTCTGTTACAATTGTATTAGTTTGAACATTTGCACTTGATTTACTAAGAGCTATCATTCTATATCCGGTAATCAGATGGATTTTATTTAATTGCTGAAGTCAGATTGTTTATACATTTGCATATTATAAATAAAAAGGAAAATATTCATTCTATTGTGCCTATCATCTTTAATCTCCAAGCTAAGCTAATGTGGCTATGGAGTGGAGCTCCTGAATCATGTTACAATGTTCTAAAGTGATCATTTGTGACATTTATATCTTTCTTTCTAGCCAGGGAAAGAAAACACTGTAGTCTCATATGTCAAATGTTCTAAACAAAGAAAAGGGCATAAAACTCTCAGTAGAATGATGTCCTTTTTTGAACATAATTCTAAATTTAAAATTCTATCATGGGCACAGAAAGAATAAGATTACAAAAGCCTAACTTTTTTTCACTTATACAATTTTCCATTCAAGTTATGAAAACAAAATTGCAGCCTTTACAAAAGTTTAATGGCACTTCTCTTTCTTGTGGAGCTCTGTAAAATGTTGTCATACTACTTTTCATAATCAATTAGATTTGGAGAAAATGAACTTTTGCCTTTTTCTGTCTAATAAAGGCTGGCATGCTAATAACAAAGAACTCTTTCTACTCAATTTAAGTGCTTATACCTATGGCACCCGGAGATTTTTGAATGTTGGGAAGTGACTAAGAGAAATTGAGAACTACAAGGAAAAATCTCAACCCATAGAGTTTTGATAGGAGCTAAAAATAACCACCAGAAATAAAGGCTGCAGAAAAAGATCAGAGATCAGAGTGGAGCTGAAAGGGACCTTAGAGGTCATCTAAACGAAGTGTTTCATTTTACAAATGAGGGAACTGAGAGCCAGAGAGATTAAGTAGTTAGACCAAGGTTATTGCTGTGTTCATCCTTCTTTCTCAGAGGATCAATGACATAATAAAAGTTATGCAGGTGATAAATGGCAGAGCCAATATTTGAACCCAAGACTTCTGACAGGAAATACAGAACTCCATTTACTGTTCATAGTATGGCAGATTTAGAGCTGGATCTTGATCTTAGAGACTGGATCCATCCCCTTTATTTTATAAATGCTGAAATTGAAGACATTTTAGCAACCTGCCCAGCTGGTAATTTTCTTAGTCACGATTTGAACTCAGGTCTCTCTGGGTTCAAGTCTAGTGATCTGTCCACTTATGCCATTGCTAGACCATGGGAGGAAAGTTTGAAATATGGAGCAACGTTCACCTTTCTTTTTTTCCAGTTTTCTTCAGTGAGTGAAGAGACAGATAAAAATATGTGTATTCAGTCATTCTTGGAAGCTTTGTGGTCATCAAAAAGAATCCATCAGACCCATTTTAATCATATCAGCCACCATGAGCAAGCAAATAACACTTATCTCCAACCATTTTAAAATTCCTTTTTAAGAACAAAATTGAAAAATTTCATGTTTTCACCCTACTATAAACAATAGTAATAGTAAGCTTTTACATAGCTTTTTAAGGTTCACAAAATATTTTATAACTATATCCTCACAACAACCTTGAGAGGTAGATGTTGTTATCATCCCCATTTTACAAAGTAGGACATTGAGGCAGACAGTGGTTTATTGACTTGTCCAGTGTCACATAGTTATTACAGGTTTAAGACTTTATTTGAACTCATGTCTTTGTGACTGTTTTCATGACCATTCACTAAATTATGAATCACCTTCTCTGATGCTCTATGACAGCATGAAAGTGATGAAGGACTCTTTCAAGATCAGTGGAGTCTCTTCCCCAAAGGCAGGGGAAATAAATTTGATTTAAAGAGACAATGACCCCAATTTCATTCAAAAGAATTTTTAACCTCAGTTCTGCTTAATTCTTATGGATAGTTTTTTTCCAATCTGTCTAAAAACACAAATGAGAGTGAAGTGTAGAAACTGTGATAAACATGTTATCAGTCAGAATGTAAAATACTCATAATAGATTCAGCAGATTTTTAGACATAATAATACTTCCACTAACCTGAAAAATGTGTGTGGGTCCTGGTGTCATTTACAAAGTTTCTTCTTCCATTGTCCAGTTGATTAATACATAAGGCTGAGCCCTGAGAGATTCTGAGCCTTTTTGACTGAAGGGTAGATACCCTCTTGGATATTGCCCACTGCAAGCATGGAGACCACAAATAGAAATCATCTCTGCTAACGGTTGGTGTTCCTCTCTCCTTATGCATAGTAATAAAGTTTGTTAAAACTATCTCCGTGTGAGCTAATGCTTTTCATCTGCACTCCCCTGTACTTCATTTCTATTATACAGATGAGGAAATTGAAGTTCAAAATCAAGTAAATGGCTCACCATCACACATCTGATTGGTGTCCACAACAGAATTTTATTCCAAGTCTGCTTAACTGATCTGTTATAGATTGCTTCCTACTGTTTGCTGATATTCTGAGTGTGTATTCCTATCCCCCCTGTTGTACTTCAAAACAGCAGATGTCATTGATAGATATTCTCCTAATCCTGTTCAAATACTAAGGAGTTCCACACTCACCCTAGTTGTTGATGGATCCCCTCCTGATCCTGGGTAAATGTCACACTCTCTATTGTTCTCAAAAAGTCAGCAGTGTTACTTCATTATCCCTAGGTTTTCCTGTTGAAAAGCACCAACTTAGAGAAAAGGACCCACATGTATAACAATATTTATAGCAGTTCCTTTTTTGTGGTGGCCAAGAACTGGAAATTGAAGGGATATCCATCAATTGGGGAATGACTGAACAAGTTGTGGTATATGAATGTAATGGAATACTATTGTGTGGTAAGAATGATGAGCAAGTAGACTTCAAAGAAACCTGGAAAGACTTACATGAACTGATGATGCTCTGTGAAATGAGCAGAACCAGGAGAACATTATACACAGTAACAGCCACATTGTGCGATAATTAACTTTGATAAACTATCTTCTCAGCAATGCAAGGATCTACAACAACTCCAAAAGACTCAATATGAAAAATGCTATCCACATCCAGAAAAAGGAACTGTGGAGTCTGAATGCAGATGGAAGCATACTACTAGTTTTCTTGTTGTTGTTGTTGTTTTGTTTTGTTTTGTTTCTTCTTTCTTGTGGTTCCTCCCATTTGTTCTAATTCTTCTTTACAACATGATTAATGTTGGAAATATATTTAATATGAATGTATATGCAGAGCCCATATAAGATTGCATGCCATCTTGGAGAGGAGGAAGAGGAAGGAAGGAGAGAAAATTTAAAACTCAAAATTTTATAGAAGTGAATGTCAAAAACTAAAAATAAACTAATTACTTTTAAAAAGAAAATCACAAATGTTGTGGAAATACGTTTTATATCATTGCACATCTATAACCTGTATCAGATGACTTGATATTTTGTGGTTGGGAGGAAAATATGGAACTCAAAATCATTCAAAATATGAATGTTGAAATTACAAATTTATGTAATTGGGAAAAAATACTGCTAAATTTCAGAAAACCCCAAATGGGATCATGAAGAGTCAGACATGACAGAAATAATTGAACAACTAAAATAACAGCGCCAACCATCTAGAGTTGTAAAGATCAGTACTTGTAAAACATTAAGTAGGAACTTAATGTTTGTATCCTCAAAAAAAGAGAAAAGCACCAACTTGTCATAGAGGAATATGTAGATTTGTGGATCCACCCATATAAAATATTTCTCTGAACACCTACCTATTTCTCAAATACACCTCTTCCATGTACTAGTTATGTTTTGAGTCCTGGTCATCCGACCTTTCTATAATGAAGTTAGCTTGAGAAGATACACATGCTTAGAAGCTATATACAATATCTTTACTCTACATAGAATTAATAAGCAAATTAATCATACAAAACAAGGGAACAACACATAATAAACATCTACCATGGAACTTCAAGTCAGACTTTCTCCTAAACCTCAGAAGTTTAGCATAGACATAGGATCCATCTGAACCCAGAAATGAAATATTCAGACATCCTTGGAGTAGGCAAAGGGGAAAAAATAGTATACACACACACACACACACACACACACACACACACACACAAAACACAGTTCAGCCTCAGTGGTAGATTCACATAGCCATCATATTCAGGGGTGCACTGGAGCCAACTTGAACCAGCTTGTAAGACTTCATCACTAACTGTTAAGTATGAGCATTAATACCATAAAATCAGAACATGCAACAAATTAGAGTTTATAATTTTATTGACTTCTAGACATGAAAATTATGTAGAAAATATTAAAAATGTATTATACATTTTCAGAGAGCTGGTTGCTAAACATTTGCCACCACATCTCTGAATATATCAATAAAAACCTTGTGAAGGTTTTCTGGAAATGAGATTCATGGCACAGAATATGAACTCAGGGTCTTAGTAGTCTCAGAATCTAGTATAAACTGGAATCCAGGGAACTTGGTACTAGAAAGGATCTCCAATCTGTTCTAACCCATCACAAAACACGTTGAGTGGATGCAATAATTGGTTCTACACAATTCATTGGTCTCATTCCTGCTGCTACCATTACCCAGTTCTCCTTCTTCAATCTGGAAACCTGAAGTATTTTTCAGTTGTTGCTATGTCATGTCACTTTTCCTCTTAGCTCGTCAATCCAAAATCATTGCTCTTAAGCAGCAGGTGACCTGAGGAAAGGAGGTGAATATTTGGGAATAGAATGAGAGACATTACATACTCCAGATCCCTTGAAGAGTATCATAGCTAGAATAGTGCTAAGCATATAGTAGGTCTTTATAAAAATCTTACTGATGGATTTCAAATAACCATCAAAAATAAAAATAGCATGGAATCATAGAAAGAAAATTGAATAAAAGTTCAGAAAATCTGAATTCTAATCCTGGGTCTCCTATTTACAAAATTTATGACTTTAGATGTGTCACTTTACCTTTTTGATTCTATAATTTTCTCATCTGGTTAAAAAATAAGAATGATAATACCTGACCTTCCCATCTTTTGCAGGCATCAAATAGTTGGTATATATAGTAGTACTCTCTAGGCTCTTCAGTGCAATACAAATATAATAGGAAAACTGTAATGTAGTGGAAAGACAGAGTAGGATTCAGAAGGCCTATATACTCATTTGGGCTCTGCCATTAACAAACCATATTATGTGGGGCAAATCATCGAATCTCAGCTTCCTCTTATGCAGAATGAGGGCATTGGACTCGATGTCATTCATTGCTAAATTTCTATGGTTCCATGATTTCAGGACTCATTTCCTCCCAGAAATAAGCAAAGTAATGACTATGAAGTTCATTTTTTTCCATTTCCCACTTTTTAAAGTGATAAGCCTTTCAAAGAATATGATTTAAAATCTGACATTCATTTTTTCTTGTTCCTATTGCTATATCTAGGCAATCATAATTTGGCTTATTTCCAGAATGAAGCCCAATCATGAACTAGTCTCATTTCTTGCAATTTGTAAGTTATCTAAAAATAAAATAAAACAGAAACTTGTATTTGTTAGCAAAAAAAATCAAGAATAATATATAAGAAAGACAGCAAAGAAGTCTTCATGTTCCAGATAATCTTTCTAACCATTTACTATCTGGTCCAGCTCTAGTTGATGTCACCCAGAACCATGAACCAAAAACCCCAAGAATAACAGCATCCAACACACCACCAGCCCTTCTTCCACCCTGACCATAGTCTAAGGGAGTCAGTACTTACAGATATAGGGGAACCTATATTGTTGTACGGTTGTTCAATCATGTTCTACTATTTGTGACCCCATGTACCATATCACACTGAGGCTGTCTATGGGATTTTCTTGAGAAAGATTCTAGAGAGACTTGTCATTTCCTTCTCTAGTAGTTTAAAGCCAACAGAGGTGAAGTGACTTGCCCAGTATCACACAACTAGTGAGTGTCTGAGGCTGGATTTGAATTCAGGTCTTCCTAACTGAAGATCCAATGCTTCATTCACTGAGTTGCTTAGCTGCCTGTAGGGAACCTACGGGGAAGTCAAACCTTACTAGTAGCGTGAACTTGGGAAAGTCATCCAACCTCTGTCTGCATCATCTTCCTCAATTGTAAAGTGTGGAGAATAGCATCGACTTCCCAGGGTTGCTGTGAAGATCAAATGAGGCAATATTTATTAGGCACTTAGCCCAGTGCCTGGCACTGTTAGTTTATTTTCTTCCCTCCCTACCAAGAAAATGCCTTTTCAGGTGATATAGCCCCTTTTTTCTCAGAAACCATAACTACTGAATACTTTAAGAAAAACATTCTCACCAGCAAAGCCCTGGGAAATGTCAAATGGTTCAATAATAAAAGTGGATATGGTCAGTGCAAATGATGCTAAAAGAACTGGTTACTGTACCTTAAATAGTTCTAGGACTTACCATCTGCCCTGCAACTGAGCTATCTTTTATGAATCACTTTTCCTTATTAGAATGAGAGCTCTTAAAGGTTAAGAACCATGTCTTGCTTTTCTATTCATATCTCCAGCTCTGAATATAGTGCTTTGCACATCCTTGATACTTAATAATTATTTTTAATTCATTTGTTTCATATAGGAGTAGCCCTAGGATGATGAGATCTCATACCAGGCCTATGAGTTCCAAGACTGGTTCTTCTTGGAGTTGAACTATTTGGAAATGTAGTCAGAAGGAGTGGATTTTCTACAAATGGTCCATCCCCCAATGGTGGGAGTTAAGCAGCTCTTCTTGTTGTTAACATGTCTCCTCAGCAAAACTCAACCTCCAGGAATGATAAAGTTGCATATTGATTCATTCTGTTAGAAGATACTATCAAAATCTCCATGCTTCACTGCACTGGGGGAGAAGGAATTCCCTTTATCAACTCCTTAGTAGTAATGGCTAATAAACGGTGAATACAGATTAAAAAATCTTCAAAATCTTGGAGACAGTTATAAGATCATCTCTCTGCCTCCCTTTTTCTCAAAGAGTAGCCCCAGTTCCTTTAACATTTCCACATAGGTCACATTTTCTATAACCCTTAATTGACTTTGAGTACTCCTTTCTGAACCCTGCCAATTCCTTCAAATTCTTCTTGGACCGTAGTTTATTGTGACTTTGTAGTGACTCGTGTTAATGGAAGGGTCAGCCAAAAGCATCAAAGATTTATTTGACTCTTATTAACTTGTATCACAATGATGATAAAGTGCCTGGGCATGTAGACAAGGAGGAAGCAATAAATATAGCATATCTGCCCTTCAGGAAGACTCTTGCTTCTGTCCCACATGACATTCTAATCAACAAGGCAGGAAGATGTAAGCTTGATTGTACAATTAGTTGGAGGATATCAGGGCGTAACCTTTCTAATGACAAAATTCTCCAGTCTTTTGGTCCAGTATTAGCTATTGTGAATGCAAAACACTGATATCTAGGACACATGGACATCCCAAGTTATTCTTTTCTTATAAAAGTGTCCCCAACATGGGTAGAAGCAAAGTGGTTAATAGCAGAAATTAAAATGACTCCTGTTCAAAATAGTCCTTTCTAGAAATGCCTGCCCTCTCTGATAGGTCTTAGAGACCTAGCTTAATAACAATTTGCATTTTTATAGTATCACATAATAAAAATAATAGCTCATATTTATATAGTGCTTTAAGGTTTACAAAGGTAAACCTTATCTCATCTGATCCTCAAAAAAATGGCACTGCTATTGTGCTCATTTTATAGATAACAAAACTGAGGATGAGAGCAGTTAAATAGCTTTTCTGCTTCATGTTTCCAGTGTCCAGGAGTAGGGAACCTATGGCCTTGAAGCCATATGTGGCCTGCTAGATCCTCACATGCAGCAATACTTTGATTCAGTCACAGGGTTGCTGTACTTGAGGACCTACATGAGGCCACAGGTTCCCCACCCCTGTGTAGTTTACTGAGCCACCTCATCATCTATATAAACCTTTTTCCTCACAAAGGTGTGGGCGTGAGGAAGGTAGCACATAAATTATTATTGCTAGTGATTTATTTATTTGTTTTTTTCCGTTAAAAGGGGCCATTACCTGACTGCATCTTAGAGAAGTCTATTCACTGAATGGGCATTACCTCACTTTAAGTGACTACCTGAAAAGGCCTTAGCCTAAAAAGTCAAAGTTTCCCATTGCATCCTGGACCATCTCTAGTCATCTTGATTGATATCTGGTCACTGCATCCAGATGGCTCAGAAGGAGAAAGTGAAGCTGGAGACCTTGCACAGCTGTCCCTCACTCAAAACAAATTCAAGTGCAAATCATGTCATCATTTTTCTGACGTCATGGTCTTCTTCAAAAGTGAAGGACAAACACAACTACTATTTTATTTGTATGATAACTGGGACTCTGAGAGCCTGTCATTTGCCAGTGCTCACATAGCCAACAAGTCTCTGATGTGGGATTCCAACCCAAGCCTCATCATCCCAATTCATTACTCTGTTCATAACACCAAAGCCTCTTTCTTGACTTTCTTGACCCCAAACAAGACCTACAGGTAAAGCTTATGATTTAAGAAGTAAGAACATTGGATGTCTGTGGCCCTTTCCATCTCCCTACAAACATCAAACATGAATCTGGAACTGCTTCCTTATATAATAACATCCATTATTTCTCAGTAACAAACTGCTCTGCCTTGACCACTCACAAAAGCAGTGCTCTGGATTGGGACACCTAACATTGCAATAGTTCATATGTCTGTGCTATTATTGTCAAGCAACACAGATGTGAATGCAGCTCATTTCTAATTCAGTAGATAAGTTTCCAAGACCCTTATGAGACTGCAAGAGAAGTAGTCACTTGCTTATAGTCATTGAACTAAAGTATCACTGAAGCAATTTGAACTCAGGTCTTCTTAATGTCAAATTCTGCACTCTCTTCACTATACCACACACTATTTCTTCAGTGTGACTCCCCTTTTTGTGTTATTTTGGAAAAATACTGTATTTGCTCAAGTCTTTTAAAATTACTTTAGAAATTTTAAGCTTTTCCCAAAATCTTTTAAAAATTATGTTAGTTTCCTTCCTTTTGCAATCTGTATAACATTCATATTTTCTGAATCTAGTTTTGTTTTTACAACTTTGTAACTCCTTGTCACATTCTAAAAATTAAAATGGAGCAGTAATAATGTCTTTAAAAATGTCAGTCTTAAAATAGCAAAAATGTTTTTAAACTGATGAATAAACATTTAACATAATTTTCATTTTTAAAGTATTGTGATTTTTTTCAAGTATGAGAGCATAGTTGTTTTGTTTTAATTAAAGACTATGAGAAAAGTTCCAAAGTCTTCATTTCTTTGATTCCTTAGCCTAGACTCTTACAATTTTTGATCCACCAATGACTCTTCTCTATATACTACTCTCTTTCACTGAGCTGGGAGAGTGGAAAGGAATTTTGGTCACTAACTGTTCACTCAACAAGTGCTGGTGCTATTACAAAATATGTTTAGGCTTTAATGGATGGGCAGGGCATTTATGTCAATTTTATTCTCATATTCTTCCGACAGCTTGTTTCAGGTCAACCTGAATATACTTAACATCTTGATTATTTAATCCATGTTGATAAAATGCCATGATGAGAGTAAATGTGACCTGGGTGGGGAGGTAGTTACTGGATTTGGGGGCAGGAAATAATAGGGTTTGAATCCTAACTTTGGCACTTAAGTAGCTATGTGACCCTGGGCAAGTCTTTCATCATTTCCAAGCCTCAGTTTCCTCATCTACAAAAACAGAGGTGCCTACTACCTAAAGTATTTTAGTAATTTACAGATTTTCTGTGAGATTCAAATGTGATCATATTCATGCACTGTCTATGGTTAATGAGTGTACTAGGTTCACATCCCTATTGCCAGAATATGTATGTCAATAAGAAGACAAGGGACAAACTGTTGAAACAAAGGTATGTCATTGCTACAGAGCCTCATCCTGGACTGGAAACAGTATAACATGATGAAAAGATCATTAAAGAACAAAGTAACTCAATTTGTCAGAATATAAGGTCTGGAATCTCAAAAGGAGCTTTTTACAGTAGTCATACCAGATTTTAAATTATACTGAAATACAACAATAGTCAAGATGATTTGGTACTAAGATATAAATTGAAAATTCTACTGACAAAACAGACAAGTTAAATTGTGCCTAAGACCAATGGCAATAAGTGACTCTGTGTTTGATTAACACAGTAATACAAACCCTTGTGGAAAGGGTTTCAATTTAACAAGCTACCAAAGAGACAACATGTGCACTGTCATTGGTATAGAGAATATCTTCTCTATAACTCATAGTGACTAGTGCACTGAGAGGTTAAATTGCTGCCTAAGGTCACACACAGTTAGCATGTGTCAGATGTGGGAATTGAGTCTACGTCTTAGGAAGTTAGCTTCCAGGCTACCTTTCTATATCCACTATACCGTTCTGCCTTTTATAAGAACTGTTGAGAAAACCAGAAAGCAGCTTGGCCAAAATTAGGTTTAGATCTTTACTTTATTCCATGTGACATAATATGCTCCAAAAGGATATAGGATCTAAATATTACATGTAAGTTAAGTTCAAATCATTAAAAAAATGCCTTTTGGATCTATGATTGGAAGGGGAATTCTTAACTAAGGAAAAGAAAACATGATGAAAGGAAAGGATGAAGAAAAAAGGAAGGAAAGAAAGAAAAAAGGATGAAAGGAAAGAAGGAAGGAAAAAGTAAATGACAGGGAGTGAGGAAGAGAGGAAGCAAGAAATAAAGAAAAGAAGGAAGAAAGGAAGAAGGAAAGAAGGAAGGAAGGAGGAAAAGGTAGAAAAAGAGAGGATGTTACAATAGATCTGTAATTATTTGATATCATTTAGCACTTATGAAAAATTTTAGCACTATGGTGACTCAAAAAGCTAAAGGAAACTTTAAGGAAATAAATGCTAATATTTTAACATTCCCATCTCACAGGATATATACATTAGCAGTATTATAAGGATTTTAATTGGAAGGAACTAGATTGTAGATAATAGTGTTAAAATATATGAGAAGGGCAAAACAACTGTGAAAATTCTCAAAATACAAATTGAAGTTTAGACTCACAAGGTAAAAGTCTCTGAATCCTAGGTAAATTTCAAATTTAAATTACTAATTTTACTTGGGCTCTGCTTTTGCTTTTCTTCCACATTGAGACTTATTTTCCCCAAACTTTCCCTTTCTCTCTAGTAGAAACTCCTAGTTACTTAATTTCTTTGTCTTATAATCTAGCACATTCAAAATAAAATCTAAAAACTGCAAAACATGCTATATTACTCAAAAATACCTTTCTCCTGGGGTGGAGCCAAGATGGGGAAAAAAAAGAGTGACTTTCCAGAGATCTCTCCCAGATCCCTCGTTTCAAACACCTTTAAATAATAATTCCCTCAAACAATATCTGGACTTCCTGAACCCACAAAATGAAGAGGGGAAACAATTTTTCAGCCCAAGCCAACTTAGAAGGTCAGTAGAAAAGGTCTTTCACACCAGAATGAGAGAAAGGCACAGTCCAGCATGGCACCAACTCAGACCAGATTCAGAAAACCAGGACTAGGCTGTAAGAGAGACTAAATCAGTAGAGGAAGCTGCTGCCTTTGGATGGTAAGTCATCCACAGCCCACAGATGGTAAGGGGGTCAAACAACTGGTCAGAAGGAGATTTACAGGGGTCTCTTTGCTGGTTCTGGCAGCAGGATTATGTTGCTTTGCCTCTACTTGAATCTGGGTTGCAGGCCTGAGTGGAAGTCCCAGGGTGAGGAGGAGTACTAGCTCACCACAGCTTGGAGCCACAGTAGCCACAGGGACCTTTGCCACAGTTCCAGGGCAGAAAAGAGTGCTTGTGGTCACTCACAAACCACAGCACAGGCCAAGAGAGTAGTAAACACACCTTTTCTTGAAAGAATTGAAAACTTACAGATCCCTAAAAGTATCTCTGAAAACAGCTACAAAAACTCTAAAACTTGGGAGAATGTGTCCTCCAACCTGTAAGCGGAGTTCCAGTTAAGCAAAGAGTTAAAAATCAAAAAATAGGCTGGAAAAATGAACAAACAACAGGAAGTTACTATGGTGACAAGAATGATCAAAACACACAGAAAAAAACAACAAAGTCAAAACTCCTACATCAAAAGCCTCAAAATACCCTTCTCCCCTCCTCATCTTCTAACATTCCCCAATTCATTGGACAACTTGTTCAGAATAAATCAAATACTAATTTACTTTCATCTGATAACAGACCTTTAGATTTAAGATAAAAGAGACATCAAAAACCATTTACTTCAGCATCATTATGTCACCATTAAAAAAAAACTGAGGATCACATAGGTAAGTTCTCAGACTCCATAGTCAATATCGTTTCTACTATATTATGCCACCTTTATTTTGTAGGAGGCAGCAAGGTGGTGTAATGGATAGATCACTAATCTGGAAGATTTCAGTTTAAATCTGCCCTCAGACATTTCTTAGCTGTGTGACCCTTAGCCAGTTACTTAAGTTATGTCTGCTTCAGTTTCCTCATCTCTAAAATGAGGGAAATAACACTGTTGATTTCCCAGGGTTGTAGTGAGAAGAAACTGGAACAATATTTGTAAAGTGTTTTGTACAACTTAAAGATGTATATAAATGTTACTTATTATCATACCTCTCTTAACAGTTTCTATGTTTAAAATTTTGGCTCAGGAAGTCAATTATGAAGCACTTGGTAATCTTGAAGCCAACCCTTTTTTTATTATTTCCTGCTTCTCTTGATATGAAACCTATTCTTCCTTTCTCAACTATCATTTGCAATTATTGTTATTTCTTCTGAAGATCTGTTGGTTGTATTAGATTTTAATCTAATAGCTATCTAAAGATAGAGTCAATGTTAAGTTCATTTTTGTAACACAAACAAGACTAGGTAGATGGTTTCCTTCACAAGAATTCTTAGAAGACATAAAAAAGAGCTAGGAATAGTAGAGGAAATATTGGGGGGAAATGAGAGTGATGCAAGAAAATTATAAGAAGAGAGTCAACAGCTTGGGAAAAGAGTAGCAAAAATATTCTGCAGTATTAAGACCTCCTTAAAAATTAAAAGTGGTCAAAGTAGAAAGTAAAAAAAATTCACTGAACAAAAAACTCCTTAAAAAGCAGAATTAGACAAATGAAAAAAGTGGTACAAAATCTCACTGAAGAAGATAATTCCTTAAAAATTAGAATTGGGCAAGTAGAAGCTAATGATTCCATGAGAAATCAAGAAAACAATAGAACAAAGTCAAAAGATTGAAAAACTAGAAGAAAACATGACATATCTCCTTGGAAAAAACAACTGACCTGGAAAATAAATCCGGGAAAGATCATTTAAGAATTATTGGACTATCACAAAGTCATGTTCAAAAAAAGAGCCAAAATATTATCTTTCAAAAATTTATAAATAAAACTGTCCAAATATCTTAGAACAAGAAGTTAAAATAGAGACTGAAGGAGTCCACTAATATTCTTTGGAAAGAGATTTGAAAATGAAAGCTCCCATGAATATTATAGCCAAATTCCAAATTTTCAGGACAAAGAACAGCCAGGAATGACTCAAATGTCATGCAACCATAGTTAGATCCCAAAAGATTTTGCAGTCTGAATTTTAAAGGAATGAGAGGCTTTGACTATGATAATCCAGAAGGCAAAGGATCTAAGTTCATAATCAAGAATAACCTATCTAGCAAAACTGAGTATAGTCCTTAGGGGGGAGGGGAAAGGCAGAATGAACATTTAATGGAATAGAGGATTTTCAAGCATTTCTCATGAAAAGACCAGAGCTACCTAGAACACTAGACATTCAAACAGAAGACTCAAGAGAAGCATAGAAAGGTAAACATGAAATAGTAACCATAAGTCAATCAATAGTTACATTCCTATATGGGAAGATGAACAGGTAACTCCTAAGAACTTTATCATTAGTAGAAAAGTTAGAAGAACTTTGCATAGATAGAAGGCATGAGTATGATTCTATTATTTTGAGATCATCTCCAAAAAATTTAAATAAATAAAGGGATGAGAAAGAGAGATGCGCTGGGAGAAGAGAAAAAGGGGAGATAAAATGGGGAAATTTTTCTCACATAAAAGAGGCACACAAGAAATCACTTTCAGAGCAAAGAAGAAAATGTGGGAGTACAAAGTGGCAGATAGTGCTTGAATTTCATTCAAGTCAGAATAGATTCAAAGAGGCAAGAGTATACATACACATTCAGTTGGGTACAGCAATCTTTCTTATCCAATAGGGAAATAGGAAAAGAAGAGAATAAGAGATATGGGAAGGGGGAAGGTGATGAAAGGGAGGCAATGGCAAAGTTTTGAGGAAAGACAGGATAAAAAGAGAGATAAATATGTAAATATATAATTTATGTAATAATTAGGTATTATTGTGATATTATATGTAATTATATTATTATATAATTTATATAAATATAAAAAGAGATAAAAATATAGACAAAAGAAAATAGGATGTAGGAAAATATACACCCATAATCATAACTGTGAATGTGAATGAGATGAGCTGACTCAATAAAAGGAAGCAAATAGTAGAATATATTAGAAACTGGAATCCAGTAACATGTGGTTTGAAGAGACACACTTGAAACCAAAAGACACAAACAAAGTGAAAATAACTTGGGCAGAATGTGTTATGCTTTAGTGAAGTGAAAAAAGGCAAGGGTGGAAATTATGATTTCAGACAAAGAAAAGTAATAATAGAACTAATTAAAGGAGATGGAAAATTGCATTTTGCTAAAAGGTACCATTGACAATGAAGTAATGTCAAAATATTTTAAAGCAAATTCCTTGGATAAAAAGCCAATTTCTCAAATATATAAGGTGCTAAGTCAAATTTATTTTAGAAAAAATAAAAGCCATTCCCCAACTGATGTGATGTCAAAGGATATGAACAGAAAGCTTTCAGAAGAAGAAATAATTTTTTCTTAAGTCATATGAAAAAATGCTCTAAATCTCTATTGATTAGATATATACAAATTAAAATAACTCTGAGCTACCACACCATCCCTATCATAAATAATAAATGTTGGAGGATTAATTTGTACACTAATGAATTGCTGCTGAAGTAATGAACTAGCCCAGTCATTCTGGAGAACAATTTGGAATGCTTGCCAAAGAACTATAAAACTGCATACTCTTTGACTCAACAATACTACTAGGTCTGTATTCCAAAGAGGTCAAAGGAAATGTACCTATATATACAAAAATATGTATAGCAGTATAGCAAAGAATTGGAAATTGAGGGAATTTTCATCATTTGAGGAATTGCTGAACAAGTTGTGCCACATATTTGTGCTGGAGTACTATTGTACTATAAGAAAGGTCAAGGGGCATCGTTTCGGAAAACATGGGAAAACTTATATGAACTGATGTGAAGTGAGAACTGAGAGATCATTTTGCATGGTAGCAACTTGTTGTGTTTGTCATTTGTTCTCGTAGAAGTCCATGACATCAAGATGATGACATGACTTGCAGTTGACTTTGATTTGAAGGCGGGAGAGCTGTGCAATGTCATCAACCTTACTTTCTACTCCAGAGTCATCTGGGTCCAGTGGCCTGATATTCATCAGGATGACTAGAGATGGCCCAGGAAGCAATGTGGGACCCTGGCCATTTTGGGCTAAGGTCTTATCAGATTCTCACTTTGAGTGAGATGCGCCCATTCAATGAATAGACTCCTTTAAGTAGTTACTCAAGAGATGGTTCCCTTTAATACATTTTTTAAAAAAATCAAAATGGGAAGGGAAGACCCTCAGAGTTCCTGGGTAAAAGAGAAAAGTTACTATTTTGTTGTAATGATGATCAACTGTGAAAAAAAATCAGTTCTCTGATGAACTCTAGATGATAACTGAAGCATAATTATCTCATTTTCTTTACTTTTTTGCTCCTTTAGTGATATGTCGAATATGGAAATGTCTTTTGTATGATTTCATATTTAGAATTGATATAATTTGCTTACCTTCTCAGTGGGTGGGGGAAGGCTGAGAGAAAGGAAGAGAATTTGGAACTCAAAATTTAAAAGGAATGTTAAATAAGTAATAATTTTATTTAAAAAAGTAACTATAAACAAACTTCTTAGTCCACATGGATATATTAAAGAATTCTATCAACTTTTAAAGAATAATTAATAAATAACCCCTACGAATTCTTCTTAACAATAAAGTAAACATCATACAAAACTCATGAGATAAATCTAGTCAGTACTTAAATGAGGGAAGGATAAAGCAAGGAGAAAGAACTATAAACAATTATCATTAATTAAATCTATTTAAACAATTTAAATAAAATCCTAGCAAAAAGACTATTGCGATTTTTTCCAAAATCATTCATTTTTTAAAACTTGGATTAATACCAGGAATTAAAAGGCAGTTCAGCATTAGAAGAACAATTAATATACTAAGCTGTGCTAACAAAAATCATACAATACCACAGGATCATCTCAATAGATACAGAAAAAGCCTGCCAAAATTCTATGAATCATGGGAAGAGATAATTTTTTAATGACAAAAAAGAATCTATCTTAAACCCAAAGAAGTTTTATATGCAAAAGGAAAACACTAGAGTCTTTTCCAACAAATAAAGGAAGAAAGCAGTTATTCTTTTTCCCTGTAAATGGCTGGCAGATTTCTAGAAATGCTAACAATAACAATGAAATAAGAAAAATAAATTAAAGGCATAAAGCTATGTAAAGCAGAGAACAAACTATCCCCATTTGCTTGTGATACAATGGTTTATTTAGAAATTCCACGGGAATCAGAAAAGAAACTGAGTCAATTAACAACTACATTCAATGTGAAGGCTACCAAATTAGTCCCCAAAATCAATAGAATTTCTATATTATAATAATAAAAATTTAGGACACAAGAATAGAAAAGGAATTTCTAGTTAAAGTAAATATAAAACACAATAATATTTGGGATTCAGTATAGTAAAGCACACAAAATACTTATATAAATTCCATTACAAAGTACTCTCTAAAGAAATAAAGAATAACCACAACATCTGGAGGAAGATTCAGTGTTCCTGGCTATGCTTTGTCAAATAAAAAATTATTTAATTTATTAATTTAATGCTATATCAATCCAACTGGCAAGATGGACAAAATAAAAATGCAAAATAGTGGAAGGAAGAAAATATGTATACTATCAAGAGAAATGATGAGAAAAACATTGCATTGAAGAAAGAATAACACTTGTATTCATCAAGCTATGTACAAAGCAACAATCATTAAAATTATTTGTTAATAGTTTTTAAATGGAAAACTGGAACAATGTAATAAACTATTCAAATAAGAATCAGCAATTCCACTCAAGTAAGAAGTTTTTGAAAAGCTCTCACAAATAAAATTATCTAGGAAAGAATTCCTATTTACCATACTCTACAATAAATTCAAAAGGCAGAAAATATGAAACTTTAAAATCAAACCATATGAAATAGAACTTTTTTGCCTCTATAAAAATGAAATGCATTTTTAAACAAAGAGGAGAGGTAATTACATAAAAGAGATACGTCTGTTTACATTAAATTGAAAAACTCCTGTGTGAACAACATTTATAGATCTAGATAGAATAAGGGAAGCAGCAAACTGGTAAAATAATTCATCATGAAGTGTCTCTGATAATGGTCTGATATCCATCAGCTATAGAAACACTGAAGATGGAAAAATATGCTCTGATACATAAGTGAAAAATTAGTTCTCAGAGAAATTGCAAAAAAAACCTCATATTAAATATTTCATATCGCAAATTTGAAAATAAAACAACCCCTATGCTTCATCTCTCCTAGCTAAATGGCAAAATGAAAAAGAAGAGAAATAGTCAATGCTGGAGGGAGTCTAGATTTCTCAGGCATTTTCTTGCTACAAAGTTTTCTGATTCTATAAAAATAAAAATGATTTTTTTGTTTATTAAATAAATTTATTTATTTAACTTTTAACATTCATTTTCACAAAATTTTGGGTTCCAAATTTTCTCCCCATTTTTCCCCTCCCCAATACACTGAGCATTCTAATTACCCATATCACCAATCTGCCCTCTCTTCTGTCATCCCTCCCTTCCCTTACCCCATCTTCTCTTTTGTCCTGTAGGGACAGATAACTTTCTATTCCCCATTACTTGTATTTCTTATTTCCTAGTAGTAAGAACAATACTCAATGGTTTCTCCTTAAACTTTGAGTTCCAACTTCTCCCCATCCCTCCCTCCCCACCCATTCCCTTGGGAAGGCAGGCAATTCAATATAGGCCATATCTGTGTAGTTTTGCAAATGACTTCCATAATAGTAGTGTTGTGTAAGACTGACTATGTTTCCCTCCATCCTATCCTGCCCCCCATTGCTTCTATTCTCTCTTTTGGTCCTGTCTCTCCCCAAGAGTGTTGACTTTAAATTGCTCCCTCCTCCCATTGGCCTCCCTTCCATCATCCCCTCCACCCAGCTTATCCCCATCTCCCCCACTTTCCTTTATTGTAAGATAGGTTTTCATGCTAAAATGAGTGTTCATTTTATTCCTTCTTTGGTCAAATGTGATGAAAGTAAGCTTCCTGTTTTTCTCTCACCTCCCTTCTTTTCCCCTCCACTAAAAAGTATCCTGCCTGCCTCTTCTGTGAGAGATAATTTGCCCCATTCCTTTTCTCCCCCTCTCCTCCCAATACATTTCTCTCTCACAGCTTAACTTCATTTTTTAAGATATGATTCCTTCCTACTCAATTCATTCTGTACTCTCTGTCTCTGTATGTACGTGCATGTGTGTGTGTGTGTGTGTGTGTGTGTGTGTGTGTGTGATCCTACCAACTACCCAGATACTGAAAATTTCAAGAGTTACAGATATTGTCTTTCCATGTAGGAATGTAAACAGTTCAACTTTGGTAAGTCTCTTATGACTTCTCTTTGCTGTTTACTTTTCCATGGTTCTCTTCATTCTTGTGTTTGAACGTCAAATTTTCTTTTCAGCTCTGGTCTTTTCATCAAGAATGCTTGAAAGTGCCTCTATTTCATTGAAAGACCAGTTTTTCCCCTTAAGTATTATACTCAGTTTTGCTAGGTAGGTGATTCTTGGTTTTAGACCTAGTTCCTTTGACTTCTGGAATATCCTATTCCACTCGCTTCGATCCCTTAATGTAGAAGCTGCTAGATCTTCTGTTATCCTGATTGTATTTCCACAGTACTGGAATTGTTTCTTTCTAGCTGCTTGCAATATTTTCTCCTTGACCTGGGAACTCTGGAATTTGGCCACAATGTTCCTAGGAGTTTCTCTTTTTGGATCTCTTTCAGGCGGTGATCGATAGACTCCTTGAATACTTATTTTTGCCCTCTGGTTATAGAATATCAGGGCAATTTTCCTTGATAATTTCATGAAGTATGATGTCTAGGCTCTTTTTTTGATCATGGCTTTCAGGTAGTCTTATAATTTTTAAATTGTCTCTCCTGGATCTATTTTCCAGGTCAGTTGTTTTTCCAATGAGATATTTCACATTATCTTCCATTTTTTCATTCTTTTGGTTTTGTTTTGTGATTTCTTGGTTTCTCAGAAAGTCATTAGCCTCCATCTGTTCCATTCTCATTTTGAAGCAACTATTTTCTTCAATGAGCTTTTGAACTTCTTTTTCCACTTGGCTCATTCTGCTTTGAAAGCATTCTTCTCCTCATTGGCTTTTTGAACCTCTTTTGCCAATTGAGTTAGCCTATTTTTCAAGGTGCTATTTTCTTCAGCATTTTTTGGGTCTCCTTTTACAAGGTATTAACCCATTTTTCATGCTTTTCTTGCATCTCTTTCATCTCTCTTCCCAGATTTTCCTCCACCTGTCTGACTTGATTTTCAAAATCCTTTATGAGCTTTTCCATGGCCTGAGCCCATTGGATATGTATTTCAGATGTTTGGGAGGCCTCTGTAGAGGCCTTGACTCCTATTTCTTTCCCTGATGGTAAGCATTGTTCTTCCTCCTCAGAAAGGAAGGGGGGAATCATCTGGTCCCCAAGAAAGTATCCTTCTATGGTCTTATTTTTTTTCCTTTTCTGGGCATTTTCCCAGCAAGTTACTTAACTTCTGAGATTCCTCTCCACCCAGGCCCAGATCAGCCCAGGTAGTGCTTGAGGTCTGAGATTCAAATGCTGCTCCCCAGCATCAGGGCTTTCAGCAGGTGGGCCCAGCTGCTATTCAGGGTAAGATTAAATCAGGTTCTCAGGTGGGGGCAGGGCTGCCTCTCAGGCTCAGTTCCCTCAGGGGCTTTATGCAGACCTTCTGTAATGGATCTCCTGCCAAGCTCCTTCCTGCTCTGGGAGCCTCTGGCTGCCACTGCCTCTGCTGCTGCCTCCCGAGGGGGCCTGAGTTATGGAGACACCTCGCTCCCCTCTCGGCCAGCCCAGAAGTCTCTCTCACTGACCTGTGCATCTGTGGGTGGAGGGACCTTCGTGGCCACCAGAAAGGCCATCCCAGAAGCCTGCTCATATCTGCTTCTCCTGAGGCTGCGTGGTCAAGGTAGGGCTGGATTCTGCTCTGATTCCGTGTGTGAAGGACCTTTGGTGAGGGTTTTTCAAGTCTTTTTGGAACAGAAATCTCCTCCACTCTGTTGTTCTGTGGCTTCCACCTCTCCAGAATTTGTTAGGAGTTCTTCTTTACAGATATTTTATAGGTTGTGGTTTCGGAGTTAGCATAAGTGTGTCTTTCTACTCTGCCACCTTGGCTCCTCCCCCTAAAAATGATTTGTTGAGTAGAAATACCAGTAGAAAGGATCTTGAAAGTCCAAGCAGACTACCAATTGACTAAATTAATTACAAAAAATGCATGTATTAATAGCTTACCACATGTCAAGTATTATACTAAGTGTGGAAGACACACACACATATTACATAAATATATATGTATGTATATGTATATATATATATATATATATATATAAATTATATATATATACTATATGTGTATATATGTATGTATCTATGCTTGTGTACATATACAAGACAATCCCTCTTTCGAAGAAGATTACATTATAATAGGTTAAGATTTCAGGGACTGGGAGTCTCCAGAGATGAGTGTTATGAGTCATAGGAACAGCAAGTGAAGTCATAGGACAAATTGATTAAATGCACCTTTCAGAAAAGCAATTTCTTTTTTCAGAGCTAGAGCTTAGAGAATGGGAAAAATGGAAAGCAGGTCGCATAGCAGAAGAGTCATGAGGTAGATCTGGGACAGGTTAGATATAAAATTTCATCAGTCAGAAGACAGGGTGAAAGAAGTCTGAATTAGAGCAATATGTCAGAAAGATGGTGGGAAAGTCATCTTACTATGAATCAAGAACATACCATTCCTAAGAGAAATCTCAGCTATGAAGTTATAGAAGAATCATGGCATGTAAGATCCAGAAAAATCACTCTACTATTTAAAATATTTAAAATTTTCTTAAGTGGGGCTCCTTATTTGTATCTTCCAAATGAAAAAATCGATTTATATCTCCTAGATTTCCAGGTTGTGCTTCCACAAAATTTTAAAAATTCTTTCCATCAATGAATTGTTTTGTCTTCTCAGCAACAAAAATCTTTGCTTTGACCCACTATTTCTTCTCTGAAATAATAGGTGACACTATGGAGAAATATTACCACAGTAATATCTGTCTTAGTCTAGAAGATTCCTTGGGGTCTTCTCATCCTGGAGCATGCATCTACCATGCTCTTTCTCTTCCCTCAAATGGGGAGTTTCCTCCAACTTCCATTTTGAGAATGAACCAAGAACAACTTTGCCTCACTCCCTTCCTGACTTTGCTTCTGATTCTTTAGATTTGGCTACCAAGACCGTTTGGGATTGCCTCCTCTCTTCCTCTTCTCTCCCCTCCCCTTTTATGTGTTGTCATTCTCCCATTAAAATGTAACCTCCTCCAGGTCAGGTACTGTTTTTCTCGTATCCCCAGGCTTAGTACCGTGTCTGGCACTTAATAAATGTCCATTTATTCTTGCTAGGAAAAGCCAGTTAGACAATAGTAACCCAAGCTTAGAGAGAAATCTACACTAATGAATTTAAAATATTCTGCCCCATTATAAATGCTAATGAGATATTTAGAAGCTATTTCAGCTAAATTTAAAATGGGACTGTTTATTTTAGTGTAAATGGCAATCTTGATAAACAGAAGGCTTTTAACAGCCTGTCCTTGTGGCATTAATTCACAAGGGCTAAATGGATAGATAAATCCAAGCAGTGTTATATATAGTGTTCCTCAGTTAGTCAGTATTCTAGATTGGAAGTTTGTGAGAGTAGCTGTTGTAACCTGCCTGAAATGAGACAAGAAATAATTTTATTTTCTAAAGAGATCCCTACAGCAATGTAATAATTACATGACCTTTCAAAAGGCAAAAATGAGACAGCATCAGAGATATAGTCCCTTTCTGCCCTATAACAGAATACTAAGAGGCAGCAAGTTGTACTAGGAATTCAATGTAATTTTTATTTATGAAACATTTATTAAGTCCCTACTGGACAGAAAGCAAGGCAAGAAAGGACAAACTGAAGTGGATAGAGTTGGTTTCAGAGCCAGAACGACCTGAGTTCATTCATGTACTGACTCTTACACAAGCTTGCTGTGTGATCTTCATCAAGTCACTTAACCTTAAGGCAAATCTCTAACACTGTGATCTAAAAATTTGAATTGGTAGAGGGAGCTCTCACCTTGGAGCTCTCTATACAGGCAAAATCACAAGTCATGACAGGAAGAAAAGGCATTTGGGATGCAAAGGTAAAAATATTGCAATTAACACACATTACATGTCAAATAATATGACTAAAGTATAAAGAAAAAAAACAACTTCTACTGGCAAAGAGCTTATTTTCCAAGGGAAACCCCAACCCTCAAGAAGCTTCTACTTAGATGAAATATTACATCAACACTAGACTAGGGGGTCAGAAAAACTGACTGCTAATAAAGATTCTACTTTTTATGATACAGTATATAAAAAAATCTGTCAAATGATTCTCAAAGTGTGGTCTGGAAACCTATGGGGGTTCCCAAGTCCATTTCAGAGGATATGTGATATAAAAATATTTTATAATAACGCTAAAATGTTACTTGCCTATTAAAATGATTCCCCTTTTTTCAACTACATATCTATGTGAGGCAAGATTTTCTTCCACTACTTTAAACAAAGCAACATATGGCAACAGATTAAATACAGAATCAGATAGGTGGATCCAGCTGTCTTCTATTAAACCAGACTAAAGAGATTTAAAATATATACGTACCTACACAAACATATATACACATACATATACTACATATACATATATGAATGCCACTCTTCACTAATTTTTTTTGTTTTGTAAAATATAGCAAAGTTCATAAAATATAATATTCATCTTACCATGTGATGAGTTTGTTGTTATTTTAAATGAATCAGTAAATATTTTAAAATTTTATCCATTTTAATTTTTAATAATGCAAATATCAATAGACATAAGCCACATAATCAAAAGTTCTTTGGAGTTCTCAATTATTTGTAAGAGGGAAAAGGAATTATGAGACCAAAAAGCTTGAGATACACTGTACTGCCCTGATTTTCATCCAAAATATTCTAGCTTCACTGATTTTTAATATTAAATAAGCTGACTTTGTTTGTTAATTTCCTTCCCTTCATTCTCTCTGTGGTTTTCCACTGTGCACAACAGTACTTTCCTTCACACTAATCAATTTAAAATACTCTTTCCCTAAACTATGCTTTTTATCAGTTGGATTGTCTTCAATTTATTGATTAACATACTAAGAAATTTCTTTTAACTATAGCCATGTTTAAGTATAACATGAATAAATGCAAATAGTGCTTGAGGGAAAACTTCATCAAAGATATAGTATGTTTTCAGCCTCCACTAATGATAAAACTAGACTGTGAGCTCCCCCAGAGCCAAGACTGAGTTTTATTGATCCTGGGATAATAGGTATTAGAGCTCGAAGAAATTTTAGAGATTAGCTAATCCAATCCCTTATATAACTTATGAAAACAGTAATTCTTTGTATCCCTCCACACTACTTTATAGGAAGCCTTGCTCAGAGTATGTGCTCAATAAATATCTGCCAGCTGATAAATAGAAGGCAGGGTAGCTCAGTGCCTGAGAGGATTTGAAACAAATGTTTTGAGCTACAAGCAGGATGCTAGACTTGCTGAAAATTTACCCAAATATTTTCTTACTACCTTCCACTCATCCATTTGCATTATTTTTGAAATCTAACCTCGAAACTCAACTCTTGTGAAGTAGAAACCCTAAAGTAGGTTTGGGGGCAAAGGATTCCCATAGTGGGTTCAATGAGAATTAAAAAGGAATTTCTAACACCAAATCAAATAACTGAGGTAATAGACTGTTATCCAGCCCCAGGCATATGAAAAGATTTAACTGAAGCATGAGGAACACTTAAAATCAACAAAAACTCCATAATAGTAGGACCAGGTCTTATACTTGGATCTCCCTTGCCCAATCAACAAACATTTATTTTAAGATTTTACTATGTGCCCAGCACTATACCCTCAACCGCTACTGAAATACTCTGAACTCAGGTGATGAAATTCAATTAAATTCAATATGCAAGCATCAAGTAGTTCCTACATGGGAAGAGAAGGGAATAAGCATTTATATAGTGTGTACTATGTCTCAGGTACTGTCCTAGAGTCTTTCTCTCATGTGATTAGGTGCTGTTATTTACCCCCTATTGCATTTGAGAAAAGTGGTGCAAACAGAGGTGCAATGACTTGCTCAGGGTCACATTCACAAGGAGAATTAAGCAGTGTTGCTTGAAGGAAGTGAGACCTAAACTGAACCTTAAAGAAAAACCAAGCATCCAAGGCAAGGAGGACAACCTTCCAGTCACAGAGATGGAGGTGGCTTCTCACAAGAGAGGAGCAACCAGCAGGCTAGATTACTGGAACATAAAATGTATGGAAGGAAGTCATGTGCAGTCGGTCTGTAAGGATGGATTATTGGAAGACTTTAAAAGTGCCAAGTGGTGAAGTGATCCCAAAAGCTAGTGGGAACCATCAAAGCTTCTTGAGCAGAGGAGTGATATGATCAGACTTCTGCTTTTAGAAATATCAATTTGGCAGCTGTGTGAAGGATACCTTGGAGAAAGGAATTAGGGGCACGATGACTTCAGCTTCAATCAGGTCAGAGCATTACTAAATTTTTGCTGTGACCATTTACACCTTAGAAATCAAAATCAGAACTTGATTTATTATTTTGTTAATTGTCTAGACTCATTAAGGTTATTGAGAAAAGGTAAAATAATGTGGATTTAATTTAAAAGTGTGTTGTCAAACTTAAAAATGTGTGCATACATTTTCCTCCACTCCAACCAGGAGAACATTCACATTTAAAAAACAGGTCGCTATGCCATTAGACTACTCTAGGCTCATCAAAAGTACTGCATGATTTCTCCAATGCAATCCAACTCTGTCTTTTCCTTGTATTTAATTCTCTTATTTAATTCTTTAATTCTGCGCCTAATAGATTGTCCATCTACAATGTCTCTCCTGGATATTTATGCTGGTGTACTACAATGTTTCATCTGAATACATGCCATAGTCTAGGTAATAGGCATTTTTAATATATTTCATTTTTCCTATGGGGATTAGCAGGACAATTCTTTTTGAATTATCATGGATCTCACTAAAGAGGCCCTGACTTTCTACTTGTGTTTATTTTCTTGGATGGAGTTTAGTACTCATACAAGAAACAAAAAAACAAACACTTCAGAATTTTTGATGCCTTGAAATTTCCCATAAATTTGTGTTTCAGTGAAGCCAAATACCATAAATAAAGCAAATAAATTCTAGGTCTCGTAAAAAAGGGTGACTAATAGTTCTGCCAGGCATTACTTAAGCTTTCCACATTTTATAACTTCATTGCATGACAAATTGCCATGATGTGGTGATACATGATGGCAGATGTAATAGAAAATTAAGACCTTATGGCTATAGAAGAGAGAGGATTCTGAACACGGTATAGGAAACCAAGACAGCCCTGCAATTTTCAGGACAGGTGGTAATCTTATTCCCTGGTCAAGTCTGCTGCACACCTCAATCCTGACCTCAAACTCCCATGGTGTCTCTGCCCTGGGCATCACTGAAATAGAGACTGTCAATCACACTGAATGCTATTAGGTTGTGTTGTGGCTTTGTGTGGCAGACAGCTGGTCATAAGGGGATGGCATGAGAGAAAATATTAACTGTAAATAAGATTGTTAACCCAAAACCGAAGAGGTGAGAGGACAAATTTGCTATATTAAGTTTTTAGAAGTTCCTTAACTCAAAGAAAAGGATACAGACAGAAATAGAAGTAGAATATCCTTCAGATAATTAGAACAGTAAATGAACGATAAATTATAAACATTTGTTTTACTTTAGTAATTGTGTTTTTATCCAAAGACATTCAAACTATTTTCACTTCAATTTCTAAGTATTTTTTATGAATAGAGAACTGTGATAGATATTAAAGAAGAGAAAAAGGATGAATAACACATGGGTCTCATCTTCATGGGGTTTTACAACGTAGACTCAAGGATAGAGAACCTGGAGGCCACACGAGGCCCTCTAAGTCCTCAAGTGCACCACTTTGACTGAGTCCACAAGGGCTGCACTTTAGGACTTAAAGAGCCACATGTGGCCTCCAGGCTGCAGGTATCCCAACCCTATCCTAAGCTCGGGAATAAGAAAAATCTGTATGTAACTATAGTACAACAATGAATAAGAAAAATGTCATAAGGAGAATACAAAAGGGAACAGTTGAGGAAGCTAGGAGGAATAATGCATAGAGTACTGAGTCTGGAAGATCTGAGTTCAAATCTAGCCTCAAGCATTTACCAGTTATGTGACCTGGGCAAGTCACTTAACTTTTGGTTTTCCTCAGTTTCCTCAACTATAAAATGGAGATCATAGCAGCACCAACTTCACAGGAGTCTTCTGTGAGGATCAAAAGATGTAATACTTGTAAAAAGTGTTTAGCAACATAATTAAATCCTTGTTTCCTTCCCTGTTCAGGTGCTGAAGGGAACGTATATCAAGTCTTGTTTTGTGTTTGGTTTTTGGTTTTTGATTTTTTGTGTGTGGTGGGGCAGATAAAGATTAGAGAAGGCAATCAAATCAGATCTTTTCCTTTTTTTGTTTTACCAAAAAGTGCTTCTGATTGAATAATATAATTTAGGAGGATTTTTCCTACCCATTGATGAACGTGCCCATTGTGGGAAACTTGATTAGGGGAGTAGTTTTGTAGGAGGGGCCCAAGTACTTTTTGTTTTTTTATATTGAGACAATAGGTCAGAGGGTTATTCTTTAGCTCTACAAGTTGTGTAAATTTTGAGAGCGAAGTCTTGCTTTGGGGTTTACTGACTGGAAGTGTTTCTTTGGTCAGAGAATCTCTGGGAAACTGTTAAGTTCCCCCAGCTAAAACCCAAAACATGTGTCTGTGTGTAATGATAAGCCAGTTTGGAAGCGCTCTTGATTTATTTTTGATTTCTCTAAAATTTTAATTTTCTCTGCTACCTGTGCTTGATTAAAGTGATTGTTAACCCTTGAAAGTTGCTTTCCTTTTATGAATGCAGATCTGAGGATCTGTAGTAGCCCTCCCCCACCATATATATTGTGGTGCTTATGATACAAGGCTTCAGAGTGGAATAGGTTTTTGAGCTGGGTCTCAGAGAATGAATAGAATTTTAAAAGTGCAGAATAATATATTCTAGATGGATGAAATTGTGAGGAAAGGCAGTGATAATGAGACTAGAAAGGAGAACGGAAGGAAGATGATATTGTGGATCCAGAATTTAAAGGATTTGGCTACAGAAAAAGAACAGAGGAGTCCAAAATTAGTAAAATATTTTTAAATGAGGTGATTGAAAAATGGTGATGCCATTGACAGAAACAACCAAAAAGAGAAAATCTAGTCTGAATTGTCTGAAGGAGATAGAGGAATAGAAGGATGTTTTAGAGCAGTTCAGTTTTTGGCATGATGGGTCTGATCTACCTTGTGTAGTTCTTCTGTGGGCCACTGGAAATACAGCAAGATAGATTGGAGAAGAATCTTCCAGCAGATGACAGGTGAGCTTTCTCAAAGTCCTATTTTGATGCTTCATTGCAGTATGGAAATAACCCTAGATTCTTCAGAACTCTCCATTGGAGAGTAAGCTCTGCAGATTTCTACCACACTGAAAAGGTATTAAGTATAGCCACATAAAAATCAAAATTAGTTTTCTGAAAATCAATCCAAAAGACGTATCACCAGTAGACTTGCCATGCATTTATGAATTTTTTTGTCCTTGTCAGTCTAATAAACAAACAAAATAGCCATTAATATCAAAAAGGCCCTTTTTTGTATTGAAACAAGAGCAACAGAATGGTAGGGGAAAGGGCAGTTTTATAACATTTGTGTTATAAAAAGGATTTGGAAGGATCTTTTCTTATGCTATTTTTTTTAATTTTGGAAAACAATTTTATTTATTTTTTAAAATTTTTTTTAAAAATAATTTATTTAACTTTTTTTTTTTTTTACTTTACTTGAAACCCAGTTTATTCCAAAGGCACCAACACTCAACTGCGTATATTCTTTTTTTTTTTTATTAAATACATTTATTTAACTTTTTACATTCATTTTCACAAGATTTTGGGTTCCAAAATTTTTCTCCCCATTTG
>CM053771.1:302597343-302607893 GCA_028658325.1 Potorous gilbertii | reverse complement strand
CCCAGCAAAATTGAGTATAATACTTCAAGGGAAAAACTGGTCTTTCAATGAAATAGAGGACTTTCAAGCATTCTTGATGAAAAGACCAGAGCTGAAAAGAAAATTTGACTTTAAAACACAAGAATGAGAAGAAGCATGCAAAAGTAAACAGCAAAGAGAAGTCATAAGGGACTTACCAAAGTTGAACTGTTTACATTCCTACATGGAAAGACAGTATTTGTAACTCTTGAAACTTTTCAGTATCTGGGTAGTTGGTGGGATTACACACACACATACACACACATGTACATGCATGTGTGCACACACACATACACACATGCACTCACACACAGAGACAGAGAACACAGAGTGAATTGAATAGGATGATACCGTATCTTAAAAGAAATCAAGGTAAATGGTGGGAGAGAAATGTAGTGGGAAGAGCGAGGGTGGATTGGAATGGGGCAAATATCTCTCATAGAAGAGGCAGGCAGGAGGCTTTTTAGTGGAGGGAGAAAGGAGAGCTCATAAAAAAAACATGAAGTTTACTGTCATCACATTCGAATAAATTAAGGAATAAAATGCACACTCATTTTGGTATGAAAACCTATCTTGCAATACAGGAAAGTGGGGGAAAAGGAGATAAGTAGGGTGGGGGGGGATGATGGAAGGGAGGGTAATGGAATGAGGGAACAATTTTAAGTCAACACTCTTGGGGAAGGATAGGATCAAAAGAGAGAATAGAAACAATGGGGGGCAGGATAGGGTGGAGGGAAATATAGTTAGTCTTACCCAACATGACTAGTATAGACGTCATTTGCAAAACTACACAGATATGGCCTATATTGAATTGCCTGCCTTCTCAAAGGGAATTGATGGGGAGGGAGGGATGGGCAGAGGTTGGAACTCAAAGTTTTAGCAACAACTGTTGAATATTGTTCTTGCTACTAGGAAATAAGAAATACAGGTAATGGGAAATAGAAAGTTATCTGGCCCTACAGGACAAAAGAGAAGATGGGGACAAGGGAAGGGAGGGATGATAGAAGAGAAGGCAGATTGGTGATAGGGGCAATTAGAATGCTCAGTGTATTGGGGTGAGGGGAGGGGACAAATGGGGAGAAAATTTTGAACCCAAAATTGTGTGAAAATGAATGTAAAAAGTTAAATAAATAAATTTATATTAAAAAATAAACATAAAATGTCAAGCACATACTATATAGGGATGATTTGCAGAAACTACGAGCATATAGCCTAGAAACCAGAGGGCTTAGAAAGAGGGGGCATGATAGCTTTCTAAACATATTTGAATAGCTGTCCAATGTAGGAGTGACTAGTCTTGTTTTGCTTGACTTCCAAAGGAAAGAAAATGTTTCGCTTTGTGCAAGTACAGGTGTAAGCTTGATGTAAGAAAAAACTTGCTACAAATTAGATTTATCTAGAAATATAATACAGTTACTCAGGAGGTTATAGATACAACCTCACTTGGAATGTTCAGGCAGAGACTGAATGATCGATCATTCACTGGAACCTTTGTTTAGGGGATTTTCATGTGAGCACAGGGTGGAATAGATAAAAGGATTATAAAATCTCTTCCATTTCTGGAGTTCCAGAGTTCTAGGACATCCAATTTGTGTTAGGGCCCCTTGGTGGTGCAGTGACTAGAGCACTGGTCCTCAAGTTAAAAAGACATTTAGTTCAAATCTAGCCTGAGACATTTAGTAGCAGGTAATCCTGAGTGAGTCTTTTAATCCATTTTCCCCTCATTTTTCTCCTCTGTAAACTGGGGATAATGACACCTACCTCCAATGGTTGTTGTGAAGATCAATTGATATCAAATATCAAATGAGATGATAGTTTTCAAGTGCTTAGCACAATGCTTGGCACATAGTAAGCACAATACAAATGTTAGCAAACATCATCATCATCATCACCACCACCATCATCATCATCATCACTATCTGAGCTAGTCAAGAAAGGTTTCATAGAGTGGTGAAATTTGAGATGAACTTTAAGGGATGAATTGAGCTTCAATAGGAGAGATGGTAAGAGTGCGACATTGAAAGCTATGAGAAAGTAGAGATATATAGTGAGGAACCAGACTGGTGTAGTAAATATAGCATTCAACTTATGGTGGAGAATATCCGAGTTTAAATACTTCCTCTCATACATATTGGGAACATAATCTGGGGCAACTCATTTAACTTCTCTGAGCCCCACTCTCCTCATTCATATAAACATGGAGCTAATCATTGCACCCTAGGTCACAGAGTTTTTGTGAGGATCACATGACATAATGTATATAAAGGGGCCTGGCATTTTTTTACAGATCTATATAAATGAAAATTATTATTTTTTATAATAAGAAACCAATGCATAGGAAGACTTAGAACAGGGAATGGAGAGCACTGAATGCCAGACTTCATTTGGTAGGCATTGATGAGTCACTGAAGGCAGTAGTTTAAGATTAATATGGTAAATAGAATGAAGAATGGATTGGAGGGAGAAGTAGGAAGCAGGGAGAGGTGATAGAAAGACACAATGAACTAGACCTCCAGAAACAAAAATGATCAGGAGGAAATATACCAGATGGACTTTATGGAGAAAAATTTGACAGGGTTTGAGTACTGATTGGATGTGGGAGATAAGGAATAGAGTAATATATGATTGTCAAGTTTTCAGCTTAGATTACTGGGATGTTGACAAAATTATCAACAAAACTAGAAAATTTAGGAAGAAAAGTTAATTTGCAAATGGATAAAGCCACTGAGTTTGGTTACAGACATTTTTATTTTAAGTCTCTAAATTGTTCATGACAGAATACAGTGGAATAATCTTACGTTCTGCTTCTCTCTGATTAATTTCCTCAGTGCTTCTTATATCTGCAAAAGGAGACAGATGTGTTGTATTAAGTGTTTCTGTAATGCAATATGTAGGGAACTCATACCCAAACAGAGGCTAAAGTACATAAATGAGATAGCAGTGTCTTCAATAGAACAGAACATGGATACATGGAAAATCCATCAGACTTATTGTGGAATTGAATTGAAGGAATGAGCCAAGGATCTATTCTGAAAGCTTTTCTCAGAATCTGAGGTGAGTTAGAAATTGGCAAGCTCATGTGGTTGAATGTTGATAAGCTTAAAAGAGAGATAAACCAGCCAATCAGCTAACAGATTCCAAAGAGAAATGAAAAATCCAAGTCATAAAGCATGCATCTCTTGGGAAAGAGGTGTGCAGAAAAGAAGTACAAAGTAGGTGAATTTGAAAGGTCAAAATAATTTATTTCACTGATTGGCATAGCTTCCCACAATCTCAAATTTTGCAACTATTATTCCTTTCAGGTTTCTACCACATCTTATGAAACCAGCCAGTTAATTTCACATTCACATTCATAGCTCTTCTTTCCTCTTAAACTATCAGTGCTAGTTAAATGGAAAATATTCATGATTTCCCATTGGGTGAAACTTCAAAGTTGTAAATAATAAGCAATTATTTTTTTCTTAATTACTTACCACTTTGTCTTCCTCCTTAGGGACCATGAAAATTGATTAGATAATGTTTGTAAAGAACTTTGAAATCTTCAGAATGACAGTATAATCAAAATTTTATCTTTTGGGATGAACTAATTTCAGGTTAAATATAGTTTTTGCCCCCCTAGATAATGGGCAGATACATCTATTAAAATTTAAAAGTAAAAGAAAATGCCCTACCCTCTTCTGAAAATAAAAAAAGAGGAAAAACAAAACGTTTCCATCATTATGACACAGTCATTAATAGAAATCAAGGGGTAGCCAGTTCCTAGAGGACAAATGAAAAAAATCTCTGTCCTCAGGTTTGGCAACTGACAAGATATTTTTAAAACACCATTTAGAATCTGGTCCTAGATTGATAATTACATTGCAACTCTTGACCACAATAAAATGTGTTATTCTATAGGTAAGCATGATCAGTATCTTGGTCTTCCCACAGTGCAAAGAAGTTATTGGCTAGTTGGTACATTTCCTGGCTAATGACACAGAATTAAATTAAAATATATTATGTAAATGGTATTAACAAACTCCGTTATTGAACGATAATGTTAATTAAAGCTGTGCACTTCTTAGCTCATCAGAACATGCCCAGGCTAACTTGAAAGGCATGAGAAATCATTTTCTCCCTCTTCCAATTGGATTGTTAGTAAAATGGCAATGTACAAAGAAAAAAATAATCTGGAAAACAAGTACTGCAATAGTTCGCAAACTTTCCATTCCACCAGTACATAGCGAAGATCAAAACTACAAGCTCAAATCAATATTTTGAAATGCTCTTGATTCTGTCTCTGATGTGATGTATTCCTTACTTAAATCTTTTTTTTTCTGAGTTTGTTCCCAGGCTTCTCCCTGAAAGAAAAGTCCATCTTCTTAGCATCAATTTTTCTAGTGAAGTGGTATGACTAAGAGTCATGTGTGGAATTGAAATTAAAGGTCACACAGCAGCCAGTGAGGAAGCTCATAGTGAATATGGGATGTCTTCTTTCACCTTTCTACTACCACTATCACCTGCCTCTACTCTGTGTATCCTGTGATCCAGTGATGCTAGCCTAGTTTCCTCAAACAAAAATCTTGAGATGCTGGGTATTTTCTTTCACTTGTTATTCTTTGTTCCTTCAATTCTCTCTCTGTACTCACAGGCTTCCTTCAGGTCCCAGCTAAAATCTCACTTTCTTCAGTAAGATTTTTCTGATTCCCCTAATTCTAATGACTTCTTTCTGTTGATTATTTCCAATATATCCTGTATGTAGCATTTTTGTATGTAGTTGTTTGCATGTGGTGTCTACTATTAGACAGTGGGCTTCTTGAGAGCAGGTACTACTTAACACAGCTAAGACCTACTTGATAGCTTCATTTGAAAGATGATAGCCCAGACTGCTTAGCTTTATTTTTTTCTCCTCTAAATTTATTTACTTGTTTTCAATTATCAACAATCATTTCCATAAGTTTTAAATTTTCTCCCTTTCCCTCTTTTTCCCTCCATAATATGGCATTCAAACTTACATGGGCTCTACACATATATTCTTATTAAACATATTTTCACATTAGTCACGTTGCATGGAAGAATTAAAATGGAAGGGGGAAAGCATGAATAAAACTAAAGAAAACCAAACATAACATAAGAGAAAATAGTCTTTTTCTTTCAGTGTTCTGACTCTATAGTTCTTTCTCTGGATGTGGTGGCATTTTGCATCATGAGTCCTTTGGAAATGTTTTAGGTCTTTGCATTGCTCTGAAGGGCTAAGTCTATCAGAAATAGTTCTCGAATACTGTGGCTCTTACTATGTATGATGCTGTCCTGGTTCAGTTCACTTCACTCAGCATCAGTTCATATAAGTCTATCCAGGTATTTCTGAAGTCCTCCTGTTCATCATTTCTTATAGCACAATAGTATTCCATTACATTCATATACCACAACTTACTTAACCATTCCCCAACTGATGGGCATTCCCTTAATTTCGAGTTCTTTGTCACCACACACAAAAAAATATACTGGTATAAATACTTTTGTACATATGGGTCCTTTTCCCATTTTTATGACCTCTTTGGGACACAATCCCAGATCTCTTTGGAATACAACCATAGAAGGAGTATTGCTGGGTCAAAGGGTATGCACATTTTTATAGCCCTTTGGGCATAGTTCCAAATTGCTTTCCAGAATGATTGGATCAGTTCACAGGTCCACCAACAATGCATTAGCTTTGCAGTGTTCCCACATCTTCTCCAACATTAATCATTTTCCTGTTTTGTCATCTTAGTCAATGAAATGAAGTGGTACCTCAGAGCTGTTTTGATTTGCATTTCTCTAATCAATAGGGATTTAGAGCTTTTTTTCATATAACTATAGATAGCCTTTATTTCTTCCTCTGGAAATTGTCTGTTGATATCCTTTGACCACTTATTAAATGATTCTTGTAAATTTGACTCAACTCTATATATTTTAGAAATGAAGCCTTTATCACAGACACTAGTTGTAAAATATTCTTTCTCAGTTTTCTGCTTCTCTCCTAATCTTGGTTGCGTTGGGTTTGTTTGTGCAAAAACTTTTTAATTTAGTATTATCAAGATAATTAATGTTGCATTTCAAAATGTTCTCTATCTCTATCTCTTATTTGGTCAAAAATTCCTCTATTCTCCATAAATCTGAAAAATAAACTTCCTTGCTCCCCTAATTTGTTTATACTATCAGCTTTTATACCTAGATTATGTACACATCTGGACTCTATTCTGGTATACAGTGTAAAGCACTGGCCTAGGCCCAGTTTCTGCCACACTATTTTCCAGTTTTCCTAGCAGTTTTTGTCAAACAGTGAATCCTTATCCAAGAAGCTGGGGTCCCTGGGTATTACAAACAATAGACTGCTATAGTCATTGACTACTGTATCATGTGTACCCAACATATTCCACTGATCTACTCCTCAATTTCTTAGCCAGTACCAAGTGCTTTTGATGATTGCTGCTTTATAATACAAATTAAGATCTGGTATGACTAGCCCACCTTTCCTAACATTTCTTTTCATTATTTCCCTTGATATTCTGGACCTTTTGTTCTTCCAGATGAATTTTGATGTTTCTAGCTCTGAAACATAGTTTTTGGTAGTTTGATAGTTATGGCACTCAATAAGTAAATTAATTTAAGTAGAATTGTTATTTTTATTATATTAGCTGAGCCTATCTATGAGCAACTGATGTTTTTTCAGTTATTTAGATCTGACTTTATTTTTCCAAAGTGCTTTGCCATTGTGTTCACATAATCCCTGAGCTTATTTTGGCAAGTAGACTCTCAGATATTTTATTGTGTCTACAGTAACTTTAAATGAGATTTCTCTTTCTATCTGTTGCTGTTGGGTTTATTTTTTTAAACATGACATTAGTGAAGCCTAGGGTGAGAGCGGATTCAATATCTTTCCAAGGCATCTGAAAAGATCCCAATTCATCAAGACATCTTGAGTCTCCAACATGTTCTCATCAACATTTCTTTCTCAGCCATAAGAGGAGCCTAATTAGAATGAGTAAAAGACCAACCCAAGGCAAAGTAATGAAATTAGTCATTGGTATTTTAGGACAAATTACACTCTCTGTCAAGTTTTCTTCTCCATCCTCTTTACAGGTTCCTACCCTCCATCCCATTTCCACAGTGACTACAAGGACTAGAAGTTCCTTTCATCCAACTCCACTGTTTTACATATATAGAAACCAGACCCAGGAGGTTGGTATTTGTCAGTCAGTCAACAAGCATTAGGGATACAAAAAGACATGAAAGATAGTTCATCCCTTAAAAGAGCTTATAATCTACTGAGAGAGACAACACATGAACAAGTATATGTAAAGCAAGTTATACACAAGGATAAATAGGAAAAAATTAACAAACGGAAGGTATTAGAATGAAAATGGGTTGGGATGTTTCCTGTAAAACATAGGATTTTAGTTGCAATTTAAAGGAAACTAGGGAAATCAGTAGAAAGAGATAAGGTGGAAGAGCATTCTAGCCATGGGGGACAGCAAGAGAAAATGCACAAAACTGAGAGATGTTAATGTCTTGTTTGTTGAATGGTGTGCTTGGATCAAAGAAAATGTGTCAGGGACTAAGGTGTGAGAAGACTGGAAAGGAAGTCTTTAGAGTTTATTCAGTGTGGTATTTGTATTTGGGGGAGAGGGGTAACATGGTTGGCCCTGAACTTCAGTGACTGAATGGAGGATGGAGGATGTATTGGAATGAGGAGAGGCTTGAGACAGTCAACCCCTCCCCAGCAGGATATTGTAATAGTCCAAGTCTGAGGTGATAAAGTCTTACACTAGAGTGGTGGCAGTGTCAAATGAGAGAAGGGAACTTCAGCATATTCGAAAGACTAGATATAGGGGATTAAGAGATAGTGAGGAATCCAAGATTACTCCTGGGTTGTGAATCTGAGGAACTGGGAGAATGGTTGTTCTATACAGAAACAAAAATGGTAGAGGGGGGAGAGGATTTTGGGAAAACATGACAATTTGTGTTTTGGATGTGTTTAGTTTAAGATGTCTATGGGACATGTAGTTCAAGATGTCTGAAAGGCAATCAGAGATGCAAAATTGGAGGTCAGTAGGAAGGTTGAGGCAGGAAATGTAGATTTGAGAATATTATCATAGAAATGGACATTCAATCCACGGGAGCTGATAAGATCACAGTGAAGTAGTATAGGGGGAGAAGAGGTCTCAGGACATAACACTAGGAGACACTATAAGTGGAGGGCATGACCTAGAAGAGGATCAAGCAAAGGAACTGAGAAAGAGCAATTAGATAGGTAAGAGGAGAACCAAGAGAAAGTGGTGTCCTGAAAATCAAGAAAGAAGAAACTATCAAGGAAGAGAGAGCATTCAACAGTGTCAAAGACTACAGAGAAGTCAAGGAGCATAAGACACAGTAAAGACCATTAGGTTTGTCAACTAAGAGATCACTGGCAACTATGGAGAGAAGTTAAGCCCCATAAGGGGTTAAGAAGAGAGTAAGATGAGAAAAAGTGGAGACCCCTATTGTAGACAGAATTTTTAAATGTTTTAGCTATAAAAGGATGAAGAGATCTGGCACAAGTGTTAGGGGTGATGGAAGGATCAAATAAAGGGTTTGGGGTTTGGTTTTGTTTTTTTTCAAGATGGGAGAGACATGGACATGGTAGACAATAAGGAATGAGCCAGTAGACAGGCCAACTGGAGCACTTGCATTTTAATAAAAGTCTTAAAGATGGCAGAAGAAACAACTTTCAGATTCAAGGAAATTATAATTATGGAATTTTAGTCACTATAAGAAGTAGAAAAAGAGGAGAGCCAAGATGGTGGAGTAGAAAGACACATATATGTTACCTGTAAAGAAAGACTCTCAGAAAATTCTAGAGCAGCAGAAGTGGAGAACAGCAGAGTGGAAGAGATTTCCAGCCCAGGGGGACCTGACAAGGTGATGAGAAATGTCTGTCTCACCAGACGTGGAGCTGAGCCCAGCCCAGCCTTGGCAACGCAGTTCTGGGAGGAGGACTGAGCAGGCCTCAGGGGTAGAATCCCCAGTCTCAGTAGCAGTGGTTCTCAGATCCCTCAACTCACAGGTGCCAAAGGTCAGTGACAGAGTTTTTTTAGCTGGCCAAGAAGGGAGAAGGACCTTCTCATAGCTCTGGCCTCAGGCAGCCACCACAGAGGCCACATCTGTCAGGTGGCAGCAGTTCCCACAGCAGGCCGTACAGCAGCCCGTACCCTTGGGGGCACTGAGCATCTGAGTCTTACCTCAGCCCTGTGTAGAGGCCCTGCAGCAGCTGATCTTTATCTCACACTGAATGGCAGCCCTGCCCCGGGAGCTTGTCTGAACCTCAGTTCCCAGTGCTGGCTTGGCAGAACTGGAGGTGACGTGGTTGCAAAGAGGAAAGTCTGCTAAGATTTTGGGCACAAAGTCCCTTCCAGCTCCCAGACCAGAGTATACACTTAATTGTGACACGTTGGAGGAACTGAGATCTTACAGATCCTCAATGTATACCCTACTTTTGATAAAGGACCATAAAGTCAAGTAACTGCTTAGGGAAATGCCCAAAAAAGGAAAAAAAATTAGACAATAGAAGGTTACTTTCTTGGTGAAAAGATATTTTCTCCCATCCTTTTGTAAGAGGAAAAAATAATGCTTGCCATCAGGGAAAGACATAAAAGTCAAAACTTCTGTATCCTAAATATCCAACACAAATATTCAATGGGCTCAGGCCATGGAAGAGCTCAAAAAGGATTTTGAAAGTCAAGTAAGAGCGGTGGAATAAAAGTTGGGAAGAGAAATGAGAGAGATTTAAGAAAATCATGAAAAGTGGGTCAACACCTTGCTAAAGGAGACCCAAAAAAATGCTGAAAAAAATAACACCTTGAAAAATAGGCTAACTCAATTGGCAAAAGAGGTTCAAAAAGTCAATGAGGAGAAGAATGCTTTCAAAAGCAGAATTAGTCAAATGGAAAAGGAGGACCAAAAGCTCACTGAAGAAAATAGCTGCTTCAAAATGAGAATGGAACAGATGGAGGCTAATGACTTTCTGAGATACCAAGAAATCACAAAACAAAACCAAAAGAATGAAAAAAATGGAAGACAACATGAAATATCTCATTGGAAAAACAACTGACCTGGAAAATAGATCTAGGAGAGACGATTTAAAAATTATGAGACTACCTGAAAGCCATGATCAAAAAAAACCTTAGATATCATCTTTCATGAAATTATCAAGGAAAATTGCCCTGATATTCTAGAACCAGGGGACAAAATAAATATTGAAAGAATCGACCTATCATCTCCTGAAAGAGATCCAAAAAGAGAAACTTCTAGGAACATTGTGACCAAATTCCAGAGTTCCCAGGTCAAGGAGAAAATATTACAAGCAGATAGAAAGAAACAATTCCAGTATTGTGGATATACAATCAGAATAACACAAGATCTAGCAGCTTCTACATTAAGGGATCAAAGGGCATGGAATAGGATATTCCAGAAGTCAAAGGAACTAGAACTAAAACCAAGAATCATCTACCTAGCAAAACTGAGTATAATACTTC
>CM053771.1:302564249-302590723 GCA_028658325.1 Potorous gilbertii | reverse complement strand
GGAACCCAAAATCTTGTGAAAATGAATGTAAAAAGTTAAATAAATGTATTTAAAAAGAAAAAAAAAAAAAAAAAAGAAAATCTGCCATTTATGGATGCAGAATATTTTTTTCCTTCTTATACCCTGTGAGAATGGAATGTAATAGTTCTTTTTTTTCTATCATCCCAAGGAAATTATGCTACAGTCATAAAATATTTCTACGGAAGGGGAGTTTTTTCATGGCCATCTATCCTAATCCTTCATTTTATGTATTAGAATACAAAGAAAGTTGTCAAAATTTTCTGGAAGCTACTCTTCAGGTATATATTCTAGCCCTTCAGGAAGAATAATTTGAACCAATACAAAGTAACAAGTGGCATCCACAACAATAAAAACGAGTCTTCAGGCCAATTCAATTTCCCAAACTGAGTCCATTGTCGTGTGATCAGATACATGACTTCTTCCAGAGGCAGAACTAGAACTAGTGGATGGTTGTTATAGAGAAAGGAATGTGAGCTAAACATAAGGAAATACATCCTAATAGCTAAAACTGCCCCAAAGTAGAGTGGACTTCCTTGGGAATACTGAACTTCTCATCCCTGAAGAAATTAAAGTGATTTTGGATGATCACTTGTTACTGATCTTGGAGTTGGTATTCATACTCTGGGTTAGATAAGGTGACCTCAGAGAATTTCAGAATAGAAAAGGATCTCAGTAGCATTCATGAAGAAGTATCACATCTACAACATACCTAAGGGTCATCCGGCTTTTTCTGAAGACTTCAAATGAAGGAAATCCTTCTTATTGGGCCACTCTATACCACCTTGATTGGTTCTAAACATTAAGCAATTTTTTACAACATCAAACTAAAATCTATCTCTCTGAAATTTCTGGCCATAGCCCCTACTTCTGTTCCTCTAGGGCCAACCAGAACAAGCCTAATTGTTCTTCTACATGGCAGCCCTTTAAATACTTGAAAATAGCTTTTATATTTCCCTGATTTCTCTCTTCTCCAGGAAACACACTCAGTTCTTTAAAGTGATCTTCAAATATCATAGACTTATTCCCCATCCTCATTCTTTTCCTCAGGTCAATGTTTTGTTTTGTTTTTCCAAAATGTGATGCCTAGAAGTAAGCCTAAATACTATATGGGTCCCGACTCACCGGACTAGGACAGTACAACATGGTCTCAGAAGTCTTTGTCAACTTTAAAAAGTCTATTACTCATCATAATCATCTTGTCACCTTAGATATAAAACCTTTATCACTACATTTTGATAATTATACATTGCAATTATGATATTAGGAATTACTTATTTCTTACTGTAGGTATAGCTTAATCACATACTTAATCTTGCCTTTTGGCCTTAGAGTTGTTGAATGGAACTTGATCTGAAGCTGAGCTAAATATTATCATATTGAGAGACTTTATTTTTAAAAGTCCCAAGCAGGCCATAGCTCTTGAAGAGATGGTATTTCCAGGATTCCCTACCTTACCACTGAGAGCTCAATTTAATTAGAGGAAATTCATCTTAGATGCTATTTAGTGTATCTAACTTTCCAAATGTGTGTGTGTGTGTGTGTGTGTGTTGATTTGTACATTCTTTCTATTAAGGCACAGATGTCATGTTAGCTGCTGGAATTCCCAAGCTTTGTAAAGTAACCTGAATTGTATGTTGATGTTATTATTTCCCTTAATTAATATGAAGGTGGGGAGAACACTTTCAATGTTATTTTTGTTTTAAAGCATACTACCTTATATTCTCTTCTATACTTTAAGAGAAAGGCAGAAATCCAAAATTTTGTATTTTTAAATTCAAATATTCTATAAATGTGAACTACAGTAAAATAATTACTTGGACACCATGCATATCTGAAAACATGTAATTGAATGCCTCCCTGACTACAGAGTCCACTACTGTGGGAACAGACAAAGAGTCTAATTTATTTTGACTAATCAAGATTGATGTTAATTAAAGAAGAGTTCAAGATAATGACCTCTCATTACAATGTGATAGATGGAAATAGATTGTTTTACTTCCAGGTAAAATAAGCAATTAAATCACCACTATTTAAGGGGAATTTGCCAAACTACTTAGCACTACAATTGGTGAAATCCTACTATTTACATGCCTTTCTTGTATTTCAGAATTCATCTATTCATTTTCAAAGTCTACTTTTCCTACTGGATTTGTCACATATCAAAGACTAAGGAAAGAGGACATTTTGAAACAGGTGGTCATTAGAATATTTAAAAACAAACAAGCATCATTCCATAACGTTTCAATAAAAGGAATGATAAAATTCAAGAGAAGTCACACATTTTAAAACATGCCAAAAAAGATCATCGGAAAAGACTACTTCAACTGCCTTAGGTATTTTTTTAAAGTGGCAACTTTGCGTTTTGGACATCAATATTCTGTTCTTTATATATTCTGTGGCACTTCTTGGCTCTTTATTCAATACCAATTTACCCAGGCAACAAGATAGAGTTATAAGAATAGCAAGATATATAATAACAGCAGCAATTATAATGTTAGAAAATCACCTAACACAGACATAGGAATCTATTGGGAATGGTGATACGTATGGTAATTTGTAGGCTAAACCAGTCACATCCAGCACAACAGAGGAGGAGCCAGCTTCTACCCTTCTTCAAAGGTCAGAATTACTGAACAGCACCTTGAAATCAGTTGACTTCAACTGCTTCTTTAGGACAATGATTTTGACTGTATCTAAAAGAGAAAGAATTATTCTGCCCCATCACCAGCCCTTTTGTCTTTGTCCAGACTGATGCCCAGATCTTTAGCTTACTTGTTCCTCATCTTTTGCTAATAGAGGCACACTATGTTCCTAAAAGATTCACCTCCAACATAAGACCTTTCTTGAGTCTCCAAGTCATCAATGCCCTCTTTTTATTTAGTATTTACATTATATATTTATTTATTCATGTTTATTTGTATATTTATTATATAGGGTATAATTATATATTACATTATATATTAAAATATTAGGTATATGCTATAATATTAAATATATTATATATTTATTTCTATATCAATATCTATTTATAAATATGTATATATTTATACATGTTATAAAATGTAAGGTCAGCAGAGTGCAACTTTGTCTTTGCACACACACACACACACACACACACACACACACATACATACCTAGCACATTGTATTGCTTATGTTGTTGTTGCTGAGTTATTTCTGTCTTATCCAATTTTTTGTGATGTCACTTGGGGTTTTCTTGGCAAAGACACTGGAGTGGTTTGCCATTTTCTTCTCTAGCTCATTTCAGTGATGAAGAAACTGAGGCAAACAGAATTAAGCAATTGTCCAGGGTCACACAGTGAGTAAATGTTTGAGGCCAGATTTTAACTTAGGAAGATGAGTCTTCTTGACTTGGCACTCTATCCATTGTATCACCCAGCTGTCCTATTATGCTCATTTTAAGTGCATGATAAATGGCTATCAAATGAATGAATAAATTATGCTTGCAATTGTTATTAGAGTACACAATTAATTCTATTGCCACAGAATGCAAAGAAGTAGCACTGACATACAATCTGGGAACACATATTTGGAATCTCATCAAGAATTCAGTATTTTTATTGCAACCTATCATTCTATTAAGGTCCTGTTCCATTATTGTTTCTTGTTTGAGTTCTTTGGAGTTGGAACCACAAGTAATGAATCTAGTCATTGTCATGGGAGAGTGGGGATATTTGGGTATCTAAGATTTCCTGGAGTAAATTCTGAGTGGACAGAACTGTGATAATGTGGTAGGCCCCATTACCACATAGTTAATGAGTATCTGCTGGGGTATTGGCTCTCCCCAAAGCTGAGGAAAAGTACTGAGGAAGTAATTTTTAGTAGTTAATGCTTCTGATATACATATAAAGTTCTGTGCTGAGGACAAAACATCATGTTTATTCTTTAAAAACTTTTATTGAAAGTACCTTGTGACTAAAATGAGATATTCACAAATTTCATTAAATGTCATCATTTCATAAAATATTCATAAAATGCATAAGTCAAGGCACAGGCCCTGGATGTGGAGTCAGATAACCTGAGTTTGAATTCTACCTCTATCACTTATTATCTAAATGACATTAACTAAGTCACTTAACCTCTTCAGACCTCAGCCCAAAATCAGGGAGATGAACTGGTACCTTTTAACTTTAAATATATTATCCTAATCAAATCTATGTTAATTTTATGCTATTAAGCAATAGTCATCCAGAGTCATCTCCAAAAAGTCAATGAAACATTAGGTTGTAAATCTAGTGGTTGTTTTTTCTTTTTAAATTGTAACTCCATTCTCTCTGACATAAAATTTCAAACTAGTAAAGCTAAAAAGGGTGACAGAGATTGTCCAGCTCAACACCTTTATTTTGTAAATGAAGGAAGTCATTGTAGATAAGGTCTAAAGAGGTAAAATAAAATGACCTTAGGATAGATCATTTGGTTGGTGACAGAGCTTGAACTAGAGACGAAATTTTTCAATCAATTTTAGTTCTATTTCCACTGTGCAAAGCTGATTTAATAGGTATTTTACCTACTTTCTAGGCATTGAATATATTGTTCTCTTACAAATAACGTATATAAATTGGTCATTGACAAAAGCTGCCATTTTATAATACATACATACAGAGAGAGAGGATTTCATGAAGCATAACTATAAGAAATAATAGAAAATTTGAACTAACAGTATCTTCGTAGTTCCCCATTATGTCAGTCAAGGTTATCTAACTAATTCAATTAAATTCATCAGTCATTTATTAAACTTATGCTATGTAACAAGCATTAGAGTAGGCCATAGGAATCCAAAGACAAAAACAAAACAACCCTTGCTTGTGAGAATCTTACATTTTATTGGAGAGACACAATATGTCTACAAATAAGGGAATATTTAGGAGGTGGTACCTATTGCTGCTGATGATGATACAATCTGATGAGAAATTCAGAGATGAAAAAGAATATGTTGTTAAAAATACTTAAAAGAATTGTGGTGATACTTTAGTATTTGTATATATTTACCACTATTTAAAATTTTTTAAAATTTATTTTCCTTAATAAAGGAAACCTTAGTTGTTAATAGATACAGAAAATGTATAATCATGGAAGATACAATTCAGTTTCTAAGGGATACACCAAACAACTAGGTGTTGTGGGTTGCTTTTTTCTATAACAATATTACTATGAGAGCAATATTACTTGGACTCTAACAAGGAAACACCTTCCAGTTACTTTTTTTTTTTTTTTTACAAATTACTTTGTCTTCTACTGACTCAAGGAATGACTTTAAGCCAGGCAATTTCTCTAAGCCTTGGTTTTCCCCATCTATGAAATGAAGAATTACCAAAATGCCTTAGGAGGAATGTGCTTCTCAATTAATTGCTTATAAAATTGTTTTTATTAATATGCTAGAAGTGATAAACTTAGAATTACATGACAGTTAATTATAAAATTAGTGTTGACTTCTTACTTTCTCTCCCAAAGTTGAAAATAACTACCTTCCATATTTCTGAATCCATGAAGCATGGGGATTAATTTGCTGAACCATGGGTTTATGCAAATTTCAATGCACTGTGTAAACCATTTGCAGATAGGAACATTTGGTGAATAAGGCAATGCTGTTTTCTCAAAACATTGAAAAATGCACTCCTGAAATTAACCAGCAAATGCTTCCAAAGGGGAGTTGCTTGATAAGTACTAGAGTGTCAGACCTGTACCCAAAGTCTACCTAATGAATCATCCAGTCCCATACTCTTTGTTAAAGTCTTAAATGAATTACCTGTTTGGCACATTGATAAGTGGGATGCTTCCAAAGTAATTGAATGTGCTAATCGAAACTTTGTTAAAACTGTCACTGTACATCATTTCCAGTTTCAGGTCCAACAAAGTGTAATTAGCTTGTGATAGTTAAAGTGAATCAAACCCCTGCTAAGGTTGTGTAAGAAGAACACACACTTTAGTAAACTAAATTAGACTTAGAGTGGATGAGTAGAATAAAGGTCATGCTTGGGAATGATGTAAATAAGGTATAACACAAGATTTATGGAGTGGTAAACCTATTTCCTGAAGTAATACAGGCTGAATTGCCTTAATTATTGGTTCTTATAGACATAGGCAATAGACATCTCAGGGAAGGATCTAAAAATAAAAGCCCACTTATCTCTGGCCCCCAAGTCATGATAGGAATTTAGACATATGAAAAGAAATAGACACCTCACTATCTCCAACCCACCTCACCTTCCACTAAAGCATTAAAAAAAAGTGCTTCTCCAGTTTGTATTGTGGTTCAAAGAGAGGCATCAACTCAAAATATAATTGTTATGAAATTAGGAAAAAAACAGATTTAAAGTCTGCTTTTTTTTCTATTTTATGCAAGTTGAAAGGAAAGTCAAAGAAAGAAAAGAACAAACTGAGTCTTGACCAAGGTTTTCAAACTCAGACTTAACTGAATAAGTTATTTGATTTAATAATGTTAAGAGAACTTTCAGAAAAATCCACCTGTTATTGTGCAGTGGTCACCCTGCATGATTAAAGGCTAGGATAAGCTCTGATCAGTTCTGCCAAATCATAAAATATCACTATAGCAATACATTTTATCTCTTAACCAAGGATCAGCCTAGCTAAGGGAGGCTTATCACCTAATGGGAGGATACTAGAGGATGAAATCTTTTGCATGACCCAGTAAATAGATAAAAACACAAAATTTTTCTCAGACTTGAGTGTCCTCTTTATACTTCTACAGCAGTGGGAGTTCAATGATGGAAAAGGGGATAACGTCTTTAGACTGACTTAAAACATCAATTTTACTATTGATTATGTATCCTTATGCAATGAGTTGTTACATGAATGGAGAATTACAATCATATTCATATTAACATCCCCATGAACAGGACCAGAAGACATAAAGAAACTGAGGCAAAGATGATGGCCTACAAGTTCTCCCTAGACTGATAGTTAAAGGAGTCACTGAGGCTGTCATTATTGTGCACCCAACAGCAATAAGTAGCATCCTTTTTTTTAATGGAACACTTGGTCATTTTGCAAAGCTTATGACAGGAAGAGGCAGGCATTTAGGTACCAATATCTTTTGCAAAGAATGAAATAGAGCAATTCTCTGAAGAGCTTTCCAAGATCCTCCCAAACAAGTCAGCATAAGCCTTAACAATAGGTGACTAAGTGTAAAAGTGGATGGGGGAAAGGGAGCAAAAGGTGGGAGATGGAGGTGGAAGGGTAGAAAATATGATTCAGGCTTAAGAAATGAAAAAAAGGTGAAGAGATTATAGATTACTCAAAAGTGTTACATCTGTAATTTTCTTCAAGAATTGTATCAAATTGTATCAAATGCTATGACTAGTGATTTGCTTTGACTAGAACCTAGAGGTTAATGGAGAGGCGGGAAGACAATGTGGAGTAACCTTTGAAAAACAGAATTCAGATTATGGATAGCTCAAAATGTTATGCTACAGAGTTTATTTAGCACTTAATATACTCAAGGAGAGCCACTAACCATTTTAAAGTATTTCAGTGTTAGGATGATTATTTTGGTAACCATGTGGAAGATGGTTTGGAGAAGATAGAGAAGGGGATGCCATCGCAATTGTCCAGAAAATGGACAACAATGGTGGTATCTATGTGTGTAAAAGATGAATGGAAAAGGTATTTGAAGACAGAATGAATAAAAATAGATTCTAGAGTCATCCTTTACTCTTTATTCCCCCTCGACTTCCACATACAATCCTCTACCTATTCCTAAGTTCCTAGGAAGATGGGTATAACTTTACCATCTGGGAAGATGGGTATCACCTGTACCATCTTGGTAATAGCCTTAACAAAACTATGTAAGTTTTGAGGAGTCGATTCCAAGGTGGGGTGAGGGAGATGTCAAATTCCGATTTGCTTATGTTGAGTTTAAGGTACTGGAAGGATATACTGATGGGTATGTCCAGTGGTTCTGGAAACACAGGCATGGAGTTCAGGGAGATACCAGGAATAGGTGTATAGATTTATAAGACTTCTAAGTAGCCATGAAAGAACCAATGGGAGTACATGAAATCTCAGAAGGGGATATATGAGAGAAAAAAGGAGAGGAATCAAGCCTTGTGAAAGCTATACCAGGAGGAAAGATATATTGATCCAGCAAAGAAGACAGAGGTTATGCAGGTAGGCTTAGAACTAGGAAGGACCAATATTACAGAAACTAAAGAAAATACAGTATCCAGGTTATTGATTGAGGAGGATTACTTTTTATCAGTATGACCTCTAAGGAGAGTCTTTGTTTTTACCTTTATCAAAGCCCTGTTTTTTTACCAACTTATTTAATAGGTTGGGTTGAAACAGTTAGAACTGAAAAGTTTGTTCTTCTCTCCTTTACCCTTTCCTTTTATTTAGTATTAATTTTTACCATAACCAACCAAATGATAATCTATCTGCACACACAGAGCTGACTCTAAAATACTTCCCAAAATGGTAACCAGTTATTTCCTGTCACATTTTAGCATATTTTATTTATAGTGATCTTTTCAGGATTACTTACTTAAAAAAATATATAGGTGTATCAGCACCTCCGAAGAATTCATATTACCCAGATTATAACATGCATTTGGATGAGTAACCCATGGAATTGATATTAATACCATGGTTAGGTACTGCAGATAGTAGTGAACTGGGGTCAAGAATTGACTGGAGGGATGAAGGCAGTGGGTTGAATCTCATTTCTGAAACTGTGCAGTGTTTTCAATGATCCCAAGCTGTTACATACTGTCAAAGCTCATCTTTTTAACATCCTTCTCCCAGTGATGCTTTATGCCTGCAAATTAGGAAAAAGCACAATCTCCAAAGAATGAAAATTATAGTTGACCCAAAGGGCAATGGAAAGATGCACAGTGGGTGTAAGTAGGCTGGAGCCTATTATCAATGGCATAAAATGCATGATTAGAGATATACAGGCAAAGAGTTAGACATATAGCAAGAATGAGTGATAAAGATTGGAAGCCTGAGTATTGTACTGGTAAATATGAAATATTAAAAGATATAGAGGAAAACCTCTAATTCATTGCTTAAATTTTCTATAAAGGGCTTATGTTATGGACAAGAATTGTGCTTGATTAGAAGGCATGAATAGGCTATGATCTGCACCAGTGTAGGAATACTTGCTTTGGTGAGTTCATGAATCCATCAAAGTATGGAAGTATAATATTAAATGAAAAAACCAAAATTTAAAAGACATTATTCTCTGAAAATACAAGGAAACCATTAGAGAAAATACAGATATATTTGTAGTTAAAAGAAAATAAATTTTCTTTTCAAAATACCAAATTTTCAGACTTTGGTAAAAATCAAGAATGACTTCATTTACAAAATGTGACAATAGAGCAACAAAGATTTTCACAGGTTAGTATGTGTGGGGGGGATGTCTCATTATTTTATAGACCCATTTCATCTAACAGATGAATAATGAGACTTGGAAATAAAGTAATTCAGGATCATAGATTATTAGTATTAGAAGAGATGTTAGAAATTATCTTGTCCAACCAATAACTCAACCCTTTTCAACACCCCTGAAATGTCGTCCTCCAAACTCTCAATGCTTTGAGTTCCAGGAGCCCTTCCCTCATGACAAGCATTCCATTTCATTTTCTTAGGGCCCAAATTGTTAGAAAGGACTTCCTATACCAGTTCCAAATGGGCCTCACTGTGACTTTTATTCCTTGAATCTAATTCTTCCCAATGAAGTCTTAAAATGTTTAATGAAAGAATTGTGTCTCCACAAAGTCTGTAGGTCACAAAAAGTTAATGATCCTCTTTCATAAAATCTGTTTTCTTAAGATAAGAATGTACAAGAAAAGAATGGACACTATAGAATTTTGTTTAACAAGAAATTCAAACAAGGAGCATCTTCTATTTATTATTAAAAGGGTTACATTGTGGATAGAAATTAGTGCTAACAAATCAGTGAAAATGTTGCAAGGAGGTCTGAATAGGGATAGCCTTAGATCCATTAGAAATAGAATTACAGGCATTCATTCCACCATTAAGAAAAAGAAAACATATCCAGCCATCCTCTGCAGCTCAAAAACAGCTTATAAAAATTCTCCTGTTTAAACCTGAAGAATCTACAGAAGGCAGAGTTTTTATTAAGGTAGAGTCTAATAGACTTAGAACTGGAAGGGAACCCAATGGTCATCCAGTCTAACTCTCATTCATTGCATATGAGGAAACTGAGGCTTATTACCTAGGTAGTAAGTGTCAGAACCAGTATATAAACCCAGGTACACTGGCTCAAGGTCCAGGCTTCTTTTCCACTCTATCACTGGCTTTCAATGTTTTGGTGATGAAACTTCAAGTAAAGATCATTCCACAGTATCACTTGGTTAGGTTTTGCTTTTCCAAACAGAAGTTTCCCTTCTATCAGTGGCCAAAATATTTTTATATTTAATGTCCATTGTTAAATAAATATAAAATATTTCCCCTCCTTGCAATTATATTGCATAACATTACCATCTTCTTACCCTCTATTCACTAAAAGAGAAATATAACCACAATTAATGCCTGAATTTCACCTTCAGGATTTCATCCCTATTATATTGATTTGGTACTTTTTAAATATGTAAAACTGACGTGGAAAGATATGGAGTGTGAGAGGGACTTTTGGTCAGTCATTTATTTTTTAATGTCAATAAGGTCTCTTAAAGAAGGTTTGGTAAATGAGGCTGGGGGAAAAAACAAAAATCTCTTGGCAATTCAAAGTGGGATGAGAGGGGCCCAAAGGGAAAATAAAGGTACAGAAATTAATTGACTTCACTTTTACAATCTTCACATTTTAGTTCAATGTTCTGTTTATACATCATTTCTAGTTCCTTCAGAAAAGACAGGTTACAGGTTTTTCTAAGGATAAGCCACACTGCATATTCAAAGAACTTGGGAGACTGAAATGATTCTCAGTTTACTTCCAGAAAAAAGTTAAGATAAATAGACAACTATTTTAAATTAATTAGCACAGGGTTTTAAACACACAGAGACTTTTGTAGGCACCATGATGTAGGGAGAAGCATCATTGTCATCATCATCACCATGACTAGTATTTATATATTGCTTTAAAGTTTGAATTATTTTTCAAATATCATTTCATTTTATCTATACAACAACCCTGTCAGTTGGGCTAATTCTATCCCCTTTTATGGAAGGGGAAACTGAAGCAACCAGAGGTTTGTTTTTTTGTTTTTATCAGTCCAGCATTACATATCTAGTAAGTATCTGAGACCAGATTTGAACACAGGTCTTCCAACTTCAGGGGTAGCACTTAATCTACTGTCCCATTAGTTCCTACTATCCTCTCCTCGTGTTATTTGTAATTAGGACAAGAATTCCTATGGTATCTATATCATAAGACGGTTGTGAGGATCAAATTGCATAATATATCTGAAGTGCTTTTGAAAACTCAAAACACTATACAAATGTGTCTTGGATCTTTTGTTCTCAGTCTCTTCCTTTTCTATATTACCATCTGTGTCTTCCCACCCATCACAATTCTCTCCTGGGTCCTCTCCTTCTGTCTCTATCCATTCCCTCTTAGTGACCTCATCGGCTTCCATTGACGCAAAAATCATCTATAAAAATGACTTTCAAACCTTCATCCTTAGCCCTCAACTCCCTTTTTAGCTCCAGTTCTAAATAGCCAAATGCCTGCTGGACATTACCGAGAGGAATCTCAGTCTTCCTTCGTAAACCCACCCATCTTATTCCTCTTCCTAACTCTTCAACATCTGTCCGTGACACTACCATCCTTCCAATTATCCAGGTTTGTGACCTTGAAATTATCCCCTAACCATCACATTTATGCAACTGGTTGTTAAATCACATTGACTTTATGCACATAACGTCTTTTCCTTCTCTCACCTTCTTTCCATTCACTTGGCCACCATTCGACTTCAGGCTCTAATCAAGGTAATTTCCTGGAAAACTCTCCTAATAGTTTGCCTGGATTCAAATCTCTTTCTCCATGTCATCATCCACACAACTGCAAAATCAATAATACCAAAGAAGACGTTTCTAGACCATGTCATTTATCTATTCCAGAAGCTTCAAGAGATCCCTATGATCTCCAGAATAAAATACAGATACTTCTGTCTGGACTTTAAAGGCCTTCACTCTCTGAATCCAATCTTACTTTTCAGACTGACTTCACATTACTTCTCATGCATTCCACTGCTAGTTTAGGCTAACTGTTATTGTCATTCAGCTATGTCCCCACTTGGGTTTTCTTGGTAAAGATACTGGAATGGTTTGACATTTCCTTCTCCAGATTTTTCTACAGATGAGGAAATTGAGGCAAACATGGTTAAGTGATTTTCCCAGTGTCATGTGGCTAGTAAGTATCTGAGACCAGATTTTAAATCAGATCTTCATGACTCCAAGTCTGGTGTTCTTTGTACTGTAGCACCCAGCTTTCCTCAGTTTAGGCTAACCATTTTTCTCTGAATGTGACATCATACTTCCAGGCCATTGGATAGTCTCTCTCCCATGGCTAGAAAGTTCTTGCTCTTCACTTCCACCTTTTGGAATCTTTATATGGCTTCAAGTTTCAACCTGTATGTCATTGCCTACATAATGCCTTTCCTGGTCCTAAAGTTATCACTATAATTCTCTTTCCTACCTCTCAGGAAAAAAAAAACTACATATTACTCTATGTGAATGTATATGTAGAATTTGCCTACCTTTACACATGTTGTTTCCCTTTTCCTCAAAGGAATGTAAGTTCTTTGAAGGCAAAAACTGTTTTCATTGGTCTCAATACCTAGGATACTGTCTGTCACCTAATTAATTTATATTAAATGTGTTTTGAATTCAATTGAATAGTTGTCATTGTGGTAGTAGTAGTAGTAGTAGTTTAAATAGGATTAGTTGTGATCCATTCATACAATTGATTCATTTACCTATATGTCTCATTTCCCTTATTAAATTCCTCTTCACTTTGATCAAAAAGATGACATAAATCTGAATTCAAATGATGGTAAAGTGGAGTTATGAAAAATAGGAAGTGCATAGTTAGTAGATGGATGAAACTGATAATTGGTTTCAGGATAAAACTAACTGGGGTTTTGCCTCTCAATTTCCTATTAGATAACAAATGGTTACACATTTCTCAGTATTTCTAGACTGACCCACCTATTGCACTGGGCTTGAAATGCCAGACCCCACCCAAAGTCATATTCCCTGAATTTAAGGCACCAGGAAGAGATTTTCAGGACAAAATTCATAAAAGGACAGACCAATGAATCTAAGTAATATAAAACTTGACAAAAAATATGGGAGTTGCTTAATGCTGAGATTGATGAAATTGTTTAGTGGCCAAGAATATTCACATGATTCTAGAGAAAAACAGTTAAAAACCACTGAGAGCAATCCATTTAACTAGTGAGGAAAGTAGGACAGAAAGGATGTAAGTCTATGTTAAAGGTAAGGGAATTGGTCTGGCTACATAGAAAGATAAATTCATATCATAGAAAAAAGATTCTTTGTGCATAAAATGAAAATCCAGGAAGCTAAAGAGACCCCCAAAACCCAGAATACAGAAAAATAAATGCACAATTAATATAGCATTGTCCAAAGGTTGTCATTGATGCATATGATATCTGCCTCATGGGACCGAGGTTTTACAACAATATGCAGGTTCAGAATCACAATATTCTTCTGACTTTGGATGATCTTGCCTTGTGATCATTGGTCCAGACTATACGAGCAAGCAGTATTGATTTTTTACAATATTTTAGTGAAGTACTATGTTTTTGCCCTACAATCACTTCCTGATATCGCCTCCCCCATAATAGACTCCCTCACATTAAAAACAACAAAAAATAAGCAAAATTCTCATGTTAATCCCACTTTTCTATCACCTGAGCTCATTTTTATGTTCTTTTTGGTCAAACAGAAAGGGCATTTAGTCGTAGGAGAAATGAGATATGAAGGTAAATGAATTGATTTCATGAAGGTCCCCTATACAGCTACACCAATAAAATCAATAGTGTACAGTGAAAAGAATAATGGATTTTTTTCAGAGAAACTAGTGTTCAACTCACATTCTTGCCATCTACTCCATGTATGACCTTAGGGAATCTTCTGAGGTACTTTTCAGCTCCCAATCTATCTTCTGATGACCATCTGAGATAGTTATGCAACATTCTTCACCCTTAGTCTATCTTCCTTTCATCAATCATTCAATTACCTGCATGCCTACTATGTGCCAGGCAGGGTGCTAGGTCTTGAGGATAAAAGCATGAAAAATGAAACAATCCCCCATCCTACCTCCCTTGATGTCTTATCCTCAATAATGTTTTCTCATTCCAGACTTGGATCAGAAAGATCTGGTGTCTTAGACATTTTACTGTGAGAATTATCTCATTTATGAAATAAGAGGGTTAGATTAAAAGATCTCAAAATCACTTTTAAGCCCTAAATTTATGACAAAACCAAAGTGAACTATTGTATTATGTCTTTTAATATTGTTTCATTTATATTATTATAACTATTGTCTATCTTCTCTTTTTTGGCTGTTGCTTAGTCATTTTCAGGAGTGTCCAACTCTTTGTTACTTCATTTGGGGTTTTCTTGGCAAAGATATCCAATACTTCTCCAGCTCCTTTTATTGTTGGGGAAACTAAGGGAAACATGGCTAAGTGACTTACCCAAGGTCACATAGTTTAGTAAGTATCTGAGGCCAGATTTGAACTCAGGTGTTCCTGTTTCCAGGTCCAGGGTTCTATTCACTGAGCAACAGAGCTGCTCCTATGTTCTTTTAGTTCTGATTTTATTTTGTATTTATCAATTCATATAAGATATCACATTTCCCTGAATTCCTCATACTGGACATTTCTTAGGATATAATAATACCCTTTCGAATTCATAAAACACAAATTCATAAATTGCAATGAGAAGTTAGTTTACCTCCAGTCCTTTGCCAAAAAACACAAAAACTGTTGCAATAACTATTTGCTATTTTTTATATATATGAGACCTTTCTATCTGACCACCTTGGAGTTTGTGCCAAATAGTGGGAAGGCTAAGTCACAAAGTATGAACAGTTTAGTAACTTTGCTTCCATAATTTCAAATTATTTTCCAGAATGATTAGACTAATTCAAAGCTCTACCAATAGTGTATTATTAATCAGTCTGTTTCTCCATTACTCTTCCAACTTTGACTATGCCCATTACTATAACTTCTGTACATTTGTTATCAGTGAGGTAAAAACTTAGAGTTGTCTTTACTTTCAGTTCTCTTAGGACTAGTGATTTGGGAAGTTATATGGCTACAGATTGTTAAGCTTTTTTGGACATTTTGAACCATCTATCTACTCACTTATCTATAGGCAAATCATTCTTAATCACATATCTGTGTCTATTCCTTTTATATTTTAGAGTAAGACTTTTTCAGGTATGCTGGGAGCAAAATTTTCACAAAAAAGTTATATAATCAAAAGTAAATTTATTACCTTAAAATGAAAAATAATTATTTTTCTAATGGTTGAGTAGTTGGTTGTACTCACCAAGTGTCTTCTTGTATTCATGTACCGAAATAACTGAATCAGTAGCCAGGTGGTTGCTTGGTGAACATGTAAATAGAACAGAGAGAAGAAAATTGCCTTGAGGGCTGTTTTATCAAGGCTAGAGTGGAATCTAATGAAGTCTATCTCTACCTTAATGGAATATTTGTCCAGTTTCTCTCTCCAATGCTTGGACAGTAGTGAAAATATGCTCTACTTTATAGACTCCCTAAATTACCTTTCTTTTCATTAGAATATTCTTCTCTGTCTTTACAATTTGGTAACATGTGATGATCCTTAAATTTTCAGATAATTGGTTAATTGTACTTCATACTAGCTGTTTCCTTCTAATTTGTGGTGAGTGACATAATCTCACCTGTGGTGGATCTCAATGTCACATTGCAAATGGAAGGCACAGATTATGGAATGCACAGATGAGAACAGTTTGTTCCAGTGGCCATGAAGGCAGCTGAAGCTGACAATATGGATGGCTTAGAGCTCAATTAGACACCAAAGGTGCCTTAACTCTGTCCTGCCACTGGACTATGATGACTCTGGAGGAGAGAGTGAGGCTGAGGACTTCATGCAATTCTGCCTCACTTAAATCCAATTTACACATGAATCGAAAGACATCACCCATACCATTTTACTATTATACCTCAAAGTTCTGTGGTGACAGGCAAGTGATGAAGTAGCAGATGCAGATACACTGGCAGCTGCAGTCACAACCCTGCACACTGGCAACCCAGGCCATAGGATCATTTCTCACTGGAAGAAGCAGTAGGATTCGACAGTCCCCTAGGTGTCTGAGCAGCTTTTTAAGCATCATACTGCTCACCTCCTGATGTGAGGAAGGGGCTAGAAAAGGTGATTTAAACATTGTCGGCTTACCCACCCCTGACCTGATGACCACAGCAGTCAGGGAATCTCACTATGCGGTTGAAACACAAAAAAATGTACAAACTGTACAAAAACATTTGCAAAGATGAGTCTACTCACCATCAGCACATGGAAGATGCGCACACTTATAGACAAGACAAAATCTAGTAGACCTGAAAGATGAATGGCTCTTGTTGCAAGAGAACTCAACATGTATTGCATCCAAATAGCAGCCCTGAGTGAAACAAGGTTGGCAAATGAAGGCCAACTTACTGAAGTTGGAGCTGGATACACATTTTTCTGGAGTGGTCACAGTGAAGGGGAGTGCTGTGAAGCTGGCATAGCTTTTGCAATTAAAACTAATCTAGACAGCAAGTTGGTATGACTGCCAAAAGGAGTGAATGACAGACTCATGACAATGTGATTGCCACTTGCAGGAAAACACCATGCCTATGTTCCCACCATGACAAACCCTGATGAGGTTAAGAAAAATTTTATGAAGACCTAGAGACCTTTATCATCAATGTGCCAAAAGAGGACAAGGTTATAATTCCAGGTGTCTTTAATGCTAGAGTAGGTTCAGACTACCAGACTTGTCAGGGAGTCCTAGGGAAGAATGGAGTTGGAAATAGCAACAGCAATGGTCATTTACTGCTGAAGACTTGTTCATTGCATGACCTTCTCATCACCAACACTGTTTTCCCTTTAGCTAAACACAACAAAACTTCAAGGATGCACCCTTACAGCAAAAATGGGCATCTAACAGACTATGTGATTGTAAGGAGAAGAGATAGACAAAATGTGAGAGTGACAAAGGCAATGTGTGGTGCAGAGTGCTGGACTGATCATAGACTTATCCTTTCTAAGCTAAATATTTGCATTCATCAAAAGTGCCACTCCCAAAGCAAAATGACTACCAGAAGAATTAATGTTAACAAATTAGAGCACTTCTCTGAGTGTGAATAGTTTGTTGCTAGCTTGGAGGGAAATTTGAGCCAACACACAGTTGGCAACAGCAGAGCAGAAAAGGAGTGGGCAACTTTCAGAGACTTGGTGTACAGCACTACAGTTGCTAATCTGGGTCAGAAAACTTGCAAAGTCCAAGACTGACGATGAAAATGATGGGAAAATTCAGAAGCTACTAAACAAAAATCAAGATCTCCACAGGATTTACCAAAATGATAGTTCATCCACCTCTAAGAAGGCAGCATTTAATTCCATCAAAAGCAAAGTACAAACAATGCTTAGAGAGATGCAGGATTCCTGGCTCAGTAAGAAGGCAGATGAAATTCAGTTTTATGCTGATAGTAAAAATCCAAAGCACTTTTATGATTCCTTGAAAGCTATTTATGGACCAGAAACCTATGGTGCATCACAACTACTCAAAGCTGATGGAACCACATTGATTAGTGATAAGGATATGATCCTGGTGAGAGATGGACTGAACACTTTCATAATATTCTCAACAGATCATCATCAATCAATGCTGAGGCCATTGGCTGTCAGGTTGAAGTCAATCCCTCCTTAGCTGAACTTCCAACTGAAGAAGAGGTTTTGAAGGGTCACTGGGCTCCTTTCATGTGGCAAAGCCCTTAGTGCTGATTCTATTCCAATTGAGATCTACAAGTTAGGGAGACCATTGCTCATACCAAAGTTGACTGAAATTTTCCAGGTTATACGGCAAGAGGAGGTTATCCACCAGGAGTTCAAGGATGCATCCATTGTCCATCGCTATAAAGGTAAAGGGAATAGATCGTCCTGTGACAATCACATCAGGGTCTATCTCTTACCCACTGCTAGCAAGATTCTTGCTAGAGTCCTCCTTAATAGGCTGATACTTCACCTACAAGATGGTCATATACCTGAGAGCCAGTGTGCCTTCAGAAAGGACCGAGAAACAATCGATATGATATTTGCTGCCCAACAACTCTAGGAGAAATGCCAGGAGCACAACAGAGGTCTGTATACAATGTTTGTAGATCTGATCAGAGCCTTTAACACTGTTAGTTGTAAGGGCTTATGGAAAATTATGTCAAAATTTGGTTGCCTGGAGAAGTTCATTCCCAGTCACCAATGGAGGGAAACAAGGCTGTGTGCTTGCCTCCATGCTTTTTAGCATGATGTTTTCAGTCATGCTGTCAAATGTTTTCAATGACGATGAACATGGCATCAAGGTCAACTACCATACTGATGGTAAGTTCTTCAATTTGAAAAGGCCACAAGCCAAGATAAAAGTGGAGGGAGTGTTGGTGCATGATTTTCTGTTTGCAGATGATTGTGCACTCAAAGTAACCTCTGAAGATGAGATGCAACAAAGTGTGGATCAATTCTGTGCTGCCTGTGCTAATTTTGGCCTAATAATTAACACCAAGGAAACACAGATGCTCCATCAGCCACTACCATACAATCCATATGTGGAACCATCAGTTACAACAAGTGGAGAAGTTTTGAATGCTATGGATAAGTTCACTTACCTTGGTAGTATACTTTCCAGGGATGTACACATTGACAATGAGGTTGATGCACACATTGCCAGAGCTAGCTCAGTGTTTGGGAGGCTCTGAAAAAAAGTTTGGGAGAAGAGAGGCATTAGATTGACTACCAAACTGAAGGTCTACATAGCCGTTGTGTTGACCTCATTGTTGTATGCCTGTGAAACATGAACAATCTACCAGTGCTCTGCCAGGAAACTGAATTGCTTCCATTTGAACTGCCTTAAGAAGATTTTGAGGATCACATGGAAAGATAGGGTACCAGACACTGAGGTCCTTGCTTGAGCGGAACTGCCAACCATTCAAACTATGCTTCAGAGAGTGCAACTCTGATGGACTGGCCATGTTGTTCAAATGCAAAATGTATGCTTGCCAAAAAAGACTATTTTATGGAGAACTCTCACAGAGTAGGTGATCACATGGTGGTCAGAAGAAGCAATACAGGGGCACTCTTAAGGTCTCTCTCAAGAACTTTGAATTTGACCATGCAACATGGGAGACATTGACACAGGACCGCTCAGCATGGTATGCTCACATCAGTAAATGTGCTGTGCTCTTTGAGCAAAGCAGAATTGAGACAGCACAAAGGAAACATAGGATGCATAAGTTTGGAGTAACTACCCCAAATATTCAGATGGACTATCTGCACTCAATCTGCAGCAGAGTATTTCAAACTGATATTGTTCTTATCAGCCACAGTGGACACACTGAAACTTCACTTTATCATGGTGACTTCATTTCGATCCTCTACAAGAACAAAGGACAACAACCAACCACAGCAGCCCGCAAGAGACCCAGTGATCAGATGAAATGTTCTGAGAAGTTGTGCTACCTAGAACCATAACTAGGAAATTTTATACCTTACACAAATATCACAAGTCAAACTCAGAGCAGTTTAATAAAAAGCAATGCACAAATGCAGCATGAACAATGTACATTATACTTGTATTGCAAGTGTAGCTATTTTACTGCATAAAAATCACCTATCTCCTATAATATAAAACAGAATCAGAGAATTGGGAGGAACCTCTGAGGACAGTTAGTCCTGCTGATACCTGACCAAGAATCTGCCCTATATAATTATCAAGTGGTCATCTACACTTTGTTTTAAGAATTCAAGAGAAAAAGAACCCATCACTGGAAATCAAGGGGATGCCCATTAATTAGGGAATGACTGAATAAATTGTGGTATATGAATGTAATGGAATACTACAGTGCTATAAGAAATGATGAACAGGAAGACTTCAGAGAGGCCTGGAAGAATTTATGTGATTGATGCTGAGTGAAAGGAGCAGAATCAGGAGAATTTTGTACACAGCAACAATCACAGTATGCAAGGAATTTTTCTGGTAGACTTGCAATATGAGGACTTCAAAAATTCCCAATGGACCCTTAAGGCAAAATGCCTTCCACATCTCAAGAAAGAACTATGGAATTTGTTCACAGAGTAAAGCAGACCATTTTATTTTGTTTTGTTTTATTATTTCTCCCACTCATTTTAATTCTTCTATGCAACATGACTAAGGTAAAAATGTATTTAATAGAAATGTATGTATAGAACCTATATAAAATCATATGCCATCACATACGGAGTGGAGAAGGATGGGGAGGGACAGGAAAAAATCTAAGACATATGGAAGTGATTGTAGAACACTGAAAACAGATAAAATAATTTAATTCCAAAAAAAGAACCCATCACCTTCTAAAGCAACTCACTTTTAAAAATATACATTTTATTTTCTCCCTAATTACATGTTAAAACAATTTTAATAAATTTTTGTTTTGAGTTCCAAATTCTATTCCTCTCTTCCCTCTCCCCCTCCCTGAGATGATTATATTACCAACTGTATATTATCAACCATGTATTACAAATATATATTATCAACAGAGTCCCACAGCAAGAAAGAGAAGAAGAAATTCCACTTAATAGACAATATAAAATACTTGGGAGTCCAAGATGAACCCACCAAAATGAACCATGGCATTAACACAACCACAAAGCACTTTTCAGACAAATAAAGTCAGATCTAAACAATTAGGAAAATACTAATTGCTCATGGGTAGGCCCAGTCAATATAATAAGAACAAAATGTTATCTTAATTAAGCTGTTCATTTAGTGCCATACCAATCTACTTTAACACAATTCTCTCTAATTCCAATTCCACTCATTAATACCAATTCATAGGCTCTAGATTTAGGGGTAGAACCAGTGAAGAAGCCTTCTAGTTTAAACTCCTCATTTTATAAATGATGACCACAAGAAGGTAAATGACTTGCCCAAGATCAAACAGGAATATGATAGCAGCAGTATGTCAACCCAGACCTTCTGACTCCAGATCCCATATTCATTTTATTGTCCTCTGAGACCAAATAGACCAAGTCTAATCCTTCTTCTGAGGCAGCCAGGTGGTACAGTGGTTAGAGTACCAGGCCTGGAGTAAGGAAGACTCATCTTCCTGAGTTCACATCTGGCCTCAGACACTTACTAAGCTGTGTGACCCTGGGCAAGTCACTTAATTCTACTTACCTCAGTTTCCTCATCTGCAAAAAGAGATGGAGAAGGCAATGGCAAACCACTCCAGTATCTTTGCCAAGAAAACCCCAAATGGGATCATTAAGAGTTGGATAGACTGAAAAACAACCAACAACTCCTCTTTTACATGACAGTCTTTCAATTTCTTTGATACAGCTATCAAGTCTTCCTTAAATTTTCCCTTCAACAAGCTAAATAATCCTAGGTTCTTCAGTTAGTCTTCAAGTTGCATGGCCTCAAGGCCCTCCATTATTCTGTAACTTCTGTGAACATTCTCCTGTTTCTTAATGTTTTTCCTAAACTATGAACCCAAATCAGAACACAATATCCAAATATATTCTGACCAGTGCAGAGGACAGCAGAATTATCACCTTGTACATTCTTGACATTATTTTTCTATTAGTGCACCCTAAGTTCTCAGCTTTTTGTATGTCATTTGGTAATGTTGACTCATTGAGTTTGAAACCTAAAACCCAATATTTTTTTCTGGCAAACTGCAACATATCCTCCATCGTGTAGAGAATTTTGGGGCAGCCAAATATGGAGTTTTACACTTATCCCCATTTAATTCTATTAAGTCTAAAATTACAGTCTGGTGACATTTTTATGAATCCAGAATTTGTCATCTAATGTGCTAAGTATTCCAATACTGTCAGCTACAGATTAGCCAATTATGCCTACATCTAAGTCAGAGATAAAAATGTTCATCAGCAAACAGCCAAAGACCTGTCTTTGAGATTCTACACTAGAGTCATTCCTTTAAGACTGGTAGGTGGATCAGAGGATGTGATCTGAGCTGGGTCTAGAGTCAAGAAGACTTGAGTTCAAATTTGACCCCGTACATTGACTAGTTGTATGTTCCTGAGCAAATCATTTGAGGGTCTCAGTTCCCTCATTGGCAAAATGGAAATTATAATAGTACCTAGCTCACAAGAATGCTGTGAAGATAAGCGATAATATTGGTAAGTGGTTAGCAACATACCTGCAACATATTAGGTGTTAATATATGCTTCTTTTCTTTCTCTCTCCTTCCTTCCTTCTAAGTTGACATCAAGTCATACGGACCATCACTGAAACCATATGGTATAGTTAAAACAAGAATCCCTAGTAATGTTTCATTTGCTTCTGACTTCAATCTCCAATCTTCTTTTGCTCCTCATCACTAGCTCCCTTGCCCTTGAAAAGACACTATTTCTTTCTCCTTAGCCTCTGCTATTTTCCCCAATCATAATATAACCTTCTTGAGAATAGATATTGTGTTTTTGCCCTTTTTGTATCTGCAGCATTTCATATAGCCTTGGAACATAGAAATTGCTCAGGAGAAACTTCATCTGTCTACCTACCTATCTGCCTACTTATCAGTCTATCTACATGATCACTTTATTTATTGTCTATTAGTCTCTATAGTGAAGTTCTTTCATTCTTTCATTCCTCATTTTTTCTTGGAACATTTTCCTTTTTTATTGAAAACTATCACATAGGGCTTTTATGTACTGTTCAATAGCTCTTCATTTTCACCACATATATAGATAAATTTCATAAGCTCACAGGGCTCAAAGTGAGACCAAAGGTTATTTAGTCTATGCTTTTTTTCTCCAGAGAAGACTGGAAGAAGCAGATGGCCATCAATTTTATCACTACTCATGGATATTTGAAAGATGAAACATGATACACACTCATCCTTACAAAATTGTCCCTCGCCCTGGGTGAGCAGCAATTTATGCCAATCAACAAGAAGAAAGTGCTATTTGACAGCAGTTATTTTATTCAGTATATCCCTCCTGCGGAGAGGCCAACTTAGTTTACAAAAACCAAACTGCTGTTCAACAGTTTTAAAAATATAAAAGGAAGGAAAGTTGTTTAAGTGCATAACCATCCACTAAATTTTAACGTATCTGTTTACTGCTTTCTTAGTCAACAAGTGAAAGATGGAGTCAAGATGACAGATGAAAGGCAGCATTCAAGCAGAATTCTCCAAATATTCTCCAAACAACTTTAAAGTAACACTTCAAATTGAATTCTATAACCATAGTCAAAGATATAGTCAATTAAACACCACGAAGATCAATAAAAAGTCAAAAAAGACATGTTTTCCAGGTCTGGATAATTTAAAAGATCAGGAGTTTGGTGGGAGCACAGTTGTCTAGCCCATCTTCTGAGGTGATTTTACCAAATTGTGCTATCTTTACTTACTTGAGTACTTGATGTAAATTCCCAATGGATTATAAACTCTTTTGAGAGTAGGAATTAAAAACAAACCTATCTTTGCACCATCATGTGACACAGTATCTTGCACAAAGTTAGCACTTATCAAATACTTATTGAACTGAATTTTACATTTGACCCCCCAAAAGGAACCCATCCTTTCCCAGTTCAGATCCCTATAACTTCTCAAAAATCATACTTTATGTTCTTCTACAGGGTGAAGATAGAAAATATACACACTGTGGGTATGCTTTTGCTCAAAAATGGTAGATTTCTCACCTAACACTGGCTGAGATCAAAACGTGGGAGGAGAAAGCAAAAGAATGGAAAGTACTGGTGATGACTTGAAGGTGTTAAGTTAAGTTTGTCAAGGAGCTATAAAAGTGAATCCAACAAAAATGGTACCTGAAGTTTAAAGTTCTACCTACTGTAGGCTGCATGATACACCAAAGGTTCGTATCCATGATGGATAGTTATCCTAAGGTTTAAAAATCTAGGTGCTGATTTCATTCACTCCATGAGTGAGTGGAAATGTTTAAATGATTACTACATTACTATATTGGGGTAGGAACAATGACGAGTAATCTCATCTGCATTTTTCCTAAGAGGGGAGAAGTTTAGTTTTTGGTTATCCCACACGGAAGGTGCTATTAATCTTTTTAGTTCAAAATTCTCCAATTTCTTCAATTTCATGATTTGCCTTTTGTTTATATTGTTAGTTTTGCCCAACTCTAAAAGTACAACATTAAAGTCTCCTATTATTATTATATCGTTACCTATGTCTTTCTTCAATTGAATTAATTCTTTGTTAATTTAAGTGTTATGCTATTTGGAGGATACAAGGTTAAAATCAATATTGGCTTGTTGGCATGGGGGTTCTTTTAAATACAATATAATTTCTTTGTTTGAAAAGGGTATAGCACTTCAAGATCCCAAACTATATTATAAACAACAGTCATTGAAACCATCTGATACTAGTTAAAAAATAAAAAAGTAAAACAGTGAAACAGACTAGATAAGGAAAAATCATAAATACTTGAACACAATAATTCAGTGTTCAATAAAACCATCAAAACATAAAATACCTAAGAAAGAGTCCCCTAATTTATAAGAATTGCTGGAAAAACTGGAAAAAAGTCTCATAGAAATTAGGCATAGATCAATTTCCTGTATCATATTCCATCATGAATTCGTAATAAATATATTATCTGAATATCAAAAATCATGCTATAAGACAAATAAATCACAGCTATGAATTGGGGCCAAATTCTTAAACAAATAAAGAATAGAGATAATTACAAAAAATAAGATATATGCTAGGTAGAGCATGCCTGAATAATGCTTTATGCCAGGGTACAAAAATATCTACCTTTAGGGAAATAGTAGATAGCTCATTGGTGAAGGAAGCACCATCCAGTTTGTAAAGTTTACATGTATTATAGTATATTCCAGCATCAGACTAACTAGGTAAAGATAATATCACTCAAAAAGTGGGTCACAGATATACATACATACATACATACATACATACATACATATACATATACATATATATATATATATATATATATATATATATCTCCACACTATATGTTTTAGTTTTATACCATTAAATTCTAGCTAGCTAAATTCTGAGTATTATCAATGTCTCCCATGAATCTTTAAATGAACTTGCTTCTAGTAGTTAGATATTAGAAAGTTATTCCAGACATTGAGTTCAAAATTCCATTACTTTTCAAGCACCATGTCAAACATGTGGACCACTGGTTTCCTTATAATCCGAGTATATAGGAACCAAATGAAAATGAATAAAAAAAAAAATAACATATTGATAATTTTAATATGTGATTTTGAAAGTCAATATGTGTCCAAGAGAGATCTTTATGTATGGTTTTGTATTGATCATTTCAATTGAATTTGGTAATTTCATTGTTTTTGGTTTTGTATTCATCTTTTTTTAAATTAGACTATAAATTCCTTGGGGGCAGTATCTATGTCTTTTACATTTGTAGGTCCCTATATTGCCTTCTACATAGTAGGGATTCTGGAAATGGTTGATGAATGAATGAATGAGAAAATGAATAAATGAGGGGGCAATGTTGCATGAGAAAAGAAAGAATAGGTAGTTTGTCATTATAGCAAAGAAGGATAATAGAATATTTGTAATAACATATTCTGACTTTTTTTCCCTTTTCTTTGTATCACCAAAGCTTAGTGCAGAGCCTGTTACACAGGTGGTTTAATAAATACTAATTGACTGCCTGAATAACACAAATTAATACATTTAATGATACATTCATATTCTTGAAAACTCTGAATTCATCATTTTAAGAAATTCTTAAGTGGGGAAGGAGGATAAGCATTTATTAAGTGCCTCCTACTATGTGCCAGGCACAGTGCCAAATCCTTTGCAAATTTCATCTCTTAATATGGAAAATTTTCACCAGTGTAGATTACAACGCATATATGACTTAGGACCAAAACCTAGAGAGTTTTCTAGAGATGCTAAGGGCTTATCCAGGTAAGGGTAAGAGAAAAGATTCGAACCTAGATATTCCTGCCTTGAAATGTGCCTCCAAATTGACTTGCATCATGCAAGTTCTTTGATATTTAATTAAAGAAGAGTTGATCATGTGCCAAGCACTGTGGTAGACATTAGAGACACACTTGCAAAAAAAAATTTACCGGGGGGCGGAGCCAAGATGGCGGAGTAGAAAGACTCACCTATGCTAGGTCCGAACCCACAGCCCATAGATTTCCTGTAAAAAGATCTCCTGACAGGTTCTGGAACAGTGGAAGCCGCGCAGAAACACAGTGAA
>CM053771.1:302535259-302563749 GCA_028658325.1 Potorous gilbertii | reverse complement strand
TTCTCAGAAAGTCATTAGCCTCCATCTGTTCCATTCTAATTTTGAGAGAACTATTTTCTTCAGTGAGCTTTTGCACCTCTTTTTCCATTTGGCTAATTCTGCTTTTGAAAGCATTCTTCTCCTCATTGGCTTTTTGAACCTCTTTTGCCAATTGAGTTAGCTTATTTTTCAAAGTGTTATTTTCTTCAGCATTTTTTTGGGTCTCCTTTATCAAGGTATTGACCCATTTTTCATGCTTTTCTTGCATCTCTCTCATTTCTCTTCCTAGTTTTTCCTCCATCTGTCTAACTTGAGTTTCAAAATCCTTTTTGAGCTCTTCCATGGCCTGTGCCCATTGGATATGTATTTCAGATGTTTGGGATACAGAGGGTTTGACTCCTATGTCTTTCGCAGAAGTTCTTCCTCATCAGAAAGGAAGGGAGTAAACATCTAGTCCCCAAGAAAGTAACCTTCTATGGTCTTATTTTTTTCCCCCTTTTCTGGGCATTTTCCCAGCCAGTTACTTGACTTCTGGATTTCTCTCCACCCCTGCCTGGATCTGCCCAGCTAGTGCTTGGGTTCTGAGATTAAATGCTGCTCCCCAGCCTTAGGACCCAGCTGTTATTCAGGGTAAGATTAAATTCAGGTTCTCAGGTGGAGGCAGGACCACCTCCCAGGCCCAGTTCCCTCAGGGGGTTTATGTGGAGACCTTCAGTAATGGTCCTGAGCTTCTGCCTGCTCTGGGAGCCCCTGGTTACCGGGACCTCTGCCACTGCCTCCTGAGGGGGTCTGAGTTGTGGAGACACCTTGCTCCCCTCTCAGCCCACCAAACAGTCTCTTTCACTGACCTGTGTGCATGTGGGTTGAGGGAACTTCGTGGCTGCCGGAGATTCCATCCCTGAAACCTCCTTGGATCTGCTCCTCTTAGTGCCATGTGGTCAAGACAGGGCTGGGCTCCTCTCTGGTCCCGTGTGTGAAGGATCTTTGGTGAGAGTTTTTCAGGTCTTTCTGGAACAGAAATTTCCTCCACTCCTTTGTTCTGTGGCTTCCACCACTCCAGAATTTGTTAGGAGTTCTTCTTTGCAGATACTTTATAGGCTATGGTTTTGGAGCTTGCATATATGTGTCTTTCTACTCTGCCATCTTGGCTCCCCACCCCGCCCCCATCAATTTTTTTAGCAAAATGGTATTCTATTACATTCATATACCAGAACTTTTTCAGCCATTCCCCAATTGATGGACATCCCCTCAATTTCCAATTTATTGCCACCACAAAAAGGGATGATATAAATCTTTTTTATATGTGGGTTCTTTTCCCATTTGTATAACCTCTTTGGGATATAGCAATTGAAGTAGTATCAGAGGGTCAAAGGGTATGTATATTTTTTATAGCCTTTTGGGCATAGTTCCAAATTGCTCTCCAAAATGGTGGAATCAGTTCACAACTCCACCAAAAATGTTATTAGTGTTCCAAATTTCACACATCTTCTCCAACATTTATAATTTTCCTGTTTTGTCATGTTCGCTAATCTGACAGTTGCGATGTGGTACCTAAGAGTTGTTTTTATTTGCATTTCTCTAATCAACAGTGATTTATAGAATTTTTTCATATGACAACAGATAGTTTTAATTTCTTCCTCTGAAAACTGCCTATTCATATCTTTTGAGTATCAGTTGGGGAAAAACAAATTTTTATTGATAAAAATCCTCCTTTTTCCCTCCTCATCATTCTCTCTCAACTGAGATGAAAGAAAAACAAATGCATATAATCAAACAAAACAAATTTCTGCATTGAGCATGCCCAAAAGAAATGGTTCATTCAGTTCTTTGAGTGTTACCTCTCCATCAGGAGGTTAGTGCCATATTTCACTACTAGTCCTCTGAACTTATGATTGGTCATTATGCTGACCTGACTTCCTAAATCTTTTAAAGCTATTCATCTTTATAGTATTGCTATCATTGTATCAATTGTTGTCTTGGTTCTTCTCACTTCACTATGCATCCATTTATACAAGTCTTCCCACATTTTTATGAAATCAGTCATTTCTTTATGTTTTATGACAAGAGAGTTTTCCATCCTATGTATACTCTATAATTCATTAAGTCATTCCCTAGATGATGACCACATTCTCAGTTTCCAATTCTTTACCACTTCAAAAGAGCTGCTATAAATATTTTGTGCGTTCTTTGTTAGAATTTATTTTTCTTAGGACCTATCTGTCTCAATTTAAAATTCTCCTCTAGTACTTCTTTCTTCTTTTCCCTCCTATTTCCCTGATTGAATGAAAAGCATTTCTATACCCAAGTATAAGTATAAAGATTCTTTCCATCTTACAAGACTTAGCAGACATGATTTAAAATTTACAGGTGCCCTTAATTGGGACTTTGCAATTGAGAAAGCACTTGGAATGGCAATGTAAAATGGGCATATTGGCCCAGCTTGATCCTTGCACTTGGTGACATTCAAAAACACATCATTGTTAATGATGATGTACTGCTAAGATTTTGATTCAGATTTTTCTATCTTTGTGATAGTCTTAAACAATTAATAACACTTAAAACATTCTATAAGGATTGGGTTAAACACGTCTGCCCCAAATTTTCAGAAGTGTGCATGGCATATTGAAAATGCCGAGATTCAGTTCACATATTGAATGTCCACACATTCTTGTTTCTTTTTTTTCCCTTTGGACTTAGAGTGTGGACAGAAAAATGGTAAGCTTCCAACTAGAAACTGGAAACTATAGGGACAAGAATGGGTGCCTCAGAATCAAAATTCATCATTGACAGTAATTCATTTGGAAACACTAGCTCCTGAAACAAAAATTGTTTTAAAGTATACTTCTTGTCATGGCTTTTCTAATCACATATTTTTCCTACATCATTACACTGTTATATTATTTCTCTGAGTCACAGATCCAAGGCAAGAAAAAAATTGTGGCTGTACTGGATAAAAAAAGAAATGGTTTCCTTAGGAACAAAACTCTTCAAAAATACTCAGCTTCATTCTTCACAAAGGCAACCTTTAAAAGTTCAAATAATATAGAAAGAGATCAAAGTCAGTTTGGGTAGGTAGGTTAGCTTTGCAGCCTCCATGCCTAAACCATGAGCGATTGTCAGTCAAGTGCTTTAACTAAGTGGTTCTAAAAAGGTCCTTTCTTACCCTTTTTTGATCATAGGGTCTTAAAGAAATCTTTCCAAATATGGTCATTTTGAAAAGAGCTGTACTCTCAGCTATGAATCCTCTTCTTGGCAGTGCTCTAACTTAAAAGAAGATTAATTAGCCAGTCTAAACATTTGTTTTTTAAATAAGACAGCTAATCAATTATTTAGGGTCATGGAGACTCAGATATCACACAGTTAATGTAAGTAATAATGAAAGATCAGAACAGCAGAATATAGAGAGGCCAGAATAACATCAATCTTTGGATGTCATATCTGTCATGTGACAGGATGCTGAACACAAGAAACACTGGAGTAAATAGTATAGCCCAGAACAGCCATTCTCAAACATTTTGGTCTCAGGACACCACATCCTTAAAAATTATTGAGGACCCTAATCAACTTTTTTAAAAATGTAGTTTGTAGCTATCAATATTTACTATGTTAGAAATTAAAACATAATTTAAAACTATTTATTAATTCTTTTAAAATAATAATAAATGCATTACATATTAACTTAAATTATGTATGTTTATGAAAGATAACTATTTTTGAAAAGAAAACATAATGAGAAGGGTGGCATTGTTTCCACATATTTTTGCAATTCTCTTTAACATCTGGCTTAATAGAAAATAATTGGATTTTCATATCTGCTTCTGCATTCAGTCTGTTGAAATGTTATTTTTTGGTTGAAATATTTGAAAAAAATCCAGCCTCACTCAGATTATACATACACACACACATATACACACATATATAAATATATATATATCTATACATATGTATATACATATATATTTTTTGATAAAGAGATGAGTATTTAAACAGGGAAATAAATTCATATTATTACTATGAAAAAATAATTTTGACTTTTTGAATCCTCATAAAAAGTCTCTGAGGCTTCCAGGAATCTATAGAGCCCATCTTAAGAACCAATGCCCTAGACAGTGAGCAGAATATAGTAAAGATGATTGTTCTTTCCTTCCCCTGTGTTTTATTTTTCATTTTCTATTACAATCCAAAGAAAAATTACTAGGAAAGAAAAGAATAGGGTAGGGAATGAATGTAGTGCAAAGGTGATATGTATTCTATGGGTAAATACACAGTAATCTGAATGGGAAGAGAAATTAAAAATTTAGATCAATTCTCTTACTTTTTCAGTAAAGAAAGAACACTCATTTGGAGTCAGGAAAGAAATCAGAAAAACTCAGTTTCAAGTTTCTTATTAACTGCATGTCCATCAACAAGTCACTTACCTTCTTTGATTCTCAATCTCTTCATCTGTAAAATGAGATGATACTTTCCCCCCACAGCCTTACAGGGATCAAAAGACATTATGTGTTTAAAAGCACTTTGTAAATTAATAGTGAGGTACATTTTGAGGCATTGTGATGAGTTAAACTAATTATAGCTTATACCTACATATCCATTTGAAATTTGTGAGGTGTTTCACATATATATTAAAATAGGAATACCTGCTAATATTGATAAAGCATTTTAAGGTTTACAAAATGCTTTACAAATATCTCCTTTGAAATCACAAGAAGCCAAGAAGGTAGGTGCTATTATTTCCTTATTTTACAGATGAGGAAATTGATGCAAGCAGGGATTAGGGTACTTGCCCAGGATCACATAGCTAGTCAATGTCTTAGACTGGATTTGAACTCAGGTCTTCCTGACTCCAGATCCAGTGCTCTGTCCAACATGGCTACCTTGAGACAACCTTGCAAGAAAGAAGGTATAAATATTATTCCACCTCTTATTCCTAATTTTAGACTTAGAATGTTGGTTGAAAGACAGGAAAGATTAAGTGATTCATAGAAACATTGTGTGTTAGAGGCACAATGAACTCATGTCTCCCTGCTCCTGAGGCGTGATCCTCTTTCTCCCTCATTTTATGAATGGAGAAACTAAGATTCAGACATGAAGTGACTGGCCCCTCACCCCACAGCTAGTTCTAGAGAAAACATTCAAATGCAGGTTTCTCAGTCCCCTTTGGGAAAGAATGTTACATCGACATTGGTAGTCAGAAAGGCTGTGATTTGGAATTCTGGCTGAGCTACTGAGCAAATCTTCTAAACTCGTCTGTCCTCCTTTCCTCATCCAAAACTTTGAGAGTTAGACTGGATGAACACTAAATCATCTGTTAAAGTATTATCTCAAGAGAAGTTGTTTAGTATTATTATTGATAGGAAAGAAAAAAGTAGATGCTCAGAAAGCCCTTGGAGGCTAAACAATCATAAAATTTTTTTTAATTTAAAAAGTAATTTGAAAGCAAGCACCATTTCGCAATATTTAAATTAAATACCAGAGCCTTTTCATATATTGAAAGGGACAGGATAAATCTCTTTAAAATGTCATGGATGACAGCTTTGTAAAAATGTGTGAACCCATCATCCTAACAAAATGTTAAATGTTGGTGGCTTTAAAGAAAGTAAATACAATTCAGTTGAAGTTAATAGGAAATTTTAAGTGATGACCTTTTAAAAAAAGTGGGTTACTACCTTGAGGTCAAAAGCCTTAAGGGGAAATTGTGCTAAAATATCTCTGGGAAGAGGAACTATAGAACACCCAAAAAATAATAGAATATGGGGAAAAACAGAACTGGTGACTTAACTCCAGCAGCAACAACGGGTGTGTTTTATCACTTATTTGCCAGGTCTTGTAGGCTGAGAGAAGAGAGCTAAAAGAAATCTTAAAGGTTATCTACAGTCAAACCCAGCATTTTACAGATAAAGAAACCAAGTCGCAGAGAGAAGACAGGACTTGTCCAAGGTCACATGGCTGGCAAATGTCAGAGTCAGTCCAGGCTCCCTTTACTCTCATCCTGGGACTCTTTACATTATATAATTTTTACCTCTTACTTTTGTTATTTTTAGGAGGGTTCCTTTAGAAGCAGGGATGATTATTTGATTTTGTAAATGAGAATAAGGAGTAAAATGGTTTTGGTAACTTGAGGTCAAGGTGATGAACTTGAAAGCCTTTTAAATTTGATTTTGGAACTGATCAGCTTTAGTCTGATTTCTGACTTCTATATGTGCTGTCTTTTTCTTATTGTACTGGATGCCTTTGATACAGAACTATGGAACTGGCTCAAAGCTTTTGCATCCTTTCTCATCTTTCACTTCAAGAACAACCTTGGATTTGGTTTTGCAAACCAAATAAATCAAAATCCTGGAATAAGAGTTATCCTTCTCTTTGGTTCAACTCTATGTCCCTAGTTGCTTCCGCATATTATGAAAGAAAATGGAGTTTTGACTGGATTTTTGCTTTCTTTGTTGTGACTTTAAGGACAGAATTGATTTTTCCTTTATCATTTTGCATTATATTTCCCTCCCTTTATTTCTTTTCATTTCTCAGTCTTTAAATAAACATACGGATTCAACCAAAGAGAAATTTGAGTCCATCTTGATTACAAAGCTAGTGGGAGAATTCCAACATTTTTTAGGTGACTGAAAAATGAAGACCACCACTTTGAAGAGTATTCAGCTTTTTGGCATCATAGCATCTCCTAGGTTCTTAATATACTGTAGTTAATTAAGTCATCAACTAGACATATCCTGTTTATTGCTCCTTTGGATTAAAATAAATTAGAGTAGAAAGGAAACATAACTTAATTGGCCTCAGAGAAGTTGTTAAACTGTTACTACAACAGTTCTCTCAGAATTTCGTAATCATAATTATGCAAATCTTAATGAGGTAATTATTGTTGTGTGGTTTTTCTTGACTTGAGGGAAGAAAGTTCATTGGTACAATCAGTCACATCATGCTGTGTCAGAAACTTTCAATCAGTAAATTTCTTTGAACAAGTTGTTGAGTAGCCTATGATTCACTGGAGTGCTGCTCCCTGAGGAGCTAAAGGAGGAAATGCACGACAATAGGGTGTCTACTCTGGAGTTCATTATCTCTGTTCTTCTACACTCACTCAAAGTGAGCCTTGTATTTCACAAAAGTGGGAGTGCCGAGCAGATAAGTAAGCATATGTGAACCACCATTCATAAAAGCACATAACATAGAGAAGTAGTTCAAGGAAGATCAGAGGTCCTAGATTGTACTTTTGAATGATTTTGTTTTCTATGTTAGTGTGATGTAAAGTGTGCCCTTTTATCTTTACAAACAAACAAAATATTAAATGGAGAAAGAGATGCTAAATAATACTGGGCTTGGGACAGAGGATCCTCCTGAGGGTCTCCATTATACACCAGGAACTTTAGTGTTATTGAATCATTTCAGTCATATTTGACCCTTCATTACCTCATCTTGAGGTTTTCTTAGCAGAGATACTGAAGTCATTTGCTATTTCCTTTTCCAACTCATTTTACAGATGAGGAACTACTGCAAATAGGGTAAAGTCACTTACCCAGGATCGCACAGCTAGTAAATATCTAAGACCTGATTTGAACTCATGAACATGAGTCTTCCTGATTCCAAGCCTAATGCTCTGTCCACTGTGCCACTAATCTGCCTAGGAACATTGGGGTTTAAAGATCTTTACCATCAGTCTCCCAGACACTTTTCCAGGCTAACTGTATATTCCTGTCCTTCATAATTTGATATTACCAGTACTTCTTGTGCCATGAACATGACATCTCAACTTTCATCTCTGTGCTGTTACATAGGCTCATGTGCGGGATGCATTTTCTTCTCATCTTCACCTCTTAGAATTCTTGGCTTCTTTCAAGACTCAGCTCAACTGCTGCTTCCCACATGATGCTTACTCTGATTTTCCCAGTGGCAAGTACAACCTCCTGCCCCTTTCTCTTCCCCCTTTCCTATTTATTTTGAATACGTTTTATAGTTTCATATCTGTGAACATAAAAGAATGTTTTATTTTTGTCTTTATATGCCTAGAACTCAGCTCAGTGCCTGGGATATAATACATGATATAAAGAAACAATAGATAATTAATCAATTCAACAATAAATATTTATTAATGTGATTTCCTTGATGTGGGACTTTACCCAACCAAAGCAGATGAAAATCCTCTACGCCTTTAATTGTTGCATGGTGGTTCTTGTTCAGTCATTTTTGCTTGTGTCTGGTTTGTAATGACCCCATTTGAGGTTTTCTTGACAAAAATAAGGGAGTAATTTACCAGTTCTTTCTCCAGCTTATTTCATATATGGTAAAACTGAGGCAAAGAGGGTATCCCAAGGTCACACAGCTAGGAAACATGTGAGGCTGAATTTGAACTCAAGAAGATGAGTATTCTGACTCTAGGTCTGGCACTCTATACATCACCTAGTTGGAATGGTTCTCAAGTTCAGTCTTCTTTTACAGATGAAGCAATTGAGATCTCTCTGGGGATGTTAAGTGACTTGTTCAAGGTTATACAGACAGTATGTAGAAAAGTAGGTAATTAAGAGTTTCTCATGGAGCAATGATGCTAAATGACTCATCCATGATGTATAGGTACTAAATAAAAAGAAGTAGCATTTAAACTGAGATCTTCCCGACTCTATTCAATATACTTTTCTTCCTCTCTGGGGATTCATAATCGAGAAATAATTCTTCAATTTCAAAGGAAAATTTCTTGAAGAAAACCTTAAGTTAAATGTATATCAGGCAATGACTACTTAGTCAATATTCCCTATGGAAAGATAAATGACTGTGGTTGGCATGGATATTTGTTGTAGTTTGTATTTTATCATCCTTTTAATGCCATGGTGTGTGGTAGGAACAACATCCTAAACTCTGCCTCCATACAAGTTGGCTTCCAATTTTTCCTTAAAGGATATTGAAATCATCCTGAGAACTTGATCGATTCAGAGCGCTAAAGGCTCAGGTTGTTGACATCACTTCTAGGTGGCTTTAGTGCAAAATTATACTGAGTAGATCTAGGCATGTTCTAATACCTGGTTGGTGAGCCACAATAGGCAACTCAGATGAGGGAGTTTTGCTCAATTGAATCAATTCAAGGTATTCTCAGTGCCTACTCTTGTTTCAAATCCTTCTCCTTTGTCAGCTATTGAATGTCCCATGAGACACATTTCATTTCAATATCAAACAATAAATTACTAGGGGATTGACTTGAATCAGGCCCAGCTCGGAACAAATTAATAGCAGCACCATGTGAATGAATCATCATCATTTTCTTTAGAATTATCGTCACAAATCAGGTACTGATGTTTATTGGATGACAGTTATTTGGATTATTTGAGAAGCTCAAGAGATAGATTTCAAGTTTAAAGGATTTTGCTCCAAAACACTTCAGCTACCCCCAAATAACATTAGTAAGGCTTTAAAGGACTCTTGTACCACTCTGTGATTAGCCTTTGTTCAAATATGATAACTGTCAAGCAAATTAGAAACTATTATCCCAGCTCAGACAATGAGGTTGGTCTCTAGGAGGCCTTTTCTAGGTCTGGGGCCCTAAAACCGGAGCTCTCATGTCTAGGAACAGAAGTTCGGAAGCTTACAGACTTTAGCATCCAGACTCACTTTGCTTTGCTCCAGTCTGAGCAAATTCCACATACTTAATTCATTTTAGCTTTTCCTGCCTATCTTTTGTCTTTGTTTCCTTACTAGTGCCCAAGGCAGAAGGGTAGATAGAGTTTCTAATGAAGAATGACAATACCACACAAGAGTACAGGACAATGAAGCTTTGTTATTACTCACAAAGATATGAGAATAGATGCCATTGGGTGGTAGTATAAGCGTGTCATCCACATTGCCCCACAATTCCTCAGGCAGCACTAGGGCTATATTGCAGATATACAGGGGAATGTGTACTGCAATTGAAGTCCCAAAGTCACTCAAAGCTCTAATTTCAGGTAGATTTTTAGTCAAAGAGCTGATGTGATAATAATAGGTGACTGCATTTTCATCAAAGGAACAAGACAGAAGAGCAGTGTCGACCACTGGGATGAGGCTAGTCTTTGAATTGCCTAATATAGAGTGAGGGAAATGAGAGATAGGGAGCCTTGATTAAGTCAGTAATTCTGTGATACGGCAAGCAAGTGACTGGTGGGGTATGAGATGGGAGAGTGGGGAAAGAACTCTGGGTTGGTTAAGCCTTAGCATACATAAATCCTAGGGTTTGGGGACCAACTTAGTTAAATCACTTTTCATTGACTCCAACTACATCTACAGCACTGGATTCAAGCCTTTGCTTCTCTATCTTTCTTTTGTGCCTTTTTTCATCTTTGGGATTTAGGGCTTCTCTTCTTTGGTCAGTTCTCACAGCTACCTTTTCTTCCTTTGCTCCTGACATATGAAGAATCTTCTTCTGAATTCTTACCTCTTCCATGAATAATTCTCCAGTCTAAGGCAGTTGCATCAGAACTTCACTTTCATTTACTAAATGAAACTAAAGTGTCTCTCTTTCACACACATGCGCATACACACACACACACACGCACACACACACACTCACAGAGAGAGAGAGAGATGAACTCCTTTGGCATTATGTTAAGCCTATAGACCCCTTCCCAGAATAATGTTTTTATTTTTTCATTTTATTTATTTTTAATTAATTTATTTGTTTTCAGTTTTCAACACTCACTTTCATAAGTCTTAAATTTCCTCCTCCTTCCTCTCCCCTCTTTCCTCCCTCTCTCCCTGAGACGGTGTGCAATATTTATGGGTTCTACACATACATTCTTATTAAACACACTTTCACATTAGTGTGATTGCATAGAAGAATTAAAATGAATGGGAGAAACCATGAGAAAAAATAAACCAAAACAAAATATAAAGCAAGAGAAAATAGTCTGTTTCATTCTGCGTTCTGATTCCATAGTTCTTTCTCTGGATGTGGATGGCATTTTGCCTCAAGAGTCCTTTGGGAATGTTTTAGGTCCTTGCACTGCTGTGAAGGGCTAAGTCTATCAGAAACAGTTCTTGCACACTATGGGTATTATTGTGTACAAGGTTCTCCTGGTTCTGCTCCTTTTCCTCAGCTTTAATTCATACAAGTCTTTCCAGATCTCTCTGAAGTCCTCCTGTTTATCATTTATTATAGCACAAGAGTATTCCATTACCTTGTTATACTGCAACTTATTCAGTCATTCCCCAATTGATGGGCATCCCTTCGATTTCTAATTCTTGGTCACCACAAAGAAAGCTGCCATAAATATTTTTGTATGTGTGGACCTTTTCCCATTTTTATGATCCCATTTTTATGGGATACTTGCAGCTAGTGTCTGTGATAAAGGCTTCATTTTTAAAATATATTGAGAACTGAGTCAAATTTACAAGAATACAAGTCATTTCTCAATTGATAAATGGTCAAAGGATATGAAGAGGCAGTTTTCAGAGGAAGCAATTAAAGCTATCTATAGTCATATGAAAAAATGCTCTAAATCACTATTGATTAGAGAGATGCAAATCAAAACAACTGTGAGGTACCACATTGCACCTATCAAATTGGCTAACATGACAAAAAAGGAAGATGATAAATGTTGGAGAAGATGCTGAGCATTGGAGCACTAATTCATTGTTGGTGGAGCTGTGAGTTGATTCAGCCACTCTGGAGAGCAATTTGAAACTATGTCCAAAGGGCTACAAAAATGTTCATAGCCTTTGATCCAGTAATATAGCTCCCAGAACAATGTTTTTAAATGAATAAAACAAAATACATTGTATTGCAAAGTAAACTAAATATTTTGATATACACTTACCAAAATTTTCAAATTCATGGAGCCCAGCTTAAGAACCAGTGACTAAATTCTATGTCTCATCTAGCACCAGCTAGACGACTTTGTACAGCAAAAGTATTTGATAGATCTTGAAGTTGAACTGAATTTAATGTATGTGCACAGTCATGATTACATCACATCTCTACATCTTATTCTGATTGATTTACAGTATAAGTTTCTCATGAGCACCTAAATAGTTTTGAATGATGCCTTTACATATTCAATGGTAGGCACAGGAAGTAAAACAATTGGTATTATTTGATTACATGATTGATTCCAGTATTCCAGTGGATTAGTGACCTCACTGATGAGGATGTTCCCAGTGATGCAGATTGCAACCGCTGATGATCACCCATCCTAGACATTTCTTTCTCTGGAGCCTCCCATAAATTTTTAAAAATTAATTTTATTTTCAGTTCCTAGAACAAAACAAGCATTGAAAATAAAATAAAAATTTAAAACTCATTAAATGGATGAGTATTATTAGTCCCAGACTATTCCATTCAGAAATGTTCCCACCACATTGTGTTTATCCTCTGTGGTAAACTTATATTGATGGAGATCTCTGCAAATTCTAGTTCTTAGTCACCACAAAGATAGTTGCCATAAACATCGCATTCACATTCTTCCACTGCCCCCCTCCCACACCTCATACTCATACTGGAAATGAGTGGGGAAAAAGGGATGGGGATGGACTGCTGCCATTTAATGTTTGTAGCTCTGCTATGATGATAATAGAGAGAATGATGGAGATTTACATGGTTCTGGTATGCTTGGGACATTGGAAAAGCACATTCTCAGCATAGTGCTTGGCACATAGTAGGCTTCTAATAAATGTTAATTGACGAATTGATAAACAGTAAACTAGATCATGTATCTTAGCCATTTCATTAAATAGGAACACATCCACGATTATGAAATAGCCTTATATAATGGGATGTTTCTATTTTATATTGCCCCATCAAATCATTAGTGTTTTTAAAAGAAATTTAAGAATATTAAATTTGTGTCTGCTCATATTTAGACAATCTATATTCCCTCTTTGGAAAATGGAATTTCAGTGTTCAGAGTTCATTTTCATCATGCACTTGCACATTGAGGATAGAGTATGATTGTTTTTATTGAGAAATTAATGAAAAATTAATTGAAAATCTGTCTGTTGCTTGGAGACAGCACGCCTGGCTGAGAGTAACTCTGTAAAGTTTGGACCAAGCAATGTAGCTGGAGGATATAGATTTATTTTTCCTCTTAATGTGAATTTAGTTCTGGTAGAAGATGTTAGAATGACTGCCCAAAGACTGAAAATTGCCTGTTTTCCCCTGAAGGAATGGCACAGTATGGAGAGAACATGCATTTCCCAAAATAATCTAACAATTTGCTTCCACTCCAAAGTAGAAGGCAAAGGTGGTGACATATTTGAGATTATGTTGCCCATTTGCATTCAGCTAAGGTTGCCACCAAAGGGTTTAGTTTGAGCTGGCTTAGGCAGTGGTTTCCAAAGGTCCACTGTATAATTTCTTGCCTATGGAGGTAAAGTATGCTACAAGAATGTTTTAATACATAATGAGCATTCTTTTTGTGCCTAATGGTACCTTTTTTATGTAACTAATTTCGTTCATGTTGAGCACTTGAAACTTACTGAACAACAGTAGTTAATTGCTATAATGTGAGATCATCACAATGATTAAGGTTAGGTTCCTTTTGCCTAATTTGTCTAATTGTTATAGGTGCTCTTGTAGACACACTAGACATTATTTTCTGTTCTGATGACTACAGATCACAGATCGCATCTTCACAAAATCATTCCAAACATATACCTTGGACTAACTTTGATAGCTCAAAGTAGTATTTTTCTTCAGCTTACTTTACCCAAGTCTTGCTATTCCACTTATTTTTAGTTGTTATTAGCACAGTTAGTGAGAAACAGTTCTGGGAGACTATTGTATTCTTGTATTCTACTTTTGCGTAGTTTCTTTTGACTACCTCTACCTTTTACCTCTATCACCTTTCCAGTTTGGACCCTCATTATCTCTCACAAATTATTAGTAGATAAGAGTACTATTCTTTGAGTCAGCAAGGACTGAGTTTGAATCTTGCCTTATACACTTACTAGTCATATGGCTCTGGGCAAGACACTTTATCTCTTTTATCCTCAGTTTCTTCATGTGTAAAATGGGTATTATAATAGCAACGACCTCACAGGGCTATCGTAAGGCATGTTAAGACCCTTAAAGCTCCATATACATGCTAGCTATGATGATGATGATGATGATGGTACATTCTACATACTACTGCCATTTTTGGTTTGGTCTATATTTGTGATTTCATTAGTGTAAACAACTCCCAGAGAGGAAATTTCCCCCAACAATGCTGACAGGCATCTTCTCTGTGTGGTAAAATGTTAGAGATAGTTGCCTGGGGCTCTGGAAAGTTAAATGAGTTAACCAGGTTATATATGGTCTCTGTGTGTCAGAGGCAACGCTTAAAATCGTGTCTTTGGGACTCTGAAGGTAGCTCTCTCTATTCACTGTTCATGCTGCCATTTTCTAAGCCTTAGTGCTTATCATATACTTCCATGCACAAACACTTCTAGTGGTTCCCTCTTATCTAGAGGATAAAACCCATATCCTATAGCTTGACATTTGAAGGTCTTCCCTGATCGGGTCCAAGTTTTACTTTCTAACCTTCTTTCATATTATTCTTATTCTTCCTTTAACACACCCATGCTTTCCCACATCTGTGTATTAGCTTTGTGCTTTAATATTCTGTTCAAATGCTCCATCTTCTATAAAGGCTTCTTTCAATTCTGTCTTCTCTATTTTCTCTCCCTTCTTGCAAGCCCCTGAAAGGAGTCCATGCTATCTGTTATTATAGTTATTTGGATACATGTCTTATCCTTTCAACGAGAGTATAAAATGCTTGAGAACAGGAATTGTGTTTTATCCATTTTTGTAATTCCATAATATATAACAATGTTTTTCATACTGTAGAGACTAAGATTTCTGTCTGAATATTGAAGGGATGACTTTTACTTTGTGTAATAATAACACTGTGTTCCCAGATATTGTCTTCAAATCCAGCAGGATATCAGATAATTCTCTGAACATTTATTTTATTTGTCTTCTTCCTTTTATTTTTCCATGGTTCTTCTGAATCACTCTATCCTCCTCTTGACTGGTATCTTTCCCTACAGTCTCTCACTAATGCAGTCTCTTATGCCATCTGTCACTGTTTCATTCACTCACCCAAACCCCTTTGTCAAAGGAAAGGAGTACACAAAGAAACCAGCAAATTGCCCAATGATGGAAATAAAACCAAAAATTCTGTTCAGAAAAGCTGTAATATATCAGCTAACTCCCCAGCGTCCCCATTTCTGTCATTGTTTGAAGCCTCAGGACTTTTTTGTTTCCTTTCTATCCCTTGGATCTTGGCAAGTCCTGTCCATTCCTACTTCCTTTAAAATGATACATTTTTTTATTTTGCCACAATCCTTTTTTTCTGACCTCCATTATCTCATATCGAATCAGAAGATTTGAGAATTAGAAGGTATGTCAGAGGACATCTAATCTAATCCTTGCAGGAAAAGAATTTTCAGTATAACATATGCTATAATGAGAGAATTATTAAAACAAGATAATGACTAAACCCTATGCCCATAGTCTTTTCCTGTTCCAATCCATTCTGCACATTGCGACTAGGTTACTTAGACACTTTGAGAGTCTATGATTCCTTGATATGGTCCCTCCTTCAGCTTACACAGATTGCAAACACCATGGCTTTGTGCATAAGTTCTGAGAACATACATGACTGAAATATTCATTAGCCTGTAGACTAACCTGGTGTGGAGCCCCCAAGAACTATCTAGGATCCTTGGGAATATAGGTACACAGTCTAACACCAGACCTCTTAGTGAAATCTTTCCAGTGTGACCAGTTAGATAGCTATGGTGATATTTTAGAATATCCTTTGAGAGATCAGGACTATGTCATGATGAGACACTGGAGTAGGAGTGTAATGGATAGCTAGTCTATTGGATGAATCTTCCCAAAATATCATTCTTTTGTTTTATTTCTATGAATGTTCAGACTAGAAAAGACCTTAGTGATCATTTACTTTTGTTCCCTTATTTTACTGATGAGGAAACTAAGTTTCAAAAGGACTAAATGATTTGTTTAGCATCACCTAATGAAAATAGCAGAACTGGGTTTCAATCTCAGGTTTCCTGACCCTTAAGTTCAGTATTCTGTTTTCAGTGCTGTACTTAAGTAATGAAAATGTCTCTACACATCTCAGAACATGACATTGAAACTCTGTGACCTCTACATCCAAATTCCAGATACTCTACCAACTGGTTTCACCTTTTCTATTCAGTCTGATCTTCTTTTGCCTTTCTAGTGCAGACTCTCTATTCTGGTCAGATTGCCCTTTTGTTCTACTTTGCCTTTGTTCTTCCTATATGAGGGCATTACTTCCCTTGCTATTGAATCAATTGATCAATCATCAAATCGTTAAGTCCATACAATATGCTGGCCACTGTTTAAGGCACAAGTAGAAAGTATGAAACAAGGAATACATATCCTGATGGGGGAGACCACAAGTATGCATATACATTTATACGGTATAAAGTAATAAATACAAATATATACAAAGTAGTGAAGTTCTAGGTTGCTTGGGAGGAATGTCCTTAGCAAGCAGGGGGTGAGGAAAAGCTTCATGAAGGAGATAGTGGTTGAACTCTATCTTAAAGAAGATAAGGCTTCTAAGATGAAGGGTAAGCAGGAGTATATTACAGTTATGAAGAGGGGAGATGGGATAGGGACAGAGAGAAGGCCAATTTTGTTGCATAGTAGAGTGCTGGAGGGGGAGTAATATCCAATGAAGCTAGAAAGATAAGTTGGGACAAGGTTATAAAGGGTTTTTAAAAGATAAACAAGAGATTGGAGTTGATTGGGGAGAGGCATTCAGCAAATATTTGGCAACATTGTGGACGATAGACTGTGTCTCCTATGTTCTGTAGTGGATTGAGTGCTAGGCCTGGAATCAAATTTGACCTCAGACACTTGCTAACTATGTGACCCTGCGCAAGTCACTTAACCCTGCTTGCCACAGCTTCCTCATCTGTCAAATGAGCTGGAAAATAAAATGGCGAACCAATCCAGTATCTTTGTCAAGAAAACCCCAAAGAGGGTCACAAAGAGTTGACATGACGAAACAACAAGGATAGGTTGGAATAGGGAAAGATGACTCCAGGAGACCAAGTAGAACTGTTACATTACTTTAGACTGTGATGGTAGCTGTGTGAGGATCTGAGAGATGCTGTGAAAACAAAATCAGAAAGACCTGGACGTGTGGGGCCAGTGAGAGGGAGGAATCAAAAGCAACGTTAGGAACCAGAAAGCCTGGAGACATTGGAGAGCTTTGATAGGAATAGCAATGTTTGAAGGAGGGGTAGCTGGTGCACGTGGATTGGTGGGGTAAGAAAAAGTTCCATGTTGGACACTGCTGAGTTTGAAATGCATCTGGGAAATCCAATTTAAATTATCCACTAGAAAATCAGTGGTGCAGGGACAAAAGACTTTAAATAGAGGGCATCTCAGAACCACATCCTCAGGTAAGTTTCTATTCCTGGCTCATTTCTTATCAGCACCAGCTGTCTTTCATAATGTAATTTGAACTGTCTCAGATCAGTTCCATCCTGATGTCCATAGACAGAAGAAGAAAAGTAAGAAATTCTGAGCAGCATGCAGATGAGACTGATAATTAACTAGACTTGAATGTGCAAATTCTCAAGAAGTCCCAGGAACCCATATGACTAGACAGTATGGATACTATTCCAACATATAGCATGTAAAAAGATTTAGAGTTGAGTTGCCCTCAAAAAATTCTAAATGTGGATGAAGCACCAGCCCTGGAGTCAGGAGAACCTGAGTTCAAATCTGACCTCAGACACTTGATACTTATTAGCTGTATGATCCTGTGTGACATGTAACTCCAATTACCTTGCAAAAAACTCTAAATGTCTTGGCCAATACATTTTGGTCATAAAAAACCTGCCTTGTAGATGCAAGCAGGCAGACAGGGTCACCAGGTTCAGGAAGTGCCTAATGATGTTCTGATAGTCTTTATCTAGAGCAGGAGTGGAGGTGAGAATCACTGTCGATGATAACTTGCTTCAATTGTATGCCTGTAGTTACTTTTCATTCTCCATCCTATTTTCATATTTTCTTCATCACAGTATATTTGATGATTCCTCACACCAGGGGGGATGTGGCATGACTGCTGCTAAATGTACATGATTGTGTTTACCATCTGTCAAAAGCCCCAAAATCTGCATTGGGTGTTTTTATCACTTTAAAAAAATATTCTCTCTGTCTGGAATGCTCTGCTCCCTCCCCTAATCTTAATCTTATATTTCATTTAAATTTCTGTTCTGCACTTATCTCCTCAATAAAATCTTGCCAGATAAATAATAGCATTTCCTTTGCTTAGAATTTTTAGGGTTTCTGCATTGTACTTGAGGCTTTCTAGCTGTTTCATGTTTGCTTTTAGTGTCTCCCTATCTAGATTATGAGGGCAGCTAGGTGGTGCAGTGGATAGAGCACCAGTGTAGGAGTCAGAAAGGGCTGAGTTCAAATCTCACCTCAGACACTTAACACTCACTAGCTGTGTGACCTTGGACAAGTCACTTAACTCCAATTTCCTAATCCTGGGTCATCTCCAGTCATCCTGATGAATATCTGGTCACTGGATCCAGATGCCTCTGGAGGAGAAGTGAAGCTGGTGACCTGCACAGCCCACACTCACTCAAAATAAAGTCAAAGGCAAGTCATGCCATTATTTCTCTGATGGCGTGGTCTTCTTCGGCAATGAAGGATGAGCGCACACACACACATACACACACACACACACACACACACACACACACACACACACACACACTAGATTATGACCTCCTTGAAAGCAGACACAATACCCTCTAGGGTTTTGTTTTTTTTTTTGTATCGACAGCACTTTTTTTTTAGTCCAGAACATACTGCTTGAAAAATGCCTGCTGATAGGAACCACAATAGCTGTTAAAATGTGGGATAGTAGATGAAGTGTTGAACTTACATGTAGGAGATTTAAGTTGGCCTGACAGTTACTAGAAGTGTGACCCTGGGCAAGTCTTTTAAATTCAATGTTATCATTTTACCTTTTGGTAAGATGAGGATAATACTTGCCCTCCCTACCCCATTGAAATCTTATAAAGAAAATAATTGAAAATATTAAAGGACTACTTGGTTGGTTGGTGGTTGTCGTCTTTCGTTCTTGAAGAGGACCAAAATGACATCACTGTGCTACAGTCTAGTTACAGTGTCTCCAACTGTGGCTGATCAGACTGTTACAAGCTCAGAACGCTCTACCAGAAGTCTGGCACAAATAATCCGTGTGAACACTTGGGGTGGTTACTGTAACTCTGCATATCCTGCATTTTCTTTGAGCTGTTAAAATTTTGCTTTGATCATAGAGCACAGCACCTTCTCTGATGTGGGCACGCCATGTTGAGTGGTCCTGTGCCAGTGTCTCCGATGTCACACAATTCCAAAATTCTTAAGAGAGAATTTGAGAGTGTAAACGACTACTATTCCACAATGATTTCCATATATTATTTCTCCTACCTTTCCTCTTTTCTTCATTATTTTTCCATGTATCATTTCATCAAAATCTCATAGCAACCACGTGAGGTGGTGATGGTGGACAGGAGCAGTTGCATGTGTTTATATGTCCTATGTATTTATCATGTACATTTGGGGGATATTAAAAGTTGTTTATGTGAAGGGGTACCCTCAGATAAATGCCAATATGAGGCCCAGTGCTAGCATTGAATGATATTTCAGGTCTTTCTTCAACCAAATTTTAATGGTAGTTATTAGGAGTTATTTTTCAGAAACCAATAGAGTATAGCTTGTTTCTCAGCTCCTCTAAAGTGCTGATGATTTTGTAGGTATAGTGTCTTGTAAAATTTGAACTGAGCCATTATGAAGTGTAAATAGTGAAGAAAAAACCAATATAACCCCTCAGGCTAAATCTTGACACCATGTTCTCTGCTAACAGCAGCATACACAAAAACTAGCTAATTGTATGTTACTCAATGACCCCTATTCACTGCTACTGTCTCTTCAGCTTGGTAAACTGTAGATCAACAGGATTTTCATTGTAAAGTACAAACACCCAACTAGTTTATGTATTAATTAGTAGTTATCTGGTATTTATGATTAATATCCTCAAACTAGAAGATGTGTCTTCTCAGGTTTTTATACCTAATATAGGAGACTTTTATAGTCAGGGTTTCTTTGAAAAAATTGTACTCCTGCTGTAGGACTTTTGGTAATATCAATTATATCACAGCTCTCCTCCTGGCACTATTTCTCCTCTGCTTCATTCTCCCAATCTTCAGCTTTTTTCAATATGATTTAAAGACTTTTTTTTAAAGAACCTACTATGTTCAAGGCACTGTGATTAGAACCTCATTGTTCAAGTCCTATTCAAAGACCCCAGAGGTTACATGTTGCTTTTTAATGAAAGTGCATTGCTTTGTTATTGATTCCGAAGGAAGAATGCTTCCTAATGAGTCATCCACCTTACTGCCCTTGCCACTAAGGAATTTCTTGCAGGGATCACCGGCTTTCCCTTTCATTGAAATAAATTATTTTGTTTACACAAAAATTGTATTTTCTGTCTCTCCAACCTCCTCCAATGGAAAAGAAAAAGAAAAAGAAAAGCCATGTAACAAATGTGCATCCTCAAGCAAAATATAATATCAAAACCAAACTTTGAATGACAACTCTGGTCAACACAGTAATCAGCCACAATTCTAGAGGACTGAAGATGAAACATGTTCCCATGTCATGATAGAGAAGAAATAGACTCAGGATGTAAAATAACACATACATTTTTGTACATGGTCAATGTGAGAATTTGTCTTGCTTCTGTTTCATTTTCATGGATATTTTGGAAGAATCACCAAGAGCCAGACCTTTTTCTGAAGATGGTGTCCTTTATAATTTTGTTAAAAAAGTTGACCATCAGGGCAGCCAGTTTCTCCATGAGGCTGCTGATGTCTGGAAAATTCCCCAAGTGTGTACTCAAGGTGACCAGATGGGAAATAAGAATTATAATGGAAACTCTTTCTGGTGAAGAGGTAAAAACCGGATCAATGAAGGCAAAGGGCATCAGCAGCCTATTTGTTTTAGTTTGGAAAGCTTCACAAGAGTGTCAGGGAAAGATGGATCTTTTTCTGCTTCATTGACTCCCCATGCACCTCTGGATCCTTTAAGGTGTCTTTCCTACAGTTTTTATCCCCAGGCTTCATATTTCTCTTTATTCTCTTCTGTAGGAATCTAAATTTCACTTTCTTGACTTCAAACATCACCTCCATGAAGATGGCTTCCTAATTTATTTCTTCATTCCTCTTCTCTCTTCAGAGCTTTAGATGTATATACATACACACACACACACACACACACATATATACACACAAATATATATGTATATTGTACCAAAAATATTCACAACATTCTCTGTAAAGTAAAAAAGTTGAAAAAAAAGTGATATATCCAATAACTGGTGAATGGTGGCTGTTCTATAAAGAATAATGTGACATTCTAAGAAACTTGAGAAATTTTTGTATATTATCTGAAGTGGTTTCACTCAACTATTTTTATGACAGTACAATGACAAATGACTGCCATATCTAAACACAATATACAGTTAAGACATGGCAAATGTTTTGATGTAGTTTTCTTGATTATATTTTTTTTTGTTACAAAGGAGAATTTCAGTGAGGAGAAAGCATCAATGAGTAGCAGAATTGCTTCCCCTCCACAAAAAAGAGCACCAATAAAGTATTAACATACAAAGGAGAAACTTTTATAGCAGATACAAAAACAAACAAAACAATTTTGTTTATACTTTGGTAATTTTAGTATAAACTTTAAAAAAAAGCCCTAGCCTTTCACAGTTTTTACGCAATCTTCTTTCTTGTTATTATTTATTGAAATCTCTGTGTTTGATGATGGTTGTTAAAATAATAACAAAAGATTAAAGAGCAAAACAATAATTCTTCTGTTTTAAGCTTTGAATACTTTCAGTCTACGTGGCTCCTCTTCAACCCCCAGTACTTTGTCTTTGGCTCTTCTCTCTCCCCTTCATGGCATCATTTATATCTCTGTAATAGAAAGAGTCCTGGAGTTGGATTCAGGAAAGACCTGGGTTCAAATTTTATCCCTCATGCTTGTTAACTGTGTGAAAATGAAAAAAATCACTTATTTTCTTTACGTCTTCTTTTCTTCATCTGTAAAATCGGGACGACTATACCTACAATGTTTATCTCATTGGATTGTTATGAGCAAATGGAAAGCACTGAAACAAATATACTTTGAAAACCTTTAGGCCCTATATAAATATCTATTATGATTATGACTTTTACGTCTCTTTTGCTTTCCCCATTCTTTCCCTGGAGCTCTAGTCTGCCTACTTGATAGACAGCTCCACCCAGATGTCCTATTAGTAATTCAGACTCAACCCATTTCCCTCCTCAAATCCTTCAAAACGTGAAATCACCCTTCAAACTTCTCTATTTTTGCAGAAAGCACCATCATCCTTCCTTTATACTGTTGCATTCATCCTTGATCTTTACCTACTCAGGTTTCTTATAGTGCTTTAATCTATACTCTTCCCAGTTCCAATTCTGCCTTCTATCACATTTATTTGTATACATGGCTTATTCCATCCCCCCATTATATTATAAACTCTTTGAATACAAAGACTGTGTTGATTTCCACTATTGTATCCCTAGCATTTAGCCCAGTGCATTCCAAAAAATTGAGGCTTCATACATATTTGTTAGATTAATGATTTTGGGAGACAGAGGACTTGGTTATGAATCCGACTGTAATTCCATGACTATTATTTACACAATATTTGGCAAGCCACTTTACCTGCCTAGGACTCAAAACTTTCACTGAGGATTACATCACTAGATTGGATCAGTAGTTGTCTAGTGTGGTACCAAGGACCATTTGGCATTCCTAAGATTCATTCAGGAGTCTATGAAATAAAAAAAAAAATCATGATGATACTAAGACATTTTAATTCCTAATAGAGTAAATAATACTAATAGAGTAAATAACCAGTAGGTATAGTGCACATAAATTAAAATTCTGTGGGGAGTATTCAATAATTTAAGAATGTAAAGGGGGATTGAGAAGTAAAAGTTTGAGAACTTCTTGAGTTGATGATCTCTTCAATCTCTCTCAGCTTTTAATCTTATGACCCACTGAAGGAATAAAGGAGAATGAATGAATTGGAACTAGGTAGTGATGAACGCTTGGTTCTACTCTATAAATTCCTGCCTTTGTCTATAGGAGGATTTAGAGTTAATGATGGAAAAGGGAGGAAAATGAAGGGATCAGAGATGTATTGGTATGCAAGGGAAGTTTAAAGAGAAGTGAAAAAAGGCAAAATAGAAAATGGTTGGAGATACATCCTATTTTTCTCCACTCTGGTAGGTGGGGGACTTAATTACCCTTTGTGGCACCTTTCCTTTACTTATTGTGGAGGGAAGAAGCTAGGATGAGTCTACAACTAGAGGAGCAGAGCCATAGACTTTTTGGTTCACAGTGCCACAGATCATAATAGCTAGAGTAAAAAAATTCAGAACACTGAGAAGAGAGGCTAGTTCTTGTAGCATAATAGAGAATAAAAATCACACTCCCCCAAAGCCTGAGGTTAAATCAGAGTCCAAGGTCCGAAGTAAGAAGGTTTCATCTAGAAAATCTGCAGAATATCCAGGTTACTCAGTTATTGACACATACCTTTGCCCTTCTGAGCTAGAGAGCAAGGAGTTAGCCACACCTCCTCATTCCACTTGATGGACCCCAAATGTTATCACAGATGGTGGTATGGACAGGAGGGAAGAAAAGCTTTCAAGGAAGCTATGATGTTGGTGAATGGCTTATGACAGCAGCAAATGAATATTCAGGGAGAAATTTTCAAATACTTCTGTGACCCAGACAACAGAATTTTGTGAAAATGCGGTATACCAAATTACAGTTTCATAAGGGATATTTCTCTGAAGATAAGAAACTACTATTGTTAGGTATTATTATTTTGCTTTCATGCTGGTGTTGGTGTGCCAATGACAATTGGAGTCTCCCTGCAGCCAAATAGCTCTCATGTGCTACATAATGCTGGTGATGATTAAAATTCTAAGGAAGGTTTGGGCTATATCTGGAACAATAGCAGTCTGAATCTGATTTATTAGTCTTCTGGGGGAGTCAAAGATAATCAAAGCTCCCCCTTCAGCAACTTTGGCATCAAGCTGTTTCTGAGATGACAACCGATATGATTCATGTACTTTGCGGTTTTTACACCTGCTGCCTGTTAATGGCAAATTTTTGACATTTATTGGTTTCCATTCACATTTTTGGGCCATTATCATTTAAAGGTAAAGACACAGTGATATTTGCTTATTGGTATGGATTCATATACCTGGACAGTCATAGCAGTTGAGAAAATAAGCAGGTGACCAGGGACTAAAAGAAATATTCAATTGGGAGAGTACGAGGAAAACCACCTCTTTCTGCAAAAGAAAGTTGTGATAAAATAAATTATCTTCATAATCTTTCTTCAAGCATCCCAAGGACTTTCAGGTGAAAAAGGGATTAGACTTCTATTTCACTATAAGGGCAGAAGAGGAAAAGTAGCAAAGGGACAAATTTTAGGTTTACCACTAAAAAAAAGTTCCTGGCAATTAGATCTATCCAAAAGTGAAATGGACTATCTTCAGAGGTGGCAGGTTTCACCTCATTGGAGATATTCTATTAGATGACTGCTTGTCCAGTGTGTTGTAGATGAAATTCATTTTCGAGTGTGACTTAGACTAAATGGTTGATGAAGTCTCTTCAAATACAAAAATCCTGTTTCTGTGATAGGCAAACTTCCATGGATAAAGTGGAAAGGGTACTGAATTTGGGACTGTTGTTAGAGATGAATTCAATCATATTGTGAGCCTTGAGTGAATTGGTCTTTAGAGCTCAGTTCTCTCTTCCATGTCCCTCTCATGTATTTTCCTATGTGTGGAGTAGAGAGGAAACTTCTTGTCTTCCTGTACCTTTCCTTGTTTACATGACCATTGGAAAGACAAGTACATGGAAAAATCTGAGATAAAGAATCAAAATATAATCTCCTTAGAGATTATTTCCATCTTCCTAAATTCAAGTCTGAAAAATCAAAGAAAGCTAATGGTCAAACAGAGCAAAAGCTGATAGAATCATGAGAACTGATGCCGTTCAAGATGATAGGGATCTACAGAGGTCTACCTTGGAAGTGTTTCTTAACTATCTTAAATACCACCAATGAAAAACATGGCCTCTCAACAGAATAAAATCCGTAATTATAGACTAGTTTCCATGATTTGTTTTGGTGGGCATTTTTTAAGTAAAGAGATATAATGAATAAAATGAATTCCAAAATGTTTCTGAGTGGAAGCTTAAAAAAACCAGTTTATTGTTCAGAGACGATTCAACAGACATTTTTTCTCTTTTTTTCCGTCTCTCTCTCTCTCCAATAAATAGTAAAGTGAATATTTGGGCAGCTAGGTGGTGCAGTGGGTAGAGTATCAGCGCAGGAGTCAGGAGGACCTGAGTTCAAATCTCACCTCAGACACTTGACACTCCCCAGCTCTGTGATCTTGGGCAAGTCACTTAACCCCAATTGCCTCATCCTGGGTCATCTCCAGTCATCCTGGGGAATATCTGGTCACTGGATTCAGATGGCTCTGGAGGAGAAGTGGGGCTGGTAACCTGCACAGCCCTCCCTCACTCAAAACAAAGTCAAGTACTAGTCATGTCATCACTTTTCTGATGGTGTGGTCTTCTTTGGCAACAAAGGACAAAATACACAAACTGAATATTTATAGCAGTTCCTAGAGGTCATGTTTAAACATCAGAGAAGTCAAAGTATGTCTTAGTGCCACTTTGTGTCTTAATTCAGGAATCAAAGCATAGCGGTTCTTCTCTTGCCCACCGCGCCTTCATCACACCTCTTTTTAATTACAAGTGAGGTCTCCCATGGGAACAATGATTTCCAAATCAGGATACTCTGGTACACGCTCCCAAAATAAGGGCTCTCAAGCTCCAACTGGTAAGTTCAGCTTAATAATTAGACAATTGACATAATTAACTCAAGGTAAAATTATCTAATTACACGGAAACAAATTTTCTAAATCTAAGAGTAGCAAGGAACGAGAAGGATCTGACGTGGATTGTACAGAATGTTACATTTAAAAAAATCAGGACTGTTTTGAGTAAATAATCAGACCCACGGAGAACAGAGCGTTAAGGTTCTTCTTCCCCCAACTCCCAGAAAGAAAAGTAAATGCATTTAACCAAACATTTTAACACAAAAGAATTGTGTTTCAACCAAAAATGATTCACTACTGTTATGAAAGTCATTTCTGACTCAGAGGTCTGTTTATAGCTAGGCCATTCCATTTTTTAGAGTAAAGATAAAAATAAATACAAAATTGGAAGTATAAAAATGTGAAAAAATATTATGTGCAACTAGAACAACCCCAACTTGACTTGTTTAGATAAGTTATTGACACTGAAAATGACAAATGGAAAGAAGAAAAGAATTTTGCCAATCAGAGATTTCATGCAAAAGTTTAATTGATATAAATGAATTTCCATAATGAGCATACTAGAGGCTACTTCATCCAGTAAACATAACTCATTTGGCAAGCAAAAAGATATGGCAGCCAAAGACAAGACTGGTTTGTAATAGAAATTCATTTGTTAAATTTTACCCAGAAAGGTCATGGAAGACCTACACCACTTCATAAAACAGCAAGAAGCAGTGGCAATCCAACCTGCTCACTCATTTAGTTTTGGACTCAGATGTATATTTTTTAAGCCAGAGTTTTTCTGCCTTGAGATTTCCACATGACTTTATGAATTGCCTTCTCTGATATGTTCACATGAGCCTACAAGACTGTGAATCTGGTAAACTAAGCCAATGATGGTTATGAGATTCTTCATCATTTTTCCTTTTTTGAGAAAATTGAGAAGCGATAGAATAATGTCTTGACCATTGTGACAAAAATCACTGGACCTTTTTATGGAGGTCTGCAGGAGATGTATAGTCCAGACAGGCAAAATTAAGTTCTTTTTAATGTTGTCTTCAAAAAGAAACCTGAACCATCTAGTCCTCCATATAGTTGAACTCAAGTCCAACAGGAGGCCATACTAGAGACCTTCTAAAGGAAACTACTAAGAAGGGTGTTAAAGCTACTCCTAAGGCAAGGAGAGTGAATGTCAGTAGTTTTGAGGGCAAAAAGATTTCATTTTTGACTTTATATTCCTAGTACCTAGTATAGTGCTCTTAACCTGGACCTCCTTTTTTTCTTTTTTTTTTCAATATTTTAATAAGTGAATTTAAATATAATGAATTTTTTTGTAATCTTCCTTATTTTCTTTTATATTATGTTGAAAAGTGTTTCACAGATTTCATTAGACTATTAAAGGAGTTGATGGCCCAAAAAAGGGTAAGAACAGCTGACCTAGTACATACATAATACCGTGCATATAGCAGATACTTAATAAATGATCATTGGGAAGACTTTAAGGTGTTGAAGAAAAAAATATTAATACTGTATTTGGCATAGCAGAAACAAGTATAAAACAAGTGTATTCTAAATCTAAGTATTATTTTCTTCAGAGAGAGACATGCGCAAACTGACCTAATCTTCTCTTATCCTTACACGTATCTCCAATAAAAAGACATTTTAAAGAAAAATTTATAGGAATCTTGAACAAAGAAAATTTCACGTGATAAAATATAGTTATACCACTCAGGATAAAGTAAAAGTTAATATTTTGTTTCACTAATCCCAGATAATAGTCAAGAGAAGCTATTTCCATTCTTTTTTTTTTAAATAAATTTATTTATTTAACTTTTTACATTTATTTTCACAAAATTTTGGGTTCCAAATATTCTCCCCATTTGTCCCCTCCCCCCTCCCCAATACACTGAGCATTCTAATTACCCATATCACCCATCTGCCCTCTCTTCTTTCATCCCTCCCTTCCCTTACCTCATCTTCTCTTTTGTCCTGTAGGGCCAGATAACTTTCTATTCCCCATTACCTGTATTTCTTATTTCCTAGTAGCAGGAACAATACTCAACGGTTGTTCCTTAAACTTTGAGGTCCAACTTCTCCCCATTCCGCCCTCCCCACCCATTCCCTTGAGAAGGCAAGCAATTCAATATAGGCCATATCTGTTTAGTTTTACAAATAACTTCCATAATAGTTGTGTTGTGTAAGACAGACTATATTTCCCTCCATCCTATCCTGCCACCCATTGCTTCTGTTCTCTCTTTTGATTCTGTCCCTCCCCGAGTGTTGACTTTAAATTGCTCCCTCCTCCCATTGCCCTCCCTTCCATCATCTCCCCCACCCTGCTTATCCCCATCTCCCCCACTTTCCTGTATTATAAGATAGGTTTTCATACCAAAATGAGTGTGCATTTTATTCCTTCCTTGGTCAAATGTGATGAGAGTAAACTTCATGTTTTCCTCTCAGCTGCCCTCTTTTCCCCTCCACTAAAAAGTCTCCTGCCTGCCTCTTCTGTGAGAGATAATTTGCCCCATTCCATTTCTCCCTCTCTC
>CM053771.1:302513594-302534759 GCA_028658325.1 Potorous gilbertii | reverse complement strand
AAAGTTTCAAGAGTTACAAATATTATCTTTCCATGTAGGAGTGTAAACAGTTCAACTTTGGTAAGTCTCTTATGACTTCTCTTTGCTGTTTACTTTTTCATGCTTCTCTTCATTCTTGTGTTTGAAAGTCAAATTTTCTTTTCAGCTCTGGTCTTTTCATCAACAATGCTTGAAAGTCCTCTATTTCATTGAAAGAACAGTTTTTCCCCTGAAGTATTATACTCAGTTTTGCTGGGTAGGTGATTCTTGGTTTTAGTCCTAGTTCCTTTGACTTCTGGAATATCCTATTCCACGCCCTTCGATCCCTTAATGTAGAAGCTGCTAGATCTTGTGTCATCCTGACTGTACCTCCACAGTACTGGAATTGTTTCTTTCTAGCTGCTTGCAATATTCTCCCCTCGACCTGGGAACTCTGGAATTTGGCCACAATGTTCCTAGGAGTTTCTCTTTTGGGATCTCTTTCAGGCAGTGATAGGTGGATTCCTTGAATACTTATTTTGCCCTTTGGTTCTAGAATATCAGGGCAATCTTCCTTGATAATGTCATGAAGGATGATGTCTAGGCTCTTCTTTTGATCATGGCTTTCAGGTAGTCCCATAATTTTTAAATGGTCTCTCCTGGATCTATTTTCCAGGTCAGTTGTTTTTCCAATGAGATATTTCACATTCTCTTCCACTTTTTCATTCTTTTGGTTTTGTTTTGTGATTTCTTGGTTTCTCGGAAAGTCATTAGCCTCCATCTGTTCCATTCTAATTTTGAGAGAACTATTTTCTTCAGTGAGCTTTTGAACCTCTTTTTCCATTTGGCTAATCTATTTTTGAAAGCATTCTTCTCCTCATTGGCTTTTTGAACCTCTTTTGCCAATTGAGTTAGCCTATTTTTCAAGGTGTTATTTTCTTCATAATTTTTTGGGTCTCCTTTATCAAGGTATTGGCCCATTTTTCATGCTTTTCTTGCATCTCTCTCATTTCTCTTCCCAGTTTTTCCTCTACCTGTCTAACTTGGTTTTCAAAATCCTTTTTGAGCTCTTCCATGGCCTGAGCCCATTGGATATCTATTTCAGATATTTGGGATACCAAGGCCTTGACTCCTATGTTTTTACCTGATGGTAAGTATTGTTCTACCTCATCAGAAAGGAATGGAGCTAACATCTGTTCACCAAGAAAGTAACTTTCTATGGTCTTATTTTTTTTCCCCCCTTTTCTGGGCATTTTCCCATCCAGTTACTTGACTTCTGAGATTCCTTTTCTACCCCCTTCTAGATCAGCCCAGCTAGTGCTTGGGGTCTGAGATTCAAATGCTGCTCCCTAGCCTCAGGGCTTTCAGTAGCAAGCCTGGTTGCTATTTAGGGTAAGATTAAAGTAGGTTCTCAGGTGGGGGCAGGGCCACCTCCCAGGCTCAGTTCCCTCAAAGGGTTTATGCAGAGACCTTCTGTAATGGAGTCCTGCTGAGCTCCTGCCTGCTCTGGGAGCCTCTGGCGGCCCACTGCCTCTGCTGCTGCCTCCCGAGGGGGCCTGAGTTATGGAGACACCCCACTCCCCTCTCAGCCAGCCCAGAAGTCTCTCTCACTGACCTGCAGCGTCTGTGGGTGGAGGGACCCCCCACCCCATGGCTACTGGAAATTCCGTCCCTGAAGCCTGCTCAGATCTGCTCCTCCCGGGGCTGTGTGGCCAAGGTAGGGCTGTGTTCCACTCTGGTCCATGCAGACAGGCCTTTAGTGAGGGTTTCTTAGGTCTTTCTGGAACAGAAATCTCTTCCACTCTGTTGTTCTGTGGCTTCCACCTCTCCAGAATTTGTTAGGAGTTCTTCTTTACAGATATTTTATAGGCTGTGGTTTTGGAGCTAGCATAAATGTGTCTTTCTACTCCGTCGTCTTGGCTGAGAATCTATTTCTTAAAATCATTCAATATCTCTGAGATCATTTCCTTCAAAGATTCATCTTTCTAATTGGTCAGTACTACATGGAGGAGACTTTCTTCTTTTGTCTAATTCCTTCCAGTCTTACACTGAAGATGTATTTAAATGAAAGTTTTGGGAATCATTTACTTACAGCAAAGAAGCACCATCATTGGAAACCAGATAGCTCTGGGACATGAGTATAACTTACTTATAACAAAGCAGGGTCAATAGTTTTCATTTTGCTAACTCCACCTGAGATCCATAAAGTGGTTTCTGGCCTATATTCCTGTTAAACCAAAGAGTGACAGGTAGAAAAATTTTCAGATTTATCATATGGCCTGCTTCTGTGAATAGTGCAGATTCCCTTTAGCCTTTGGTCCTCTATTTAAGAGTAACTTATATACAGGCTGCAGAAAGAATGTTTGGATCCTTTTTATAGTATACTCATTGTATGTTAATTGTAGACCTTTATATATATATACACATGTATGCATATACATATGTATGTATATGTGCATGCATATGTGTATATACACATGTATGTGATTTTATATATGCATATGTGTGAATATGCTAAAATGTGGAGATTGGATCTGCCTATTTCACTCAAGCTGGTAGTATATTGTCCACTTATAGAACTGATCCCAATACAGATCAACATGGAAACTTTGGCATGTTTGGTTTCCAACATGGGTCATTTTAACTCACCATCAGCATCTCAAGATACTCATTGTATTGATGCAAAACATGGAAATCAGATCAGCTTTAGATACAGTGCAACTCAGAACTCTTGAAAGTCTCTCCAGCCTCATAATCTCTATAGTAGAAGGAATGACAGGCATGTGTGACTATACTTGGCTTAGATAATATCTCAATTCATTTAATGTTACTGCTGTTTTAAAGCTGGGTTTGTGTGACCTACTTTGTAACCCACTTTTTAACTGAGATTGTAGTTCTGATTGCCTTATAATCAGGCTATGTAATCCAAATTCCAAATATAACAATCTTTGAGATCCAATTTTCCCAATTTTGAATATAGTGATGAAACATTTAAACACATGACATTAGTTCTGATCTATATATTAGTTTATCTATCAATTTATCTATTTGTATTTTTTTAATCTTAGATTTATTTACTAATGGAAACTTATGCCAAATGCTGTGACTTCTAAAATTCAAAACTCAGTGATTTGGGGAAACATTTACTGTTTAGTCAAGTGGCAGAGCAGTAAACTCATTCCTGAGTAAGATATTTAAAGAGGAAGAAATGCCATATGTGCATCAGCTGGCATGATTTCACTTGCACATCGGATTTTTGGCAAGAGCTAGCTGGCGGCAGATGGCTGAAGTCTTCTGCGTTGCACACCCAATCCCAGTTCTTTTTCATTTTAAGTCTAATTAAAAGCTTTTAATCACCTTCAGATTAATTACAAACAAGTCTTGTGTCTGACAGGGAAATGACCTGTGCTTTTAAATTTTCTAAAAACTTAAAAGGCAATGGCAATGAAAATAACCAAACTGCAAATGCCACCTCCTACATTTTTTTCAGGAAGGTACCAATTATTACACCTCTTATCTTCCAAGTTGGTTTCACATATATTCTATAAAACTATTTTTAAAGTCTTGAGTTTTACTACTTAAGTTAAAGAAGGATACCTTGTTCACATTCACCACTTGGAGAATATGAAATAGACTTTTTATTTTATTGGTATTAGGAAATCCCAAGTGAGGAAAGTCTTTCTACTAGTGCAAATTGGCACTTTCTCTGCATTTAATAATCTGAGTTACCTACTGCACTGAGAGGTTAAATGTCTTTATTTGAAATCACACAGCTAGCATGTGTGAGAGAGGAATCTTTAACATTGGTCTTACTTAGGTACAAAGCCATCTCTTTCTTCACTGTAATTGGTTGACTTTCCTGTTTTCCATATTTGCCCACAATAATTTAAAGGCAGCTATGAACTTGACTCATATGTTAATTTTCAAAACTGTAGGTCCATCTTTTTAATGCTAGTATTATTTTGGTGTTGTATGGCTGTAAGACATAGAGTATGACAGTCTCTAAAGAATGGAAAATCAATGTTATCTAAAGGACAGTGGAAAGGTGCATAGTGGGGAGAGTAGTCTGTAATATATTACAAAGAATTGCAAAGGAAAATAAATGGAGGAAACAAATATTTATTAAACACCTATAATGTGCCAGGTATTTTACTAAGTACCTAAACAATATGTCATTTGATTCTCATAATAATCCTGGGAGGTTTGTGCTGTTATTATCTTTGTTTTACAGTTGATGAAATTGAGGGAGATAGTGATTAAATGGCTAGTGTCAGAGTCTGGATTTGCATTTATGTCTTACTGACTCCAGGACCAGCATTCTATCCACTGAATTACCTAGCCACTTCCAGGAGAATTTTATCAAAAGATATCACTGAAAAAGTCTATGATCCAAAAATAAGATGGGCTGGTTTTATTGCAAGAGTGAGGGAAATCTAGTGGATGGTTCATATATTCCCTTGGCATCCTTAATCTTTCAAGAGAGAGAAAGGCCTCCTTAGTACATTTAGCAGATCCTTTGTGATAAACTTATGGAAACAAGGAGAGGACAGAATACATGGGTTGTGCTGTATAGTACTGTAGGTAAAACTGATGAAATCATGAATAGCTCCATTTTGAATGTTTAAGTAAAGAGATGATGATGCAACTCAGTGGTACAGCCTCCCCTCTGGTCCGTTTACCAACTTGTACTTGTGGGGCAAGAGGATAGCTACTATTACTATGTTTGAAGTTATTCTGTGGGTCTACACTTCCCCAGATTCTAATTTATGAGCCCCTACTAGTGAATTCCAAAAGGGCCTATGAACCTCTATAGTAAGTCAGTAGATACAATTAGGTCAAAGCAAAGGCATTTAAAATAGCATAGAATCAAAATATCTCCACTTTCCACCAATCTAGAGCCCATGAACACAGAGTACAATTGGTAGTGAGACACACATGTCGAGAAAATGGGTGGTCAAGGCAATTCATAACTCAGGTCTGGGAGAGCCTCAGTGGTCCTTTATTTCCACATACATTTGTGATACAATTCCTTGGTGGTCTCTGCTGTGTGGGTAGTTTAGCTGCCCTGCTATAGACTACTAACTTCTACAATTCAACTCTTGGTTGCCAGGACTAGTCTTTGACTGGTACTTTTCTCTGCTGCCAGGGGACTCATGCTTCTTGAAGCTGTGTCCTCCCTTGAGTAGCATCTCTCTGTGTCCATGTCTTTCTGGAGAGCTTTCTGCTGGATGAGATGTCTTTTCTATAGATTGAATAGCTCCACTTCAAAGTATCATGGGGTAGAAGAGGAGAGAGACATCTCCCCTCCCTCCATCCCCAGAATGAAGAAGTAAAGATCCATTCTCTCTTCCGGATTGAGTTCTTGTATGACTATTGGTTCCTATTGAGATTCACTAAAGGACACTGGTACCTTGATCGATCATCACCCACTAACTTCCATCAAGTAAAACTTTTTCACACTTCTCAAAAGAATAACAGGATATGAATATATCTTTGCACTTTGTCAACATATACATTTCTTATTACCTCTCTTCTACTTTCTGTAACTATATGACCTGGGAAGGAGAGGATAGGAATTGGGATGAAGAAATCAAATGGTCGGAGAACAATCAGCCCCTCCCACCTCCATTAGATAGTTAGTCATGGAGTCAGGAAAACTTCATTTAAAACCTCACCTCAGACACACTGACTATGCGACTTGCCTGAAAAGGGCTATATACTTTAACTCATAGGACCTTAATAACAATCCTCTGGGGTAGGTGTTGTTATGATTACAATTTCACTCATGAGAAAACTGAGAATGCAACATGTTAAGTGACTAGCCCAGGGTGACATACCTAGGAAGAATGGTATTTGAAACCAGGTATGTCTGAATCCTACTTTATCCACTAAGTCATACTGCTATATAGGAAATAACCACTTAAGATAGCTGAGATTTTTGTATAGTAAACCATTTTGGATGAAAATCTTTCTATATTGTATTTCACATTCCCACTGTCTTCTTATGCAAACTGAGCATATTTTAGCATTATCATTTTTAAAAAAATATATTTACTTATATCTCTTATTTTATTTATCCTAGCATCCCTCCCCTTTCTCTACAGAAAGTCATCTTATATAACAAAGAATATTTTAAAAGAAAAAATCAGCAAAACTCATACAGAAAAATATGAAAAAATATGCAATGTAAAATGCTCTTGGACCGTGGAATCAGTTTGTCTTCTCATATCTCTTCTTTAGTGCCATGCTTGGTTTCTTTTTGTTATTTTGCAACATTCCTTTTCATTTAGAAAAAAAAGCGTTTGTATTTTTTTGGTCATTATACTATTTTCCAGTATCCCTCTCTCTTATACAGAGCTATCCCATATAAAAATAGTATTTTTAAAGGCAAAAAAATAAAAACATAAATAAAGGGAGAAAGCATCAGTATAATTGATCAATAAATTGACAAAATCTGAAAATATGTTCAATGCACATTACTTGTAGACTTCCTATCTTTGCAATAGGTTAGGCTAGGATGAGAATTTTTTATATTTTTTCTTTCCAGATATGCTTGTACTTTATAATTTTACAACCTTTACTTTTTTTTAGTGGTTATTTTTTCCTTTTATATTGTTTTAATTATTGTGGATTTTATTTTCTTGGTTCTACTTACTTACTTACTCTGCAACAATCCATGTAGATCTTTTCATGTTTCTCTGTATTCATCACATTTGTAATTTTTCCATTCTATTCCTATACTGCAATGTTTAGCCATTCCCCAATTGATGGACATCTATTTTGCTTTTGATTATTTGCTATTACAGAACATGCTGCTATCAACAATTTCATGTATATAGGAACTTTCTTCTTATTAATTGCCTTCTTGGGGTATAAGTATAGTAATTGAATCTCTAGGTCAAAGAGTATGGACATATTAGTCACTTTCTTTGTGTAGTTCTGAGTTGCTTTCCACAATGTTTATGCTAATTCACAGCTTCATGCACTAGCATGCTTACTTTTCTATAGCTCTTCTAAAACTTATTGTTCCTATCATTTCAACTTTGCCAATTTATAGAGTGTGAGATAAAATCTCAGGATTGTTTCAATTTGTATTTTTATTATTAGTGACTTGGAGCTTTATGTCATATTCAATCTCTAGTAGTTTGCAATTCTTTAGCGAACTGCTTGTTCATTTCCTTTGGCGACTTATCAATTGGGAAATGGCTTTTGATCATGTTTGTATGACCATGTGTGTGTGTATACATTTTTATGACCTAATTATTTATATGTCTTTCATAGAAAGTCCTTTTCAGAGAAATTTAATACAAAAATTATTTTCCAATTCAACAGTTTCCCTTCTTATCTGAGACAAATTATTTATTTATTTTATCGCGCAGTAGTTTTTCAGTTTCATATAATCAGAGATGCTTATCTTATTGTCTTTATCCCTTGTTTGTTTAAGAATATATCTTCTCCCCATAGATGTGAGAACTATGTCTGCTTCTCTTGTAATTTAAAAAAATATGATCTTTAATTTTTAAGTTATTTATTCATTTAGATTATATTGTGAAATGTGGTATAAGGTATTGGTTTAAATCTAATTTCTGCCAGAATGCTTTCTAATTTTCCCAGTAGTTTTTTCTTAAATGAATAGATACCTTTCTTAAGTTAACTGTTTTCCAGTTCTGAGTTGAGTTTCACTTTAACATTCCTTTAATGACTCAGGGCTATCATTATTTGCTCCTCAATTATACTTTGCTATGATACACTCTTGTTCTCAGGCAGTATTGAAAATTGTGAGTTGGTTACCCTATATTAAATGGTCCCAGAGTGTTATGCTTGTGGGTTCTTACCATTGCTTTTTATAGTCATTCATTTTCATCCCTTGCATTGTGTCTGAGCTAAATTTTGCCATATGGAATAGATTTCAAAAGTACTAGTGGGTGGAGTGGTGCCTGCACAGTCCATATATAGAGTCCATAAATAGAGTCCACAGTGACATGAAACTTAACATTTCAAGTGACCATCACCAGCGATTCCAGGACCGGCGTTCTGAATCCCACAGCAAGTCCTACTTTTTTGTTGGATTTGTCTTGGCTCCTGGTTTATGACTCTGGATTCCCTTGATTATTAGACTCTCCAAAATGAATCTTTGATTCTCACTGCTTCTGAATCACCTTGGAACTAAGCATTGACACATATCTTTTGAATCCTGAAGACAGAAAGTCGTGCTTTGTCTGAACTGTCCTATACATCCTCACATTGTCAGCTTCTTGATGTGGTCAGAATATCCATCTATAGCAAACACTTTTGCTCATGTGATTTTAATTTGTCGTTTCTAATTGTCAGTGGGCTTGGAAACCAGATAACCAGGCTTGTTAGAGTGGGTAGCAAGTAACAAGTAGTCTGGGGTAGAAGAACTCTCTTAAGGGAAATACACAAGTTTTAGTGTATGAACTTCATGACAGCAACTCTGCCACTTCAGAGCCTTTCTTTGTTCATTGGATCTTTCCCAGATAGACAAAGGTTATATTGTAGCCGACTTCTGGATAGGTGGAGGTGCTACTGTAGCATGGTTTTAAAGTGAAATTTTGTTCTTTATCCCAGGTCATACTTAGATCAAGCTGACATCTTACATCCAGTAGTTTCCAGCTCTCTCTATATCTTTTGTAATATTTTCTCAGTAATAACACTTCACATTTTTTCCCCAGGAGTTTTTAGTGTATAGATTTGTTTCTACCCCTAGGCAGCAAAGGATGCTGAATCCATGGGAACAGCACGTTCTATACTATTTGGAATGCAGACAGGCTGAAATATAAGAGGATGCCAACTTGTCCTCCGTCATGCAACCTTGTTACAATATTTATTGCTAGTTTCAAGTACCATTGGGTTAGTGTAGGGAAAGGGAATAGAGACTGGACTTGTGATTTCATTTATATATGCTGCAAAGCCAGCTTTCTATCTATACCATGCTACACTGACTCTCTTAACTAGTATGTTTAGCTAGTTTTGTATAGCAGTGCTGGCCCGATTTTTCCACAGATTCAAAATGAGACTGGCACCAGGATGCATGTTTTGAGAAATCATTTAACATTTTCATCAAAAGATTTGTAGACCAGTTAGTTCAAAGAAAATTATGAAGTGGACAAAATCTGTGGGCTCCATTTTCTTTTTCTTAATTCTTTCCCTCTTGGGAAAGTCCTTCCTTAATTTTCAGGCAATTTAGTAGTGCTCCCCCTTCCCCTTCTTCACCCTATCAAAATCTTCAGAAATGTGCTAATAAATGTATTCACGCTAAAGTGTAAATAGATGACAAGCCCAAGAGTGTTATATTTCTCAGCATAATTTACACAATATTAGGTAAACAATGAGTGATTCTCGAATGGAATAATTATAGCCATGTGTCCAGTAGGCACTGTCCTTATTTGGCGGGAGGAACTGGTGATCTGGAAAAGTGTGTGTGTGTGTGTGTGTGTATTCTTTCCTACAAAACCTGAATGAATTTGAAAGTTACTTTTAGCTCTAAAATGAAATGATTTTATGAGTCATACTTTATCTAACATCCACCTTAGCTAACTGATTCCACTTCATTTTTTTTATATTAATTCATCATCTTTGAAAATAGTCCTGTTGTATGTCGGTGGTCACCAAAGCAATAGAATTTGAGGGCCACAACTAGGATCTCCCCTGCTTATGCCTGAAATTCTACAGATAGTGATTCATTTAATGTACATTAAATATTGCCTCCACAAAGAACTCTTTTATTTTTTTTAGTAAATTAATTTTTTTCAATGAACAAGAATCTATCTTTTAATCTCTATACATCTCTCCCCTACCATTCAGAAAAAAATTAAAGAAGAAAATTTTTAACAAATATGTACAGTTGGACAAAACACATTCCCACACTGACCATGTCCAAAAATGTACGCTTCAGTCTACTTCCCATATCCAACATTTCTGTGCCAGAAGGTGGGTAGCATGCTTAATCATCTTTCTTCTGGAATTGTGGTTGGTCATGGCAGTGATCAATGTTTTTAAGTCTTTCAAGGTTGTTGCATTTATGAAGTTACTGTATAAATTTTTCTCCTGGTTCTGTTCACTTTACTCTGTATCAGTTCTTACAAGTTCCTCCAGGTTTCTCTGAAATTGTCCCCCTTTCTATTTCTTATAGGAAAATAATATTCTTTTATATTAATTTATCATACTTTATATGAAAAACAATTACATTACCTTACAAGTATATATTATCTCTCATATTCAGAACTCCCACTAAACAAAGCAAAAACAAAATGAAAAATAAAACCCTCATAACAAATATGCATAGTCCAGCTAAACAAATTTCCACCTTACCATGTCTAAAAATATATACTTCATTCTTCATTTTACATAATCTCTCTGAGTGGTGGATTCACCTTTAGCTCTCTAGACTCGTGGTTTATCATTATATTGACGAAAGTTCTAAAGTCATTTAAAGTCATTTTTTCTACACTATTGTCCTTGTAGAAACTGTTCTCCTAGTTGGTCTCAATTCACTCTACGTTAGCAAATCCATGTTTTAATAGATTTCTTTATAAATGACCATTTTATCATTTCTTATAGTACAATAATATTTCATTACATTCATGTACCATAATTTCTGTGGCAATTCCCTGATAGTTCCCTTAGGGGCATTTAGGTGGTGCAGTGGATAGAGCATTGGGTTTGGAATCTGGAGGACTCATTTTCCTGAATTCACATCTGACCTCAGACACTTATTATCTGTGTGACCATGAGCAAGTCACTTAGTCCTGTTTGCCTCAGTTTCCTCATGTGTAAATGAGCTGGGAAAGGAAATGGCAAACTAGTCCTTTATCTGCCAAGGAAACTCCAAATGGAGTCACAAATAATCTGAGATGACTGAACAGCAATAGCTTCATTGTTTTACAGTCTTTGACTACTACAAAAAGCACTGCTATAGTATGTGTGTGTATACATGTGTACATATGTGTATCATATATATGTGTATACATATACAACATCTCATATCATAATATATGGTAATACCTGTTCTATTCCTAGCATCTACCATATTGCTTTCAAACTTCTCCTGAACTTTTTATCAAGTAGTGTGTCCTTACCTTAAGAGCCAGGGTCTTTGGTTTTCATCAGGTTCTAGACTACCATACTTGTTTACTTCTATATATTGTAGATGGTGCAATGGATAGAGTGCTGGGTCTAGAGACAGAAAGATCTGACTTCAAATCTGACCTGAGACACTTACTTACTCTGGGACCCTCACTCAGCTTTTCCCTTCCTCAGTTTTCTCATCTGTAAATTGGCAATACTAATAGTACCAACCTACCCCTGGGTTTTTGTGAAGATCAAATGAGATTTGCAATCCTAGCACAGTGCTTGGTACTAAGTAGTCACTAAGTACATTTTATTTCTTTCCTTACTTGAGGAAAACCAAATTATTTTGATTACCCCTGCTTTGTCATGTATTTTGAATCTTGTACAGTTAGAACTCCTTTCCTCCCAAGGTTTTTTTTTCCATTATTTCTTTTGTGATACTTGACCTTTTGTTCCTCCAGTTGAATTTTGTTATTATTTTTTCAACTCTATAAAGTATAACTTTGATAGTTTGATCTGATACTGAGTAAGTAAATTAATTTAGATAGCATTGTTGCATTATTATTTTGGTTCATCCTAATTTCATCTTCTGGAAAGTTAAAGTGTTGGGCAACACAAATGTTAAAATGTTTTCCAACTCTCAAACTATGATCCTTTGATACTATGATATTGACAGTCTGCAATAACGGATACCTGAGGCAAGATACCAAAGACAATTGTTTTTTCCTATGTCCTAATTTTCCTGGTTGTACTATCACCCTCTGTGGAATTATTTTGGAAAGTTATAAGTATTTGAAGAAGAGTTAATAACTGAAAGAAGTTTTATTTTGCTTAGATATTATTTTTCCATAATGTACTAATTACAATTGCTATTTCTAATTACACTACTCAGTTTTTCTAATATAAAGTTGGTATCCAAACCCTACCAAATTGATAATTCATTTCCACAATGTTCCAAACAAATGGTTATCTACAATCTATTTGAAAGCCAGAGACAAGGAATTCCAGGGATGATTCTATGATACAGGGAACCAATAGAAATTCACCAAAATTATGAGAGCAGACTCATAGGTTATAGGGTAGAGAAAAGTGCTGTCAGAAAAATTTAGGCTCATATGGGGAGGACTGAAGGGATATAGTAAATATGAAAATAACTCTCAAGTGTTATCTAATAGTATCAGTCATGAAAACTTATCTGTAATCACTTGTTCTTCATCATATTTGCCATCATGTCTATTTTACCACTTGCTCTGAATTAGAGTTACTCCAGAGTGAACAAAATAAATACCTGCATTTGTTGACTTTGATATATTGACAATTGCTTAGATATCTTTAACCCTGGTTGACTCCATTTGATGTTACAGTGACTAGCGTTAGTGGCACAGTATGCTTGTATCTCTACAGACATGTCTCTTCTCACTAGGCAGATTAGGAGAAAACAGAAATGTGAGGAAAGGGATGTGATATTGATTTAGAGTAAAAATTCCCTCTATTCTTTCACTCTGCTTTTTAGATACCGTTTTGCAATCTTGGAAGCCATTCAGAATATAAAGCTGGTCCTAGATTCTCAGGTTTCCTAAAGAAACTTTGAGTAATTGTTTGAATTTCCAAATTTCCAGGATTTCTGACTTTAATTAATTAATTAGTTAATTTGTTTGTTTGTTTTTCTGTTCATTTATTTGTTTATTTATGATTGATTGATATATTGAGACTAGGTCTCTCTATCTTGCCTAGGCAGGAAGTTAAGCACAGAAGCTTTAATCTGTTCCATTCATACTAACCATTTTCAATAACCTTTCTGTTATTTTTCTTCATGTAGTCATCAACTGATGGAGAACATATACTAGGCAGGGATTAAAAGTAAAGTATGAGCTGATGGCTACTCAAACAGGAAACCATTATATGCAAGAAAGTTGCATTTTCTTATTTTGATCTTGGCAGAACTTATTTTTGGTTTACCTGTATGTGTGATTGACAGGCAGTGGTCTTCTTGCTACTGATACATCAGTAGAGGCCAATTTCATGGCAAAAATAGGGTCAATATATTACTTAATCTACAGAAAATAGTACTATTTGCTTACCAGCATCAAATTCTTTTTGGTATTCCTTTGACAAATTCCAATTTTTTTGTCTTTTTGTAACAAATCAGTCATAGGTTTTGAGAGAGTGGACACCCATGAAATAGATTTCATGGTAGTTTATTAACACAAAAGGAGACTTGTGATTCAGTAAAATGTGTCTGTAGTGTGATAGGCTCACTAGCTTTTGTGTTTCCATTTGCATTCTTCACTTTCCATCTTATTTTTCTTAGACTTCTAACTCCTAGCTCTCTGCTGTAGACAAATAATTCCTAAACTGTGGGATGTGAACTTTTAGGAAAGATGGAGAAGAATTTCTATAAGGCATCTGAAAATCTAGTGTTTACCAAGTTTGTCATTTGTATCTTTATTTAGTCCTGAACAAAATGGGCAATGCGACTCAGAAAAATGAAAGAAGAAATATATCTTCTACAGGAGGAAAATAAATGTTTCACATAAATATTCAATTCAATTTGACAAACACTTATTAAACACACATTATGTTCAAGGCATTATTCTAAGTACTCGTGATACAAAGACAAAAACAAAGGAGTTCCTGCCCTCAAAGACCTTATAGTCTATGTTGAAGACATACTAAGTATGCAAATACGAAAATGCATACTAATTTGAGTCAATAGAGTACACAATTATGTATATATTAACATATTAATTATATATTTCAAATGTATGTACTGTAGATCTAGTTTTCTTCCTGTCAGATTATAAGCTCCTTGAGGGTAAGCATTTTGTCCTTAAATATCCAGCACTTACCTGTCACATAGCAGGTACTTAATGAATATTTATTAGGATCAGTTGACATTGTGGCTAATTGCCTTGGGGCTATAGTAGTAACCATGCTGTTCAAGTGAGAAGAAGAGAATAAAGGAGACAGGGTACTCTGGAAAACCAAACCAAACAGCCAAAATGTGCTTATTTACAGAGGGACATTAAAATAGCACAGGAATTGATTGCTTGATACTATAAATACAAATTCATTTTGAACTATTACTAACTTCATAGTAGCTTTCTATCACCATGCTTTCTTTCAATCACAGGATAATGACTGCACAGTTAATAAACTATGGGATACACAACACTTTTTTGACATTAAAAAGGAGTCCTTATACCTGAAAAGATTGGGGAAAAGCAAGGTAATCAATCAATCAGTGAATAAGCATTTGTTATGCATTTACTATGTGCCAGGAACTGGGTGCTAAGTACTGAGAATACAAATACAAGTACAAGTAAGATAATCCCTACTCTCAAACTCCGTATGTTCTCATGGGGGGAAGACAATGAATAAAAGGATATGGGTTGTTATGGGGAAAAATGAGATAATATTAACAAAGCTCTTCATAAAATTTACAGCACAATTTAAATACTTGCTTTTGCTAATATCATTGTTATCCCTTCCAGTTCTAACATTTCATCTGACTTTTGTCCAGGTCTGATATTGACCAGGTAGAAAAAGGAAGTATCTCAGAACTTCACTGTTAAAGAATTATAGAATCATATATTTAGAGTGAAGAAATCTCATAGGTTCTCAAGTCTAACCCCTTTTATTTTATGAATGAGGAAACTGAGACTCGGAGAAGTTGTGGCTTGCCAAAAGTTACACAGGTAAAGAATAGTAATAGCATTGATCTGAATTCTTTGGGCTTTCAAAGTTTGTCTATACAATGGTATTATTATTGCATGTAATTGCATGTAATGTAAAATGTAAGAAATTAAGAAAATGTGAGTATTTAAATATCAAGTGATTTTGTAGGTAACATCAAGAAAAGCCTGGTACTTCAGATGAGTCTGAACAGAGTAGACTTAAGAGATAGAGGTGAAGACAAAGAACAATTCAGGCATAGGGGCAGCCTATGTAAAGGTACCCAGGAGACTTGCACCGTCCCATATGGGGAATAGAAAATAGGTGAATTTACATAGGGTAGGAAGGGGTAAGGTGGGGAAGAGAGGGAAAGGAGATAATGTGAAATCAACCCCAAAAAGGAAAAAAAATAGAATGATAGCTTTTGGTCGATTTGTTTAAGTTGATAAATGTCAAAATAAGGAGTCAAGGGTTAGCTACTGACTCAGAGAATATCTATTCCTTTCCCCTCATGGAAACCCTTCAAATACTTGAAGATATCTATTGTCTCCTCCCTAAATGTTCTCTTCTCAAGGCTAAGCACTCTTAGTTCCTTCAGTTCATCGTCATATGGCATCTTCCAACATCCTATGAATTCACCACTGAGTGTGCTTCACAAAATGTGGTGCCCAGAACGATGTTGTTCAGTCATTTTCAGCTGTCTGACTCCTCCTGATCCATTTTGGCATTTTCTTGGCAGAATTACTGGAGTGATTTAGCCATGTCCTTCTCTAGCTCATTTTACAGATGAGGAAACTGAGGCAAACAGGGTTTAGTGACTTGCCCAGAGTCACACAGCTAATAGAGATCTGAGGACATATTTGAACCCACAAAGATGAGTGGCACTCTATCTACTGCACCACTTAGATGATCATCCAGAATCGTATACAATATTTTATAATGCTCTGAGCAAGGAAGAGAAGAATTACCTCTCTAGTCCTGTACATTATGGTTTTTTAATGAGATCTAAGATTGCGTTAGGGTTTTTATTTTACTTCATCTTTTTTTGTGTGTTATATCAAACTGTTGATTCATATTGAATTTGTAATCCACAGAGCTAAAGTGAAAGGAAAAACAAACTCAGAAGAATTTCTAATAACTTTCTTATCCTATACTTGTGAAGTTGAATTTTTGAATGAAAAATGAGCTTTGTACTTATATTATTAAATGTCACTTTAAAAGATTCAGTACAATATTCTGGACTATCATATCATTTTAAATTCTTTTTCTGAATCCTGATTCTGTCACCCAGAGTGATAATTACCTGTCCTACCTTTGTGTCATTTACAAACTCAATAAGCATACCATTTTTCTTTATCCAAATCATTGATAAAAATGATGTACATCTCATGGGCAAACCTTCTGCCTGTGCCCTTCCCTTTGAAACCTATTTCTGAATTGATATCTAACTATTAATGATTACACTTAAGGTCTAGCTATTCCACCACTTCTCATATCTACCTAACTGTCTTAGGACTTTTGAAAATAAAGAAGTTCAAACAACATTCTTTAGTACTTATTCAATTAAAAAGTGTTATCAGATTTTAAGGTCTTCTGTAATATTCAGATCAGAGTTTATGAGACATTAACAAAGGTCTCTTCTGTGAATGACATTCCTGGTGGATCATTCTGAAACCATGAATTATGGGGTCTCCCAGTTACCTTTCAAAAGGGATTAAGAGAGAGGATTTTGGGAAGATGGTAGAGTCAGAAAATTCCAAGTTCTGCAGATTTCCTCCACAAATAAGACAAAATAGTGTCTCCAGATGAACAGAAACTGGTAAAAATAAACTAGAGTTGGGGCAGAATAATGGTCTTCCTGGACAACCAGAGAAAATCCAAGGTTTGGTCCCTATGAAATGTAAATACTTCTAGGCTAGTTCTGCTAAAACAGTAAACTGAGGCCCTGGGGCTAGCTGGGTTGAAGGTAACCTTGGCCCCAGTCACAGGAATTTTCACCTTCTGACTGTGTAGGATAGGGTAAGACTGGGGGAACATCTGCTGATAAAGGATGCCAAGCCCAGATCTGCTACCCAGACACATCCCTGAACAAGAAGGAACCAGCACAGGCCTGGTGAATGCAGAAGCAGTGGGGCAAAGACACATGCTGGTTGTGGGCACTTACAGGATGTCTGAGCTCTTGGTTTGTTTCTAGGCCAGAGGGGAGAACTGAAGGAGAACCTGAGACCAGAGACACTCCCTCCCACACTTCAGGACTAGAGGGGATTATACTAACAAACTGCTATAAATAATTTAAAAAAGTGATCAGGTAAAAGAGAAAGATCTGAACCATAAAAAGCTACTAAAGGAAAAGAAAAGACCGGGGTTCTTCTTCAGAGGAGGATATTGAAACAAAAAAAGCCTTTCCTACCCCAAAGAGCAATCTCAAATAGTCACCTACCCCAAAAGAATTGAAAGAAAAACTTAAAACAACTTTAAAAATCAAATGAGAGAGATTGAGGAAATTTAAAAAAATAGGAATAATACAAGAAAAACAAGAAGATGATGAAAAGAAAGTCCTGTAACAGTTCTTATTACCTGTTATTCCCCACTTTTATATAAAAGGAAAAGAGATACATTTTCTTGTTTCTTTTTTGGAATAAAGTTTAAGTTTTTTTATGAAGTTCAAAAATCTTTTTTTGTTCTTTCCATTCATGATGTTGTCACATATATTGTTTTCCTGGTTCTGCTTTCTTTACCCTCCATCAATTCATATTAGTCCTCTAAATTTCTCTGGGGTAGCTAGGTGATGAAAACGTACTGAGCTTGGATTTTTCAGGAGTTCAAATCTGGCCTTAGATATTTACTACCTATGTAACCCTAGTCAAGGCACTTAACCTTATAGGCCTCAGTTTTCTCATCTGTAAAATGAGCTGGAGAAGGAAATGGCAAACTACTCCAGTATCTCTGCCAAGAAAACCCCAAAATGAGGTCACAAAAAACCCTGGAATAACTGAATAACAACATGCCTTTCTGAATTCTTCATTCATTTTGTTTCTCATGGTACAATCATCTGCCATTATATTAAGTACTACAATTTTCTTTAGCCATTCCATAACTTTTGCTTCCATAGTCATGAACAAATTGTATTTAACCTATATTCTTCTTTCTTATAAGAACGAGAGACTTTGACTTTAATGAAATATTTATTGTTGTTTAGTCATTTTTCAGTCATGTCTAACTCTTTGTGACCTCATTTGGTGTTTTCTTGTCAAAGATACTGGAGTGATTTGTCACTTTCTTGTCTAGCTCATTTTACAGATGAGGAAACTGAGGCAAACAGAGTATAGTGACTTGCCCAGGGTTACACGGCTTATTGTTGTTGTGCTTGTCCTTCATTCTCAAAGAGGACCATGAAATCAAGATGAAGACATGACTTGCAGTTGACTTTGAGTGAGGGAGGGCTGTGCAAGGTTACCAACCTCACCCTCTTCTCCTGAGCCATCTGGGTCCAGTGGCCTGATATTCATCAGGAAGGATGGAGATGGCTCAGGATGCAATGGGAGACCCTGGCCCTTTCAGGCTCTTTGAGAAGGAAGGACAAACAATCTGTGAGTGAGTAGCAGCTGCTCTTTCCTCCTCTTCCTCCTCCTCCCCTCTTCTGTTGTTCTAAACCACCTTTTTTCTCTAGGTTTACGGGTTCTATTTCTTGCTCAAAGATCAAGTCTTATACCCACTTCACTCTGGAGCTCATAGACTGGACAAGTCTCCACTCACCAACAGAGTGGATGTAATTGCTAAATAGTATCTGCTTCCCTTTTACCCAGGAACGCTGACGGTCTTCCCCTCCCAGTTGGATTTTTTTTTTTTTTGATTAAAGGAGCCATCCCCTGAGTAACTACTTAAAGAAGTACATTCATTGAATGGGTACATCTCACTCAAAGTGAGAATGAGTCACACAGCTAGTAAGTGTCCTGAGCCCAAATTAGTACTCAAGAAGTCAAATCTCCTTGCATCTAGGCCCAGCACTACATCCACTGCACCACTCAACTGCTAAAACGGAGGCAGGCTAATCTGTGACATTGCTCTGTTCTATCAGTTCAGCAACACATAGCTAACATATGCTTACTGTGATAAAACCTATTCTTGATGAAGCCAGTGTGGTTCTCTATGGTTACCATTTTCTTTTCTAATGTTAATCAGCTATACTTTTAATATTTCATTTTAAAGTATTGCCAGCAATCAAAGTTAAGCTCTTAGGACTACAATTTGTAGACATCATTCTTTTCCTTTTTTTGAAAACTGGCACCACATTGGTCGTCCCATTCTTTCACATTTCCCATAATCCATAATCACTCAAGGATCACTTGCTGACAGGTGTTCAACAGTCATATGTGCCACTTACTTCACTCTGCTGTAATGTAGCAAGGTGGATCAGTAACTGATCTATTCAAGGATTCAGGGACATCATCTATTATAAACATCAGGTCCCTATGAGCTTTTTTCTTTTTTCTTTGTCCTATCTGGTTCAAAGAACATTTTCCTTTGCAAAGAAAACAATCACAAAATAAGGATTGAAAAGCTTTCTTTTCTCTAAATCAGTGGTATCAAACAAATAGAAACAGTACCACTAAAGTGTACACAAGGTCTCTTCAGGTCACATATTAGAAAAGTACATATTAACATTATCTATACTTGGTGGTAGGGCCAACTAAGTGAAATTAGAAAAACCTAAATTCAAATCTGTTCTCACACACTTATTAGCTTTGTGACCCTGGGCTAGTCACTTAACCCTATTAGCTTCAATTAGCTATAAAATGTTCAATTGATAATAAAATTATCAATCATCTATAAAATGAGCTGGAGAATTTAATGGCAAACCATTCCAGCATCTTTGCCAAGAAAATACTTTATGGAGTTGTGAAGAGGCTGACGTGACTCAACAACAAATACTGTATTGTATTTTCATTTATTTTGTTAAATATTTTCCCACTAAATGTTAATGTTACTTACGTGTTTGATACCTCTACTTTAAATGAATATACATGACCTTACCATATACTATGAGCAGTGTTCTTCAGTGCTCCTCTTTTTGCCCCAATATAACATTAAAACTTCTATTAGCTTTCTTCATTTACCCCATTTCTTTCTCAGTCTTAACAATCTTAACACTATTCTTAAAGGACTATACCATGTCTTTTGTATTCATCAACTGCTATCTTTCCTTGCTCTCATGCTTGGTTCGTATCTTTTTAAAGTCTAAATTGGTTGGCACATACTCTGTTCATTCACAGTAATCACTTTGGGCAACTTCCATTTTTCTTCTTCAATGGATTCTTTTCCCCTTGGGTCTTCAGAATTTCATTATTGAGTGCTTTACAGGATTCCTGGCCTGTCTCCTACTTTAGAATTAGTCCATAGAATCCTATTTAGATTTTATGAAGCCCTTGAAATATCTTATCCAAAAGTCTAAGTTACACATTAGACTATTCACGGATTTTCCCACTTTTCCATCACAAATTCTAATATATTTTAGGCAGTTTCTTTACAAGGCTTCTGTTTTTTTTCCTACCCCACCAACTAGTATCTCTTTGTAGGTGAGAATAAGTTCCAGAATAGAATTTCTCCTTGTTTGTTTTTCTACATTTTGAAGAATGAAATTATCCTTATGTCAATTTAAGGCAATAATAGCTGTTCTGCTTTGGCAGAGTGATGATTGAAGCAGATGTCTGTTTAACACTCCCTTTTCATCTCACTTCAGAGCAGCACAGATATCTTCTGACTTCTTCCTATTGGTAATGAGAATTCTTAATTGACTTCTGAGTCAGAACACAATGGATATGTAACTGGCTTTGGAACATGCCCAGATCACTTAAGATGGTCTCGCAGTTGGGAGACACAGGGGACCTGCTTCGGTGAGTATACATCTTATGTTGTCCTATCCTATGGATTGGAACAGTTTCCTCCTGTTGGTTTGAAGCCAAAACTAGCTGAGTCTTCAAAACTAAATGTGCCATACAGTATGCATTATATACAATATATACAGTAAAAGCAAAATTATGTTAAGAACAACTTGGAGTGAATAAGTCATTTTGACTATTATAAATAACCCAAATTAAGTAAAAAGGATGTAGGGAGACACTATCTGCATCCAGAGGAAGAAATAATAAGTACAAGTATGTATAGAATGATTATATATATAACATATATATTCTTTATATATCATATTATATATAATGTATATGTATATATATATATATATATATATATATATGTACACACACAAATATACATTCATTCTCACATATACACACATTTGTGTCTAGTGATACCCTTCTCTAGGGAAGGGAAGAAAAAAATGATAAAATTTGCATGATAAATTTAATATATATTTATTTTTTTTAATTTATTTTATTTATTTATAAATGTTCTACAATCACTTCCTTAAAATTAAGATTTTAT
>CM053771.1:302496202-302513094 GCA_028658325.1 Potorous gilbertii | reverse complement strand
TTATAGATATCTTTAATTTCTTCCCCTGAAAATTGCCTGTTCATATCCTTTGACCATTTATCAATTGGGGAATGACTTGTATGGTTATATATTTGAGTCAGTTCTCTATATATTCTAGAAATGAGGCCTTTGTCCCCAAGCTTAGCCAAGCTAAATTTAATATATATTTAAAAGGAGTAGCAAGTTGCACATAATAGATTTGCAGTTTCATGGGCAAGTATCTTTTATTATTATCACAATTTTCCTTTCCACTTTGCAACCTTCCCCATTATGATTTTGATATATCATGCATGGCACAAGAAAGTAAATGGGAACATTTTGGGAGTTTTGGAGAAGTCATAGATGGGACACAAAGTCCAACAGATAACATAGAAAAAGTTTAGAAACTCAAAAATGCATAAAATATATGTGTAGTATTATGTAACAACATATTTTATTTTTGAATAATATAATAATTCAAACTTCTTCTCTGGTAGGAGAAGAGGGCCAAAAAGTTTTATATGGAGTTTCCAGATAACCTATCTTCTGTGATGTGGAAGGAATAACTGTACTATGTTATGGACATGCTTGTTTTATTCCATAAATTAAAAAATTATATGCTCTAAACTGAGTAGGAAAAGGTCTTTTCCACTCCCTTTGGTTCTGTGACCCTGAGAAATAAGTTTGAGGTTTTGGTCTTGTTTTGTTTTCAGCTCTGGATTAAGGGAATGGAGTCTTGGAGGCATATTTTGAGCTCTTAAAACTTTGGAGCCAAGATTCCAGGCCAGGTGTTAACTCCAACTCATTTAAGAAAACCCTGAAAAGCCAATATTCTAGGATGCAAGCCCACATGGATTTTGGACTTAGAAGTAACTAACAGGAGTAGAGCTAAGCTGTGAAATTAACCCAGTCGTGGTCCCCAGAGACTGAAGGCATGTAGGACATACTATACTTCTAGTTGTTGGGGAGAATATTTATGTTTGGTCTTGTTATAGTTTTAAAGTAAATATTCCTTTGTAAAAGTAAATCTGATTGTTAAAAGAAATGGGAGTGCTTGGACACTTAAAATTTAGGGAACATACTTGGCAGGGGAGAGACTAGATACTTTCCAAGGCCCTTAAGATTACCAGAGATCCCTGAAGGAGTGAAATGTAACATACTTGGCCTTCAGGAAGTGATGACAAAAGCAGTCACTGCTAGCAGTATAATGAAAAAGACATCCCTGTCCTCTGACCTCTTCATGCTGAAGGTTTTGAGAGATGAAGACGACACTCTAAGCCCTGGACAGTTAGTTGGTGAGATGCCCCATGTGCTCATCACCTCCTAGTCAAGACTTGCCTGGTATAGGGCAGCCTCTTTCTGTTTTCTTCTTTCCTTTGGTATGTGTAAGGCTCTGCGAGATCTCCATAGGAAGCTGGCATGTTCTCCCTTCCTGGACATCGAAGCAGAGTGGTATTAGTGACCAGAGTTATTGTGGGTGCTGTATCAGAGACAGCACAAGACCAGCTGAGAGGGAAAGATTTGACTGAAGAGAAAGTAATCACTAGAAAAAAAGAAGTCACTTAGTTTTGATCTGAATGGGGAGGAAATGTCAAACAGCCGATGAGCAGCCCTGATGCCAAAGCCCCGAGAAAGCTTGAATACTAATCTTTGAATTGATTATCCTTTCAGGATCTTCATTATTTAGTATTCTCCTCTTTTCTGCATGTGAATAGAAAACTACCTGTTCTGTACCCGATTCTTGCTTCTACTATAGTTACCTTTTATGGCCTTCAAGTCCCATTTTCAGATATCATCCTCTAAACCAGCTGCTTACCTCCTTAGACCAACTTATTTTTCTTTTTTTCTTTCTTTCATTGTCTTCAATTGATGGCAGTGATGAAAACACCATCTGTGTTCCCAAGGTCTTGAGTCTTTTGCCCAATACGGATTCTTTCTGTATTCCTTCTTGCAGTATTATTTGTATTACTTTGAATCACAGAAGTAAATAGCATCAGCAGCAGCAGCAGCAGGAGAAGTAGTAATAGTAGTGGTAGTAGTAGTAGTGGCGGTGGTGGTGGTGGTTGGTCATTTGGTTGGTTGGTGTCCTTTGTTCTTGGAAAGAACCAAAGTGATATCATTATGTCAAGGTGCAGGGTATCCAATTGTGGCTATTCAGACCAATGTGAGCTAGAAAGACTCTACCACAGGTCAGAAACAAATAGTTCACATTAACGTTTGGAGGGGAGATGAATATAAATTTGCATATCATGTTTCTTTTGAGCTACTGTAATGATGCTTCATTCATAGAGCACAGCACATTCTTTGATGTGAGCAGGGTGGTCCTGTGCCAGTGTCTCCTATGTCTCACACTGGATTCCAAAGTTCTTCAGAGAGACCTAGAGGGCGTCCTTGTATCACTTCTTCTATTCCCCCATGTAAGCACTTGCCTTCTGTGAACCTGGACAGCATATCAGTGCCATGCCAGGAAACTGAATCACTTCCATTTGAATTATCTTCTGAATTCTGAAGATCACCCAGTAAGATCAGGTGTAGAACTAGTCCTTTCTCAAGTTAAACTGCTGAGTATTCAAACTCTACTACTGCGAAGAGTACCACTCTGAGGAGCTAGCCATGTTATTTGAATGCCAAACTTATATTTGCCTAAAAAAAAATTCTCCCTCCTTCTCCTTCTCCTCCTTCTCTTCTTCTTCCTTCTTCTTCTCCTAGACAGCTAAGTAGTTCTGGATCAATTATGGGCCTGGAATCAGGAAAAATCATATTTCTGAGTTCAAATCTAACCTCAGACACTTAATAGCTATGTGACCTTGGGAAAGTCACTTAACCCTGTTTGCTTCAGTTTCCTCATCTGTCAAATGAGCTGAAAATGGAAATGACAAACCACTCCAGTATCTTTGAGATTATGAAGAATCAGATACAACTGAAAAATGCCTGAAGAACAAGTAGTAGTAGTGGTAGTAAGGCTGCTGGTGGCAGAACTAGTAATAATAGCTAGCATTTCTATAGTGCCTACTATGTTCCATCAATTATACTAAGTAGTTTACAAATGTTAGATCGTTTGATCATTGTAACAACCCTGTGAGGTAGGTGTTGTTACTATTGACATTTTGCAGTTGGGGAAAATGAGGCAAACATAGTCACAGAGCTAAAAGGTTTCTGAGTCTGCATTTGAACTCATCTTTTTGACTTTAAACCCAAAGCTTCATCTACTATGCCATTTAGCTGCCATGTGTTGTCATTTTGTTTGACAAGTTTGGGATGGGTAGAATTTGTTCCTGTGTCAGTTCTTAAATATATTCTCTGGGAAGAAAGCAGACATTGGAACTTTTCCATATAAGTAAATGTTGAAGTAGAAGTGTGCTGGAGGCAGCTTGACAAGTCTTATAAAGTTAATTGCTTAATTTTTAGTGTGAGTATTTATACACTGAGAGTTGGCAAATGCTGTGTCAGTCTTGATTTATTATTTTGTTGACTCTTTAGACTTACCACTCTGATGGAGAAAAATGTTAATAATGTATGTTACAGTTAAGAGTGCATTGTATGTATATTTTTCTTTTAGAAAACTAGTTTTTAGACATTTATCATGACACCTTACTACTACTACTACTTAAAGGAACTAAAATACTTGACACTGAGAGGGTATGTTTACCATCTTCAATTATTAGAAGAATTGTTCCCTGAAAGAGAAATATGACTTGTTCTTCTTTCGGAAGTAGGAGTAATTTGGGGAAAACTTACAAAGTGGCAGTTATTGATTCAATCCAAAGGTAAACATGGCTAAATATTAGCCATCTGGAAATAGAACAGAACCTTCAATAGGAGTGAATTCATCATTAGAAGTCTGGTTGACCACTTGTGAGAGACACTAGAAGACTTTATGCTATGAGTAAGTTTGGATAAAATTGGCTTTGAGATCTCTTCTAATTATCATTTTTTGAATCTCTGTTTCTGTCTGGGGAAGAGGGGCATGGGTAGAAAGACAAATTGATTTTCAAAGGGAAATTTAGTTATTTCCCCAAATAATTCTTGGTTGAATAATTTTAAAGAGGAGGGACAAAAGCAATAACTTATGCCGAAGTCTCTGGAGCAGGGTTGCAGGAAAGGTGAGTGACTTCAGGACTGGAATGGTTGTGTTGAACAATGACATACAGACTCTCCCCCTACCCTTTTTTTCCTTACCTGACTCACAAAATGACCTGACTTGGAAAGGGAGTATAAAAGGTCAAGACTTGGAGTTCCAGTGACTCCATCCCCATTACAATGAAGTACAGCAGGATGAATAAGCTGGACTTTGCATGTTCAGCACTTCAATTATTAACGGCTCTCTTCGCAGAGGTACCATATGTCAAGTTAATGGAGAAATTATCTCTGGCATTGCAAATGTGTACATATGTCTATTTGTGCTCTAAGTCAACAAAATGGACTCTACCTCTTTTTAAAGTACATCCTACTAACTCATTAGCATAAATCCCATCGGAGTCTTTGAATTATTATTTAAGAGTATGAAGTGTCTGCTTTCTTTAGTCACTTTTAAGACCAGAAATTAAAGTGATGCATTGAAATCTCAAGTTGTTCAATGATCCTTGTAATCATTTCAAAGTGCATTTGTTAATAGCTATTGACACTTTGATTGTAAGAATTTTTTTCTTAAGATAACAAATATTAGATACTGACTTTAGGAGGTAGAAAAACACCTCTTTTTTTTATTGAGACCCAATCTTTTTTTCCAATTGGCCCAAAGGACCCATTTTCCTAGCAGCATTGACTACAACCATTATACCCTTGAGAATTCCTGGGCTACTTTATCCTGTTCTAGGGAAGTAGTAGATTTTGTTGTTGTTTAGTAATTTTCAGTTGTATCTGACTCTTTGTGAACCCTTTTTGGGTTTTCTTTGCAAAGATACTAAAGTACTTGGCCATTTCCTTTTCTAGGTCATTTTATAGATGAGGACACGAGTTAAATGGGGCTAAACAACTTGCTCAGGGTCAGTTGATTGTTGTCTTTCATACTCAAAATAATATCACTATGTGAAGGTCAATGTATAGTGTGTGTGACTGTGATGGATCAAATCAATATGAGCTCAGAAGGCTCTGTCACTGATCAGACACAAAGAGTCTGTGTTAACATTTGGAATATAGATGTCTCCAAATTTGCACATCTCATGTTTCTTTTGAACTACTACAATTATGCTTTGTTTATAACATACAGCATCTTCTTGTTCCAATGTTTCTCATGTTCGACAATAGATTCCAAAGTTCTCCAAAGAGTGCTCCTGTATAACTTCTTCTGACCTCCATGCGACTATTTGCCTTTGTGAGCTTTCCATAAAGTAGCCTTTTAGGCTATTGTGTCTAGGGTCACACAGCTAGTGTCTGAGGTCATATTTGTACTCAGGGCTTCTTGACTCTAAGACCCGTTGCTGTATCTACTGTGCCACCTAGCTGCCTGCAGTAGAGTTAGCCATCCACATTATCCCTCAATGTCCTTGCCTGCTATTTCTTCCCGTTGGCAGCTAAATTATGCAGACAAGATCCTAGTATGCCAAAGGGACTGAGAGAAAAACAATTTAATGGGAATAAAAACTTGTTCCACCATCCAACATAGAGCAGCTAATCTTAACATTCACTGTGACTCATATGTACACACAAACCAATCCATTGAATACCTGGTTTTGTGCCTAGTTGGTTCACCTGAGTAAATAGCATGGTAACAGGACACATCTGCTTGAAATAAAAACAAAATCTAACTCGTTTCTTATCTCCAGGCCAGGAAGCTATCTAGCTTGTGTATTGGTTATGACCTCAGAGATGTAAACTACACATCCTGTCAGAGATTCCTCTCAGTCTTTGTGGCCTCTCAGTGAATAATTGTAACCTTCTATTTAGACAGTGGTTGAATTTAGGTATTGTGCACATTGACCTCTGGAAATGTGATAGACTGACGTTTTGAGCAAAAGTGACCTGCATTGTTCTGTGAAAGGAACATCTGGTAGCATTTGGGCAGGGGCCAGAGTTTGTGGCTCCTGCTTAGGAGCAAAGTTCACTAAATCTTAAAATCATCTTGCATTTGTTTTGTTCAAATGAACTCTTTCAAAACTTGGCTTTCTCTAAGAAATCTTTCTTTTTCTTTTCTTTATTCTGTATGCTCTTTGGTATTTTCAAGTTGGAATGATCATGATTCTCCCTAGGGCACTTAGGTAAGGTTTTTAGCTTTGATTAAACCCATAGCTTTCAGTTCTTTGTTCTCATGCTGACTTTTATGGAAAACCATAGAATTTTAGACCTGAAAGAGACTTTATAAGTCTAGTTCAAGTCATTTGCTTTATAGATAATGAAACGTAGGCTTGCCTCAGGTCATGAAGCTACTTAGTGACTGAGCAGGAACTGAAATCCAAGTCTCCTGACTTGTCTGATATTCTTTACTTGGCACCTGATAGCCTCAAAGCCTCAAAGGATGCTTTATCAGTCTTTCTTTCTTTCTCTCTTTCTTTTTTTCTTTCTTTCTTTCTTTCTTTCTTTCTTCTTTCTTTCCTTCTTTCCTCCTTCCTTCCCTTCTTCCTTCCTTTCTTCCTTCCTTCCTTCTTTCCTCTTTCTTTCTTTCTTTCTTTCTTTCTTTCAGAAAGGGGGGTGACAGCCATGATAACCTTGGATTTCATTAGTATAGGGAACTTCTGGTGCTGAAATGCAACTATTAGTATAGATGGACAACTCATGTGAAATTTTTAAATCTTGCAGGCTTGCTTGGGGGCAGTGACAAGTGAGGTAAGTTGCCCACAAGCTAGTTAATTTGTGTGGTCTTCAGGATTTAAACTGTGGAATTCTGGATTCTAGGGCTGACCTATCCATTATGCAAGGTGGACTCATTATTTGTGCTACTTAAGGGTTCATGATATTTTTATAACTATATTACCTTTTGTAGTTTCAAAATATAATTTTATGAGCTACGGGTTCAATATGAATATGTGTGTGTTCATCCTTCATTGCCAAGGAAGAAATCAGAAAAATACTATCAGAGAAATAATGACATGACTTGCACTTGACTTTGTTTTGAGTGAGTGAGAGCTGCCAATATAAATATAGTCAATGTGCTGCATAAGAAAGAGTGTAGGACTTGAAGGTCAGAGATCTTGTTCTGAATTCTACCTATGACAGATATCATGTGTCCTTGAGCCTTGCTTTTCTCATTTATGTTTTCTTCACAGGGTTGTTAGTAGCAACACTTGAAATAATTGAGGTAAAAGTTCTTTTCCAACTTTAAGTGGGATATTTGCTACTTATTATTATTTACCACTAAAGAGATAGCAAGGGTTTAGATTGTTCTGAATTTGAATTCAAAAACCCTGGGTTCAGATCCTCACTAGTTAAGTAACCATGGACAAATAACTTAACTTCCCTGCTTTTCACCCTTCTATACTAGAGAAAATAATAATTTCATTTTATCTACCCCACAGAGTTGTTGCTAAAAAGAAGCTTTGTGAATGAATGATAAAACATTTATTAAATACTTGCTATGTGCCAGGCACTGTGTTAAACACTGGAGATGCAAATTATAAAGTATTTTGAAATATCATATAAATGTAAGATGTTGTGAAAGTTGTACTCTTTTATAGGCCTTAGAGGTGACTTTAAGTTCTTGTAGGTTATACCAAGGAAGCATTCGTTATAGGAGGTTCCACTTGTCTAGAGAGGCTGCAAAAATAGACCTGCACATCTGTTGGTATGCACATCTGTTGTGCAATGACCAGTCTAAAATTGGACCAGCTTTTTACCAGTCCACTTACTACCATCTAAGAATATTTTTTTTAGTCATAACAACTCTCAAAGACTGGCTCCTAGCCAAAGTTAAAGGTCTTATGATTTATGTCATTGGACAGAGTATTTATGCTCATCAAATAACAGATCTTTGAAGCATTTAATAAGTTTATAATACCCTAGGAAATAGACATTTGCTGAATTAGAAATAGATCAAATGCTAAACTTTAAGTCAGGTAGACCTGAATTCAAATCCTGTCTCAGATACAAGCTATGTGATCCTGATGGAGTTATTTAACCTTTGTGTGCCTTAGGTTCCTCTTTAGTAAAAATAAATTATATATACATGTGTATATATATACATATGCATATATACAATATAATATTAAATATAATAATAAATAATAAGTAAATAAATAATGAAAAGGAAGGGGACTTAATGGCTTCTAAAATCCTTTTTTGTAGTATATCTATGACCTGTGAGCCAATGATCCTAGGAATTACTGATTATTCTAAAAACTGTTGTTGTGGCTATTCTATAATCTGATATTTTATTAATGTGAAAAGGTTTCAGTGAAAAAACTCCTTCTATCATAAGGTGAACTGGCACCTCTTCAACAATTTCAAGTCTGAGAGAGATGCATGTGGTACTGAAATATTAAAAGATTTGCCTATAAGCATAAGGCCAATCTGTGTCAGAGCAATTGCTAAGCCCAAGTTTTCCTGATTTAGGGTCTATTCTACTATCCCTGATGCCAGGCTATGTCTCTTATCAAATATTCAATCCACACATATATGCATATTCATGTGTTCCCCTCCCCTTTAATCTGTTTTAGTTATGATTTAGCATAGTTTCTCTTTCATAAACTTAAAATAAAAATTCCACCATTTCTATTCAAAGTCAGCAAATGTACCAAGAGCCTACTAAGTGCTAGGCCCTATGCTAATAAGAAAGTGAGAAAGAGGGCAAGGAAAGGTAATGTTTTCTGTTTTGGACATGTTGAGTTCAAAATACTTCCAAGAAGTCCAATTTGAAATGCAAAGTAGGCAATTGGAGTTCATGAGAAGTTAGTAATGGACAAATAAATCTGAGAATTATCTGCATAGAGAGCTTTGAAACTGTGGGAGCTGATAAAATCACCAAATGAAATAATGTAGAGGAAGAAGAGAAGAGGGCTCACGGGGACCACCCATGGTTAGTCATTCCATTCTCTTCCTTTGTCCTACTGCTGAGCCATCAGTGAAATAGCTAAAAGCTAAATGTTGAACGGGAGAAGAACAAATGAAGAGAAACATAAGAATCTATAAAAATGGAGTGATCACCCTTTGGATTATCAAGAATTGCCTTAAGTGGGAAGGAGAAAAGTGTATCTTTATCTTCTAGTGAAAGTATACTATAATAGAATTGTGTGCCTAACATTACCCGCACATATAGCAATAATAGAAGCTCAGATCTGTAGAATTATGTTGTATTGGGGATTTCAATATCTATCATGTGTAGTAGTATCTCTCTTTTCGTAAAAGTACTTAATAAAATTTTCATTAAAAATTAAAAAAAAACTAATTAAATTGACTGAGTCCTGAAAACTGTCACATACATTGAAACTACATAAACAGAAGGTAATAAATTGGAAGCATTTCAGAGAAGAGTAACAAAAATAGTCAAAACAATGGAAGGATTTGTTTATGTGGAAAAGAAATTAAAACAACAAAAATAATTGACTAAGTAAATATGAACGTGCATAAAGCAAATTTCCTTCCTTCCTATAGTTGAATGTTCAGATTGAGGTAGAATTGAAAAAAAATCTACTTATAGGAAAAAATAATAAAAGGGCTATCTTTTATAGATTAATTAAATTTTAAATTTATATGGAAGGTGAGTATTTTCATTATGGAATATCTAAAACAAATATTACTCTTAGATTTTTGGCACTAGATTCACTTTTTTTCTTACTTGTTCTTTCATTGCCAATTTAAATACTAATATTCATCCAGTACTGTATGGCTGGGGGGTCATGGAACATCATACTCTGAGGAATTAAAAATGAATATCATTCAGCATGATGAATATATACAGGCTGAAGCATTTCATAAACAAGGAACTTGGAAGAAGACTTAGAGTTTAAAACAGTATTAGGACAATGAAAGTACTAAAAAGAAAGTGGACTAGTCATAGAGTGAAAGTAAGGAATAATCAGCCAACAGTCTGAGGTTTGTAGTGAACTTAAAGAATGATGTTAAAAAGCAATCACATTACATGGATTGACTGGGATGGTTAGATATCTTCATCATTTAAAAAAGCGAACTAAAATCAATGAGATTACAGATCTATTTAAATTTTTGGTGTACTTGTGTTTTAACTGAAATTTTGTGCTTTGGCTGAAATTTTCTCTCGTAGCTCTTACTTTCCATCTGTCCTACAGGTGGAAAAAGCTGAAAAGGAGATTTGAATTTTCTACCCATCTTTTTGAATGGTTCCAGGGAAAACAAAAGCTCTTGTATCCAAATAGCTAATGAATACATACACAGATGGGATAAAATATAGATCCTCACCTTTATGGTGAGGGACTTTATGTGGGGATAAGACTTTTTGATAAACAGCTATGACATAAAGCATAATGAAAAAGTGCCAAGTAGAGACAAGAACTGACAAAGTACCACGAGAAATTTTGTCAATGATAGCTTCAAGCAGAAGAAGTTAGTCTTTGAAGGAAAGAAGGTATTTGAGCAGGTCAAATGGGAGCTGAGAGAGTGAGGAAGGACTAGTACATTCAGCTAAGGGCAAAGATACTGAAAGGAGAAAGAAAAAAATTGAAAAGATAGGCAAAATTATAAAAAAATAGAAAGGGTAGTCTACAAATTATAGGTCAATGAGCTTGACTTCTTTTTCAGGAAAAGTTTTAGAGCTTATTACAGAAGGGATGATTTGTGAGAATTTAGAAAGGGAAGCACTGCAAAGAAGCTAAATGATCAATGAAAAAGACTAGATCAGGAAGAATGAGAAGAAATTGAAATTAAAACCCTATTCATGACAAACCTTTAACAGAAACTACTTGAGGAAAAATTCTTATTTGGGAAAAATCACTTGATAAATTGGAAAACCTATTAGAAGAAATTTGGTTTAGTCAAACTTCTCATGCTACAGTTATTGAGGGGAAAGTGGTCACATCCTGTAACAACAAAAGGGAACCAAATCAGCTACATTTCATGCTGATGATTATGGGAAAATTCTTAGCCAAACAAAGATTATACTTGACCATTGAAAAAATAAAATTCATTTTTTATTAGACAGAACTTAAAAACTTTTATATGAAAAAAAGAAAGGGAAAACTTTATTTTGGTCAAGAAAAACTTTGCATGAAATGTCTGACAAGTGTTCATTAGCCAAGATATATAGGGAATTAACACGAATATAAGACAATAAACCATTACCCCAATGCTGAAATAGCCAAAGGTTGTGAACAATAATTTTGAAAAGAAATTATAAGCTAATGACAATCAAATGAAAGATTCTTCCAAATCACTAATAATAGGAGAAAGGAAAATCAGTACAGCTCAGAGGTTTCACATCAGAAATAGCAAAACTTTAAAGATGGCACCATATATAAAAAAAGATAATTAACGTCAGGAAGATCATTCTAGAAGCTATTGCAATCATCTAAACTATAAGTAATGTGAACCTGGGCTTGAATGTTTGCAATGGGAGGGAAAATGGAAGAACAGATAAGGGAAAGACTGCAAAGGATGCATTCACCAGGTTTGGTAATTGATTTCCTGCATCTGTGTTGATCAAAAGAAAAATAAAACATAATAAATTATCAAGATATCTGTGAGGATGGCAATATGAACCAATTAAGTCAGAAATTAGTTGTAGGGAAAAGGTTTTTGGAGAAGACAGTCAATTCTGCTTTAGATGGGTTATATAGGAAACGGTGGTGGGACAGCCAGCAGAAAACTGCAGATACAGGATGTTTTCTCTGGGGAGGACTTAATGAAAGAGACATAAATTTAAGAGTCCTCTGTAAAGAGACAATACTTAAAGTGGGAGAGGATAATATAGACAAATTAGAGACTACGGAAAGAGAAAATAACTAAAAACTGAAACTTGGAAAATCCCCACGATTAAGGGATGAGAGGAGGATGGGGTGTGGTCAGAGACCTAAGGGAACTATGGAAGTATAACGGGACATAAGACAAAGAAGGAAAGGATTTCCAGAGAAAAGTTGGACCAACAATATCAAATATCTCAGAGAAGTTAAGGAGAATGAGGAAAGATCATTGTATTTGCTGATAGGGGATCATTATTAAGTTGAGAGAAAACAACCTCAGTAGAATTATAGGGAAAAAAAGAGTCCTAAAAGGAGCGCAAGAGGCAAAGGTAGACGACTGATGTTAAAGGGCTGGCAGTGAAAAGAATAATGGAGAAGAGTGAATGAATGACAATATCGTTATTAACTACTTATTATGTGCTGAACACTGTTCCGAGTACTGGCGTACAAATATAAAAGGGAGAGTGTCTTTGCTTGTAAGGGGCTTATATTCAGTTGAGGAAGTCAACACACATGTAGGAGCAGTGGCCATGGAAGAGAGTTTTAGAAGAGCTAGAGGAATGGTGAGCTGACCCATAGGAAAATCAGCTGACATCCTCTTTGTAAGAACAATGTTAAGATAGTGATGCTGACTTGATTACTGAACTCAGAGGTAGAAAATGGGTGTGTGTGTGCGGGTGGGTGGGTGTGTGTGTGTGTGGGTGTGTGTGTGTGTGGGTGGGTGTGTGTGTATAAGGAGTAAGAAAGATGAATGAAAAAGATGGGGAATAGGGTCTTGTCCAGTGATTTGAGGCACGTTAGATATAGTTATTACATATTATACTTATTAGTACAAATTGTACTACTTGTACTTGTACTCCTTGGCTTAGGGCAGAAATTCCAAAGCTTGAGTGTATTAACTTCCTTATAGATGGGAGGCATTTCTCTAGTCGTCTATTCTAGAGATGTTACAGATGGGGAGATACAGGACACTAGAATACTGATGGGTAAGATAGGGTGGTGGGCTAGATGGGATGTAAAGAAGGAATGAATACTTGAGAGGAAGTAGTAGGGTAAAGGGAAAGGACTTGAGGACCTTCTTTTGGAATAGCCTTGGTTCTCTCTAAAATGTAACAGGCAAGATCATTTCCTAAGAATGAAGGGGAAATAGGATTGAGGTGGAAACTTGAAGAAACAAGGAAAGATCACTATTTTGTCTATCTGAGAAGTCATGTTGAGCAAGAGACAAAGAGTGAAAAACCTAGATAGATTTTTAACTCCTTTTTAATGGGACCTTCAAGGTCACAATCCATGTAAAATATTATGTTCATTTATGGGCATCAACTTTAGAAAAGACATTAATAAACTGAAGAGCATATAGAGTAGGACAACCCCAATGGTGAAGGGTTTCAAGACCATGCCATGTGAGGATTAGTTGAAGGAACTGAGATTATTCAGCCTTGAAAAGAGAAATCTGGGTGAGCATGTGTATGTGTAGAGAGAAATCAAACTATTTGATAGCTGTCTTCAAGTATTTAGGATGTTGTTATCTGGAAGAAGAATGAAACTTGTTCTTTTTGACTACAAAGGGAACAACTGATAACCAATTTGTGAAAATTATCAAGAGGAAAATTACCAGTGTAAAGGGGGGAACCTTCCTAGTATTTAGAATTACTCTAAAGTAGAAGGGGTTACTTTGAGAAACAGTGATTGCCTATTCACTGGACAGTTTAAAGCAGAATCTGAATGGTCAATTTTTAAGGAGTATTATAATGGAAATTCTTTTTAGGATATGATTTAAACTAGGTTCAACCAGAATTTGAGATTCCTTCTAGCTCTGAAGTTCTTTGATTATGTGGGTAATATTTTAAAAGAGATTTTGAAGTATTATGAATTTTGCTGGGTATATTGAAATTCAAGTATAATTATCAAGCTTGCTTTCAATCACAAAAATATGATTCATACTTACTGGCCAGTAAGTGAATATTTGGTTATCTCTATGGAACTTATGGTTTATAATCACAGTTATGATCTCACATGAATTGGGCATGATGTTTAATGTTTCTTAATGACAATGCTATGGCTCTTTCAGGGCATCTAAGTGGCATAGTGAATAGTGTACCTGGCCAGGTACTCCTCTTACTGACTTCAAATCTGGCCTCAGACACTTACTAGCTGTGTGACCCTAGGCAAGTCACTTAACCCATTTGCCTCAGTTTCCTCATCTATAAAATGAACTGGAGAAGGAAATAGCAAACTACTCCAGTATCTTTGCTAAGAAAACCCCAAAGAGTCAGATAAAAATGAAATAAAAGATAACTGAACACCTGATTGCTTTCATTTAACACCTACCTTAGAAGTCTTTTTAGAATCACATGAATTTGATATGCTTCCAAGTTTCCTCCATTTGGTTCTTCTGTAAGCATCTAGCTAACAAGTCATTGGTTGATTAAAAGACATATAAAGAATAAAGATCAGACTGGTATCCCAACCAGTTAACAAGAAAATTATAATATACCATAGTCATGTGAGTTCCATTCTTTCTTACACCCTTTCTCTAGGTCAGTCACACAAACCCTTTAAAACTCACTAATCCAATTAGTCATAGCATCCTAGAATAACTTAAAGAAGTCTTTTCCTTGAGTGGGTGTATCTCATTCAAAGAGAGAATGTGATAAGGGCCAGAATCTTCCATTGCATTCTGGGTCATCTCTGGTCATCCTGATGAAATATCAGGCCACTGGACCCAGATGGCTCAGGAAAAGAAAGTGAGGTTGGTGACCTTGCAAAGACCTCCCTCAAATCAAAGTCAACTGCAAGTCATGCCATCATCTCAATGTCATGGTCCAAACGAAAGACAAACACAACAACAAACATCCCATCCTTCTAGCAGGTAGGAACCCCAGAGATCCTTGTGTGCAACTCCTTCATTTGAGTCAGGCATCTGATTTGTGAACTTCCAACGTGAATACAGTGTCAGCTGCCTTCTCTTTGGGGGCCCATTCTCCGGGGGTGTGCTGGTAAATATTTACCAATTGGTTCTCTTAAAAAAACATAGAAATGGCACATCATGCTTAATCTTTGCTGTTTAATCTTCATTGTTAGCAACTTCTCCATCACTTTCTTAAGTCTAAATAATCACCAGAACGATAAAACAAATTACCTTTGTATTAATATCTGATTTCTGAAGTGTAAAAGCTTATGTTGAAAATGTAACAATCTAAGGCAGAGGTGGGGAACCTGTGGCCTAGAGGTCCTCAATTGTGGCCCGACTGAAAAAGGGTCACACTTAAGGACCTGGAGAGCCATGTGTGGCCTCAAGTTGGAAGGTTCCCCACCCCAGACCCCCACCTCTGTCCACTTTGACACTTGTCCTGACTTTTGTTCTTGCTTGTATCCCAGCTTCTTACAACTGTTACTACATTTGCTATTAGTGCCCCCTTCGAACTTGATTCTTCTGTTTCCAGTTATTCCTCAGGAAATTTTTGCTTTCAGCATGGCCTCTGCCCACTGTTTCTGGATCATGTTTTTTATGGCTGACATCCAGAAAATCCATCTTCGCAGTTGTCCTTCCCAGATACCCCCAGTTCACGGCCTTCAGCACATATACTTTTGCACTCTCTTCCAAAAATGAAAAGGCAGGAAAATAAAGAAAAAATATTCCATGAATTCTTCTTGGAAGGACTTCAGATTCTCATCCTGTCTTCTCTGCATGTATCCCCTGAATATCTCTATCTATTTAACACTACGTGTTCAACTTTAAGAGGAAATTGTTTTACCTCTTCAGTTATTCTCTATCCCTCTCTTCTCTCTTCTTTCTTCTCCGTTTTTTCTTTCTCCTGTCTTTCTTTTTGTTTTTTCCAAAGACGGAGGTAAATTTAGGAATAACCTGAAGCAATCTTGGGGCAGATCCTTCCATTCCTAGAAATAGTTTCTCTGTACCTGATCTGAGTAGGTGAGTCAGACCTAGGAGTTTGCCTCACCTTCTTGCACACAGGTCACATATCTGTATTAGTAAAATGAAAATGATGCAATATTTTAAAATAAAAGAGACAAAGTGGCTCCTATTCCACAGGAGAACTGGGAGGCGTCATGGTCTAGGAGAAAAGGTATTAAGCTGGCAATCAGAAACCCCAGGTACAAGTTACTGCTCTGCCTTTAACTAACTAAGGGATCTTGAGCTTGTCATTCATTTATTCAGTTAACTAGTGGCAGGCTGGGGGCGGAGCCAAGATGGTGGAGTAGAAAGACTCACATTTGCTAGCTCCGAACCCACAGCCCATGGATTCCCTCTAAAAAGAACTCCTGACAAATTCTGGAACAGTGGAAGCCGCACAGAAACACAGTGAAGGAGATTTCCGTTGCAGAGAGCCCTGAAAAACCCACCGTAAAGGTACCCCGGATGGGAGCGGAGTCCCCCCCCTCCCCCGCCCCGGCCACGCGACACTGAGAGGAGCCAGCAGACCCAAGCAGGCATCAGGGACCTGAATCTCCGGCAACTACGAAGGTCCCTCCACCCACAGACGCACAGGTCAGTGAGAGAGATAGGCTGAGAGGGGAGCGGGGTATCTCCAGGACTCGGACCCCCTGGGAGGCTGCCACTGTGGCAGAGGCAGCTACAGGCAGAGCAGTCTGGAGCTCGACCGCAGCTCCCTTACAAAAGTTCTCTGTATAAACCCCCTGAGGGAAGTGAGCCTGAGAGGCAGCCCTGCCCCAACCTGAGAATCAGCAGATAAGCTCCCATTGAAGAGCAGTCAGGCCTGCCGCCAAAAGCCCTGAGGCTGGGGAGCAGCATTTGAATCTCAGACCCCAAGCCCTAGTTCGGGCAGACCTAGGCTGGGGTGGAGAGGACTCTCATAAGTCAAGTAACTGGCTGGGAAAATGCCAAGAAAAGGGAAAAAAATTAAGACCACAGAAGGTTACTTTCTTGATGACCAGAGGATTGTGCCATTCCTCTCTGAGGACGAAGAGATCTGCTTACCATCAGGTAAAGACATAGGAGTCAAGGCCTCTGTATTCCAAATATCTGAAATAGATACCCCATGGGCTCAGGCCATGGAGGAGCTCAAAAAGGATTTTGAAAATCAAGTTAGACAGGTGGAGGAAAAACTGGGAAGAGAAATGAGAGAGATG
>CM053771.1:302323787-302495702 GCA_028658325.1 Potorous gilbertii | reverse complement strand
GAAAATAGTTCTCTCAAAATTAGAATGGAACAGATGGAGGCTAATGACTTTCTGAGAAACCAAGAAATCACAAAACAAAACCAAAAGAATGAAAAAATGGAAGATAATGTGAAATATCTCATTGGAAAAACAACTGACCTGGAAAATAGAACCAGGAGAGACAATTTAAAAATTACGGCGCTACCTGAAAGCCATGATCAAAAAAAAGAGCCTAGACATCATCCTTCATGAAATTATCAAGGAAAATTGCCCTGATATTCTAGAACCAGAGGGCAAAATAAGTATTCAAGGAATTCACCGATCAGCACCTGAAAGAGATCCAAAAAACAGAAACTCCTAGGAACATTGTGGCCAAATTACAGAGTTCCCACGTCAAGGAGAAAATGTTGCAAGCAGCTAGAAAGAAAGAATTCCAGTATTGTGGAACTACAATCAAGTTAACACAAGATCTAGCAGCTTCTACGTTAAGGGATCAAAGGGTGTGGAATAGGATATTCCAGAAGTCAAAGGAACTAGGACTAAAACCAAGAATCACCTACCTAGCAAAACTGAGTATAATACTTCAGGGGAAAAACTGGTCTTTCAATGAAAGAAAGGATTTTCAAGCACTCTTGGTAACAGCAAAGAGAAGTCATAAGGGACTTACCAAAGTTGAACTGTTTACATTCCTACATGGAAAGACAATATTTGTAACTCTTGAAACTTTTCAGTATCTCGGTATTTGGCGGGATTATACACACACATACACACACACATGCACACACATGTACATGCGTGCATGCACACACACATACACACATGCACTCTTGATGAAAAGACCAGAGCTGAAAAGAAAATATGACTTCCAAACACAAAAGTGAAAAGAAGCATGAAAAAGTAAACAGCAAAGAGAAGTCATAAGGGACTTACCAAAGTTGAACTGTTTACCTTCCTACATGGAACTCAAAAGCTTGTGGAACTGAATGTTGTAAACTAAAAATAAATAAATTTTTAAAAATTAATTTTTAAAAAATCAGTACACATTGTGGATCCATGGACATTTACTCTGGAATCCTATAAAATCAATGTATCTTTTTTTTCTTTTTCATGGGCTAAAAGTGAGGTTTGATCCAAAAAGGGGTTTAAGTGATGAACATGAACCTTGGAACTTACTGTCTTCTTTTATTCCTGAAGTCCAGCATGAGTGAGTCCCAAGTGTATAAATCTTTTAGCCCAGGACTACTCTGAGCAATATCTTTAGATAATTACCTTCTGTGTTCACCTTTCCTTCTGCTCCATGGGCTAGTAGTTACTTATAATGTGAGTTATTTGGTTTTTATGTTTTTCATTTAAAAAACCTTCTGAGTATTCAGTCAGAAATACTCATTATAACCATGAAGAAACATTCAGGGCTCTGCTCAAGTTCTATTCCAAATTTATTTCAAGAGAAGCAATAGAACCTTAAAAACTGCCTGAAAAACTAGTTAGTCTCTGGTCCAAAATTCAACTCTGCTAACACATTGTTTCTAGTACTACTTTTTCAGACAAACACAATGGAAAACTTCTGATGCTTCTCTATCTCTGGAAAACTTTGCTATGTCCAATCATTTTTGATGTTTTAATATAGTCTCACAGAAATAGAAATATAGAAATCTGATTTATGTAGCATGTACATGCATACATAGACTATGGGGCTAGGCAAAATTCCCCTTCTGCCTCTCTAGGCTAGTATCAAAAGATAGTGAATTCCTTATATTTTAGATGCTCCAAATCACTGAAATAAGGGAAATCCAACACTGCAAATGAGTGACCAGGAAATTCTGAGAATTGACTTTGAACAGAAACATGAACAGGAGGAGCATGGATGAACAGGGAAGACACTTTGCCCATGACTCTTCTCAGATCATTTTAACAAATCAGCAAGTCTAAAAGAATTTATTAAATACTTATATGTCCACTGCAAAGAAAAATAAAAACAATCCCTATCCTCAAAGAGGTCATATTCTAAATAAGGAAAGGATATATATAAACAACTATGAATATTTGAGATATATACAAAATAAATAGAAAGTAAAGAGAGATATAAACCATAAAGAAGAAAATCTTATACAAGTTTTTCAATACATTTTATGGTCACTTTTTCTCACTCAAGCACCATTTTTAGGCATTTATTTCTTGTTGTTGATTGTTGTTTTTGAAGAGGCCAATGACATCAGGAGGGTGATATCTTGACTTACAAGTGAATTGGATTTAAGTGAGGCAAGGCTGTGCAAAGTCACCAGCCTCATTTTCTCCTCTAGAGCCATCTGGATCCAGTAGCAAGATATTAGATCAGGACAACTAGAGATGACCCCAGATGCAGTGGAACATATTGGCCTTTTTGAGCTAAGGTCTTTCTCCCTTCTCAGTTTGTCCATGGGGTGGGAGAGAAATATAGAAATTATTGATTTAGATTGGAAGGGATCTTAAAAGTCATAATCTAACCTTTGGTCACATAATGAGAAGACAAGACATTAAAAAAGACCCAATATTTAGAAAGATTGAGGGCAAAAAGAAAAAAGGGTAGCAGAGGATGAGATGCATAGATAATGTCATAGAAAAAATGAACATGAGCTTGGACAAATTTCAAAAGATCGTTGAGTATAGAAGGTCCTGGTGTACTTAGTCCATGGGATCATGAATAGTCTGACACAACTGAATGATGGAGTAAGAAATCCAGCTTGCTCATTTTACAGATGAGAAAACCAAACAACTAAGGCTGCCATCAAGCAGAACCATCAAGATTCATTACCTATTTAATTCTTGAAAATAAAGCATACACTTTTTTAAAAATCCAATTCCTCATTTTATAATTCAAACATCTCTGAAAAATTAGCATATTTGAGTAAATGAGTCTCTACCTAAAACTAAAGCACTTTATGAATAATACTTAGAGACGCATGTGGTACATTCACCTGGTCCTTTTTCTTATTTAAATGGTTTCTGTTTTAAGTACTCCGAGTCCTTCTAGTCTGAAATGCTATGGTACCTAAAAGTTAGCAGAATTTGAAACCAAAACATTCCTTGTTCACCTTCTCAATAAGTAGTTTGACAGTTACTTTGTAAAATGAGAACCTAGATAAACCACTGGAAAAAATGTGATGTTTCAGGGACATGACACATCTGTACCAAATACAGTGAAGTCAGATGGGAAATTGGCACTCCCCTAAGCTAAGTGCATTAACTTGTCAACTGCATATCCCTATAGGACCCAAGACCCCAAAAAGGATGTGTTTAGGCTGAGGCTGGAGAGTACTGTGAGGGCAGGTCACTTTGCATGGCTGTTGCTCCTGAGAGGTGCCATTGTTTTATTCTTTTTTTTAAAGAAAAAAGTTACAATTTCCAGAAGCAAAAATACTTCAATAACTAATTCCTATGAAGAGTCATGGAAATGTCGGCTCTTCATTTCATCTCAAGACTAGTTGTCATTTCCACAGTTCCACATTCCCATACACTCTTAAGGTTTTGGCAGATATTTCAGATATCTGCTTTAGATTATTTTTGTTGTATTTTTCTTTCAAGTGAAATTGATCTCTTTCCCCTTTGTTTGAATTTTAAGGAAGTCATGTTGAAATCGATAGGACTGAATAAATATAGATTTAGAGCTAAAAGAGATCTTTAGGAAAACTTTCCTGATGACCCTTAATATTAGTACCTTCTTCTATTAATTATCAGTTAGCAAGCATTATCTGTAATGAGAATAAGCTAGAAGCCTTCCCAGTAAGATCAGGGGTGAAAAAAAGGATGCTCATTATCCCCAGTGGTGCTCAATATTGTACTAGAAATATTAGCTTTAACAAAAATAAAATAAAAAGAAGTTGAAGGAATTAGAATAAGCAACAAGGAAAAAAACTATAACTCCTTGCATATATGTTATACTTAAAGAATCCTAGAGAATCAACTAAATAATACCTTGAAACAATTAACAACTTTGAACAAAGTTGCAGGATATAAAATGAACCCACATAAATCATCAGCATTGTTATATATTACCAACAAAGTCCAGCAGCAAGAGATAGAAAGAGAAATTCATTTTAAAATAATTATAAACAATATATAATAATTGGGGGTCTACTTGCCAAGACAAAAAGTAACTATATTCACACAATTACAAAATGCTTTTCACACAAACAAAGTCATATCTAAATAATTGGAAAAATATCAATTGTTCTTGGTTAGGCCTAGCTAATTCTACCTATATTTATTTACTTATTCAGTGTCATACCAATCAAACCACCAAAAACTGTTTTGTAGAGCTAGAAAAAAATAATACTGAAATTCATCTGGAAGAGCAAGAAGTCAAGAATATCAAGGGAATTAATGAAAAAATGCAAAGGAGAGTAGTCTAGCCACGCCAGATCTAAAATTATATCATAAAGTAGCAATCATTAAAATTATTTGGGACAGGTTAAGGAATAGGTACACAAGACACAGTGGTCAATGATTACAGTAATCTACTGTTTGATAAATCTAAATACTGTATCTTCTGGGATAAGAACTCACTGTTTGACAAAAACTGCTGGAAAAATTAGAAAATAATATGGTAGAAACTAGACATAGACTGACAACTCCAACCAGCCATATACCAAGATAAGGTCAAAATGAATACATGATTTAGACATAATAGATGGTACCACAAGAAAATTAGGAGAGCAAGGAATTGTTTACCTTTCAGATCTATGGAGAAGGTAAGAATTTATGACCAAACAAAAGGTAGAAAACATTATGAAATGCAAAATGGATAATTTTGCTTACAGTAAATTAAAAGCTTTTTTACACAGACAAGGCCAATGCAACCAAGATTAGAAGGGAAGCAGAAAGCTGGCAAAAAAAAATTCAGCCAGTGTCTCTGATAAAGGCCTTATCTCTCAAATATATAGGGAACTGAGTCAAATTTATGAGAATACAAATCATTCTTCAACTGATAAATGGTGAATGAACAGGCAGTTTTCAAATGAAAAAAACTAAAGCCATCTATAGTCTTATGAAAAAATGCTCTAAATCACTATTGATCAGAAAAATGCAAATTAAAACAACTCTGAAGTACCACATCATACCCATCAGATTGGCTAACATGACCAAACAGGAAAATGAAAAATGCTGGAAAGGACATGGGAAAAATTGCAACACTGCAACACTAATGAATTGTTTGTGGAATTGTGAACTAATCCAAACATTCTGGAGAGTAATTTGGAACTATGCCAAAAGACTATAAAACTGTGCATGCCTTTCATCCAGCAATAACTACTACTAGGTCTGTATCCTAAAGAGATCATTTAAAAGGAAAAAGAACCCACATGAACAAAAACATTTATAGCAGTTCTTTTTTCTGGCAGCCAAGAATTGGAAAGTGAAGTGATGCCCATCAATTGGGGAGTGGCTGAACAAGTTGTGGTATATGAATGGAATGGAATGCTATTTATTGTGGTATAAGAAATGAAGAGTAGGCTGATTTCAGAAAAACCTGGAAAGACATACATGAACTGATGCTAAGTGAATTGAACAGAGCCATAACATTGCGCAGAATAACAGCTCAACTAAGACAGACTCTTTTCAGCAATCCAAGACAATTCCAAATGATTCTTAATGGAAAATGCTATTCACATCCAAAGAAAGAACAATGGAGTCTGAATGCAGATGGAAGCAGACTATTTTTTTTTTGCTTTTTGCTTTTACTTTTCATGTGTTTTTCCTTTTGTTCTGATTCTTTTTTCACAACATGACTAACGTGGAAATATGTTAATATATTTGTACATGTATAACATATCAGAGTGCTTTCTGTCTTGGGGAAGACAGAAGGGATGGATGGAGGGAGAAAAATTTGGAACTCAAAATTTTATAAAAAATGAATGCTGAAAACTATCTTTACATGTAATTGGGGAAAAGTGCCATTAAGTGGGGGAAATAAAACACACCATAGGAAACTGAATAAATAAATGTAGTGATTGGTTAAAAGGGAAGAAGGAGGAGGAGGAGGAGAAAAAGGAGGAAAAGGAGAAGGAGAAGAAGATGGAGTAGGAGAAGAAGTTTAAAAGGATAGTTTGTAAGGATAGGGATTTTTCTATAATATCAGGGATCATATGAGTTATTATGAAAGCTCTATGTGATTCCTGTATATCTTTTTGGTCACATTTTGTAGGTTTCCCTGGGTCCAGTAGCTATTATTTTTTTTTCTTGATAGCTTAGGAACAAAGGAGCTTGGTCACATCTGAAGGAATCTAAGCACCATGAATAGCTTCTCTATATTTGGAAATTTCCCAGAGGAAACTCTAGGTGAGGGCAAAATTAATCCAAAGAAATATTGATATTTTAAGACTGTCCCCAATATAAATCCACCCATTTGAACCCAGAGACTAAGGAAGAGGCCCTAAGTCAAAGAACAAATGTGTGATTTTTATTTTCATAGCTATATTTTTTTTATCTTGACTAGCAAAATTTAAATAGTTCAAAAGTGATTAAAGTGAATATACATACATTGCCAGAATAAATGCATATTCAATATATGTATGTATGCATAGATGTATATATCAAACACTTTTTCATGAGAATTAAATAATTTCATGCAAGAACAAAAATGACTAGCACAATAGACATTTTACTTTTCCATTTTAAAGGCAGTGAAATCCTTTATATAGTCTATAAAGTCTACAGTCTAAAGTCTATAGTATATAGACTTTCAGAACAGAACAGTTAGTGCAAGGGTGCTGTCTCCTAGCCATTAGTGGACTGCTAATGACCCCTCCCCCCAAGAAATGCAGTCCTTTGTCCTTTGGTCCAGATAGAAAATGAAAATACTAAATAGTAGAATTAATTCTGAATTTTAAGATAACTGGCAACCAAAATCACATCTCAGAGTTGGAAGGGGCTACAGAGTTCATCTAGTCAACCCCACACCTGAATACCTGAATAGGAATCCTCTCTACAATACGTGATGCTCAGCTTCTGCTTGAAAAACTATGATATGGGGAGCCCACTAGCACCCAAATGAGACTCTTCTCCTCAGGGCATGCTTTAATTGGGGGGAAAGGTTTGGTTACCATGACTAGTTTTCCCCTCTGAAACCTAAGGGGAAAAAGTCTAATCCTTCCTCTAGTTGACTGACTTTTAAATGCTTAGAAAGAATTATTAGGTTTCCACATGTCATTTTTTTTCTCCAGGTTTTACAGGCTCAGTTACTTCAACCAGTTCTTATATGGAAAAGTCTTCCAGGGATCCTCATAATCTAGGTTGCTTTCTTATGAATGTCAATGTCCAGCTTGTCCATGCCTTTTCTAAAATGTATTTCCTGGAACTGAACACAATTCTCTGTTGTCTGAATAAACAGAATACAGTGAGTGATGCAGTAACAATCTTCATTTTGGACACTATACTTGTAACATTAACATATAACAAAAATAATAGGAAAATAAGAATGAGGAGGAGGAATTTGAACTCAGGTCTTTCTGAGTTCAGGCCCAGTGCTTTCTCTAATGTGCCATCTATTTGCCTAGCTCAGGTTAGTTCAGTGATTCAGGCTTGTGATTAAAATACAATAAAACCCTCAAAGACCATGAAATGCAATAAAAGCAACTTTACTGATAATAAGATTTAAAAGGAGATGATTCCTCATTAAATTCAAATAAAACACTATTGCTCTCCACCTCTACGTTCACCGTGGCCACTAAGTGGCAAGACTAAGTCAGAAAGGCACCCTATAGGGAAATGATAATTCCACTAAACCTTGGATATAAACTCCCTGGAGGCTAGACTTTTTATATCTCAGGTGGCAAGAAAGCAAAACCATCTCTCTACTCTTTTAAAAATACCAAAGGGGCAGAAATTTAAGATTATTTCAAATGGTCAAGCTGCATCAATTTATCAAGTGCATTATTTTTTATGCATAAAGCAAATAAAAGAGTAGAATGAACTTTTTTATTTCAAAGCAAAATTATAATATATATAATTACTTTTATTTAAAGTGAATTTGCACAGAACAAATGAATATATTATTATTTTTTTATCAAATACATCTCCTCATGGCAGTTAGGTGGCCCAGTGGGATACAACACTGAAGCTGGAATCATGAAGACATGAATTTAAATTCCACCTTAAACACTTAATGGCCACGTGACCCTGGGCAAATTAAATTACCTCTGTCTGACTCAGTTTCCTCATATATAAAATAAAGATAATATACTATCCACTTCCCAGGGTTATTTTAAGAACAAAATGAGATTATATCTTTAAAACTCTTTGCAAATCTTAAAGTCCTATGGAAATGACAGCTATTATAGTTATTGCAGCATGCTTGATTCTTCCAGTGCTGAAAAAAAAATTGCTATTTCTGCCACTGTTTCTCATCATGTGACTAAAAGTACACTCATTTTTCTGGCTTCCATATCAGATTGTTGACAACTTGAACTCGCCATGCACCAAAATGACAAGGTTTTATTGCAGGAATATTTTCTAGCACCACTGTCTCTATTGTGTACTTTTGTAACTAATTCTTAAAATCAAGAATAGGACTTTACATTTATTAAAATTTTAGCTTATTCCATTTGGCTCATTTTTCTAACCTGTTGAGACCATTTTGATGAACAGTTCAAGTAAGCTATCAGTCCAAATTAGCAAAGGGAGAGCTCCATTAGGGAAGCTCATGTTGAAAAAAAGGATCTTAAATGAGAAGCATAATTTACGGACAAATTTTAAAGCCTTACCCTATAAATCTCTGAGTCAATTTCTCCAGCTTATCCCAGTTCACGTTGCTCTCAAAGGATTCCTAGATGAGAACGGAAAGCACCTTCTCCAGCAACTACTATAATATCTCCTGTCCTGCCCATGTCAGTACCATGCGCTCATAATCCTTCTAGCCCTATCTGATAATTAACTTATTATATCCATTATTTAATAAATTAAAAAATAATTTCTGGTACAACAATATTACTGATGTTACCAGGACTTGACAAACATATAGTAGTATATACTACTATATTAAGAATTTAAGTCTTCATCTATGTGGGAAATCTGAAAACTCTTTCCAATCATGACAACCACAACCCGTCTCTAAATTACCCTCTTAGAGAACTACCTGCGGATCAGAAAGGTTACATTACCTGCCCATGGTCACCCTGTAGTGAATGGAAAAATCAGGATTTAAAGCCACATCTTCCTGACACAAATTTATCATTCTATTCCCTGTGCCTCACTGCCTTGACAGTCTACATTTGAAATGTTAGACTATGGCTGTGGCACATATTTCTTGAAATAAATAGTGATTAGGTGGTTCTTGGAAGTACAGTACTTTTAATTGGCAGTAAGTTCCAGTCAAGCCTCATAGGAATTCATTGTAAGCCTCAGATTTAAAAGGTACATGCCAGATTCAAGAAGCTCTTGGTCTCACAGACCCACAAACTTGTATCTGTCAAATTGGAACTCTCAATGACCCAAGGATTACAGAATTTGATTAGTGAAAAAGATAGGTTTAATCTCACTCCTTGGATGTTCAATCAGCTGCAAAGGGCAAGTTAAAGAACTGGACAAAATATTTGGCAATATTCAAGGTCATTCGCTGCCTTTGTTGCCTAGGGTCATCGGGTCTCAAGATTTTTTAGGATTGAAATAGGTACAAATAATACGACAAGACCACACTTCAATGATTACGTAACTACTATAAAGTGCATTTGATAAAGATGCCAACCTGAAAATGTATCATTTCATTTCTGGCGAATGTTAATATACTGATAAGGAAAGTGACCATGCATTTGATTACTTCTACATATTAGTATCTGTTATAGGCAAATCATTTCTAATAATAATGCAAGAATTATGGTTTTTTCAATCCATTAGTTTAGAAGCTTCAAGTTGAGGAGAAATTTTATAATTTTTTAGCTTAAATGTTTTTCCTTTAAAGAACATATCAAAAAAATCATAAACTTATTTTTATATTGGCAAGTGATAATTGTCAAAAATAAATGGAACCCTTAAAGACATATAAAAGTCATTTAATGCTTTAGTGAAGCACCCCAGTAATTCCCACTACTGGGGAGGTTGGTGGATCATCTGAGTTCTGAACTAGTAGTTAGTAGGACTAAAATCCGTTGAGTGCCTACATTGTTTGACATCAATAGGGTGAATCCACAAGTGGGTGGAAAAGGAGCAGGCACCAAACTGCCTCCAAAACAGAGCAGGTCAAAGCTTTCATACTGATCATCCATGAGATTGGACTTGTGAATGACCCCTATACATCTAGCCTTGGCAAGATAGGGAGACTCAAGCTGATTAGATAGACAGACAGATAGGCAGATAGACAGAGAGATAAATGAATAAACAAGTTAAATGAATGGATGAATGAATGAATGAAGAATCCATCAACTAATAGACTCCCATACTAAAAATGTGGGGTGCGGAATAAGATTCTAAACAATTCCTGCTCTTAAGGAGTTCTTACGATTTATAGTAGGAAATAAGAAGATAGACATATTCACAGGTAAAGTGGTATACTGGGAAAATCTTTAGAAGTGTGATCAAAGACCCTAGGTTTAAATCCCTTCTCTGCTCCTCTCCTCCTTTGTGCGACTTTGAGAAAACCAATCTCTTCTACTGACCTCAGTGTCCTCACTTGAGCAGACTAGATAAGAGGATAGCTAGAACCCATTCCAGTTCTAAATCCTATAAAGCTCAAATTGATGCCTCCCCAAGTCTCAGTGCAGTTTCAAGTTTTAATGACTTCTAGGACACCCTGTTATTTTCAATTGCATCCTTCATGGGTACCAGCTCCTCTGCTCCAATCAAATTAATTCCTTGTCATCCTGTGATATCCTCCTTCATGAGTTTCCAAAAGCTATGTGTACTAGATCTACCTGGAACAGTGGAGGCCTTCTTTAAATACTTGGGGCATATCAAACTGTTACACCTCACTCTTGTTCTAGGACTGGCTCATCACCTCTTCTGGACATTCGTGTCTCTGATGTCATTTGTATTATTTTTGTTCATAACTTTTGTTTTCATATTTCCTAAATTTCTCTCCATATCTCTTCCTTCCATCCCCTAGCAAGTAGATTGAAAATTATAGCATCACTGTGAAAATATTAGTGTTATAAAGATACACTTCGGGAAAAAAGATCTACTTTGGTGACAGAGAAGTTTGGAAATCATTGAAAGCATTGTATAACTTTACAATGAAGTACTAAAAATTTCACCTGCTATTTTGTAGGCAGTTTAGTGCCCGCTCCCTTCATTGTTCACCATATTGATGTCAGACAATACAGGGACCCAGTATGACGTTAGTTGTACTATATAGTTCAGAACTCCAGAGCTCAAATGATCTAATACAATGATGGACGTATTAGTCATTTTTCAGTATTGTCCAGGATGCACGCTCATGAACTAATTCAAATGGCTGCCTGTCCAAAGCATATCAAAATCAGGAAAAGTTTTTCAACAATTCTGATTTTGTTTGTTTGTTTTCCACTGTGACTAGCTAGCCTTATTTCTTTTGAATAGCAATGGTTCTCCCAGCCTGACCCCATGCTGTGCTTATGAGTTAGAAACTATTATAGTCTAACTCACTCCAGACTCCCAACCATTCTTCCCCCATCTATCTTCCTGCTTTGCCACTAATATTATTGCATCAATAACTCCTTAATGAAATTGCCAAAGACTATGACCTAGAAGAGCTAAGCCATTAAACTTTGGAAATCCCACCTTTAGTTGATACTATCCTAATAAGTGAGAGACCATTATATCCAGCCAGTCTCAGCCCCACAACCAACCATGCTTCTCTACTCACCAATTCTGTGACTTCCTGGATCAAAACAAGCTTACCATATTACACACCATATTATTCCTATTAAAATATCAGCTCCACCAGTACTGAACATACCCCATCATTAGTAGATGACCTTTCAAAAAAGCTTAACAAATGGCCTTCAAGTGTTATTATACCTAAAATTGTGTCTACTTGTAGCCACAAGGATGGAAAAACAATGATTTAGGGCAATTCAGTAATAAAAATAGAGACTGAACCTGTGCTTTCATTAATATAGGGAACTCCTAGCTGAGGAAATGCAGATTGCGCCTTCTCTGAAATGTATAATCTTAAAGAGTTGCCTGAGCACTGAGTGATAAAGTGACTTTCAGAGAGCAACAAAGTATGTGTCAAAAAGGCATGTGAACCTGGGTCTTCTTGACTGTAAAGGCCAGCAGTCTATCCACTGTTCAATGTTGACTTTGAGAATTATAAATTCAACTACAGAAATAAATACCATCCAAAGGAGAACAGTTCTGTACTAGGTGGGCAGGGGAGGCCCTTTGAAAATTTGACTGGGGAAATCTGGAATTTAATTTATATTACTTAATGCCAAAAAATACCCACTCTTATTTGATTCACAGTTTCATTTACCGTAAGTTTCATTAGGACTAGAAATACTGGGTAGGGCTAGTGAAATTATAGGGTAGGCCATAAAAAGAGAGAAATAAAACACAATAAAACATTGCTTGCTATAAATGTCATAAACTTTATTGCAAATCCTGCACAAATTTAAAACTCCTAAAAGTTAATTCAAGTATTTTGTAGAGTTTAGGCCTGAGATGTTCAGAATTGAGCCATGATCACAGACCCACAGGGCCTCAGAGGTAGAAGGTACCTTTGGAATCCTCTAATCCAAACCCTATGCCTGTAACACATATCCTACAATCACCTCTTTGGGTTGTTAGAGAACACACTACTTCCCCAGGTAGTCCATTCCACTTTTAGATAGCTCAGCTTTTATCAATTTTTCCCCTTACTCCAAAGTTAAATGTGTCTTCTTAAAGTCTCCATTTTTTGTACCTAACTCCATCTTTTGGGACCAAGCAGAACAAGTCATTTTTCTCTTTCCATGTCACAACCTCTCAGGCATTTAAAAACAGCTATCATTCTTTCCTTCCCCTCCACACATCTCCAGATTAGTAATTTCAAGTTATTTCAATCAATCCTCATATTGAGTGTCTCCAGGAACTTCCCTATCCTGGTTGTTCCCCCTTGAAGTCTTAATAACTTATTAATACCATTTCACAAAGTAAGTGTCCAGAATTGAACAGTATATTCTAGAAGATAAGAGTAGAGTATAGGGGAGCCATCATTTCCCTCGAAGTTATGAAGCACTTAACCTTTCACAGAATGGGGAAAGACTCTAGTACAAAAGTAATTATATCTGGCAAGTCAAGAAATTACTAGGCACTCTGTTTTTGGCAGTTTCAGCAAATGATCAGATAATTAAGGCCTCCCATCACTACTATATCATGTCTCTGTACCAGAATTTTGATCTCTTTATCAAATGCCACATCTATTTCCTTTTTCTGTTCAAGTGGACTCCAGTTTGCTGTGGTGACAATACCATTTCTTTTTCATTTTCCACTGATTTTCAATAAATTGCTCTCCATCATGCTTTCCCCCATTTAAGTCCTGAATTTCTTCACATGAGAAAGAAAGAGGGTATATGTCCAGCTCTAGTCTAGGAGATCATTCAAATATTCCTGTGACCACTCCTGATACACTAGTATAATTTAAAAAATCTTGGGAAAGAATCATAACAATTAAGTTTTATTCAAAGATAGCTCTGCATTTCTAACATCTACTGAACATAGAGATGATCACCAAGAGATCTGATATTTTAAGAAAAGGTCTATATCTAAATTAATTCAAGACATTTAACATGGAGAGTAGTACTATCTTTATTGACTTTGAATGTCTTTTTTAGTATTCCAGATGATGAGTGATAATCTTCATCAGAAATGATAAAGAAGAGTGCCAGATAGAACAAAGATTTAACAGAATCAAAGGGAAATATCAGAAAGCTCCTCCATCTCGCTCAAGATTGTATCAGATATGAGGCCTTTGAACTTTATAGTAAGAGAGCACAACTGAACCTATGCAATCTACATCAATGTGCAGGACTTTATCTCAACTTCAGGGCAAGTGCTGGACCTAAGTAAAAACTACAGAACGAGGCAGGATCTGGCCCCAGATGATTTTCCAGTCTCTTATAAGGGAGATATAACCAGGAAAACAATTCTCCTCATGTAAAAGTGTAGCAGTGCTTTCGACCTGCAGTGGGGTCAGGACCTGGACCAACCTCTTCCCCCATCTAAGATTGTTGGAGGGGAGATAATCAAGCCCTAACAGAAAGTCCCAAGATGAGACCAAAGGGAAAAATAAAGAGAAGAAAACTCTGAATGTTATTAATTCATCCTATAGGTTAAAGAAATCTCAGAATAAGAATATAAAATATGAAATCTTAGAATAAGGAAATAACCTCAGAAGTCATAGGTAGATATCCCTTCCCCCCAACACCCAAAAAAGGCATGGATTGGCTATAAAGATTCCAAGATTATATGGAAAAAAATGAAGAAAGAGCTGAAACCATAGAAAATGAATTGAATTGAAACACTTGCAAGAAGAATATAAAGTTTAAAAATAAAATTCAAAAAACATCTCTTTGTAGATAGCCCCCAAAATAGAATGAAATGAACAGAATTCTAAAGTTCAATGATACAACCAGAAATATTAGAATGAAATCAAAATACTGAAATGTTTTGGATGAAATGAACATTGAAATTTGAAGTGAAATTTGAAATTAAAATTGAAAAATAAAATGAAAACATATGAGTTATCCATTACCAGACAAAAAAAATAATCCGGAAAAAATAAATATGGATAATTTAATAATCATTAGACATCCTGAAAATTATAAACAAACAAAAAACCTAGCAGGCAAAATAAAAATTCACAACTCACCTTCCTAAAGAAACCCAAATTAAACACATCCAGAAATGCCACAACTTTGCATAGATTAGGCATTACTACCATGTCAGACTATGAAAATGTTATTTCTCCTGGGAAAATTCCTTCTACACAAATTGCTGAAACCATATTCTGTTCATATGATACTTACTCCTGGAAGGTTGCAATTTCATCTTATTCTGCATTGTACTAATGTATATTCACCTCATATTTGTCTTCCAAACCTCTACTACCTCATTTCCTATTTTTTTGTCTTTTCAATCCAGTATGAAAGAATAGAAACTCTTTTGTTTTTAGAGAACTCAAAGAAGAGTTAAACTGTTAAACCTGGTCACATCAAAAGTAAAATCAGGTCTATGTATTCATTACTTCCCATGCTGGCAGACTTAGGCAAGAAAACACTTGAAAAAATAAAACATTTTACTGGTAAACTAATGACTCTAAGACCCATTTAAAAACAAGTGCAATTTCATTTGTTTTTCCCCCCACAAATAGTCATGGAAATATGCTCCTGTTAATAATACAGGCTCTGACAAAGCCAGATATTTATCTCTGTGCAAATGGAGGAAAGGTATCTTGGACAGCACTACTCTGCTGGTACATGATGTCCACTACTCATAACTCATCTAATTATTCACCATGTTTAATGTAGATCTTACTTTGGCATGCCTCATACACTCCTCCTTCGTCCAGTTGTAATCCTTTCCATCCTACCATCGTTATTTCTCTCTTCCTCCTAGTAGTCATGAATCCCCACAGATGCCATTATCAAACATCTTTTTTCAAAGTAGTTTCTTCATAGAAATTCCCTGAGCTGTGGGTACACATAGCATATTTTCATCATAAAAATTTTCATCCACTCTCTGGACTCAGGCATCATAGAAAATAGTCTAGTCCCTTTCCCATGTTGGCTAGACGTATTGAACGGATAATAAGGGTAGGAGAAAAAGGAGAGATCAGAGTGGTTTAGAATTGTCAGGAAAGGCCTCAGGTGAAATGCATTCCTTTTCTCTTTCTGTTTACTTATTATAACCCTAGGCTAAACATTGAGAGCTTTGAGCAAAAAAAGACATAGTATTAGTTACAACAGCATAAAATCTAATCATTTCGGGAAGTTCTTCATCTGACAAGTTTCCTGCAGATAGTATGCTTTTAATTGACTGACTCTGTGCAGGAAATTGTGTCAACCACCAATATGTCCGAAGTGCTGCTTTCTGGAAACTTTTCCAATCCCAAAACTTAAAAAAATAAGAAAGGAATTATGCTCCAGGTATAGAATAATTACAACTGAATCCACAAGATAAGAATATACTCTTGCATATGGTGAAAACACTATCAATGAATAAACACCAAAAAAAAAATTTAATACTTAGAGCTCTCATGTTGCAACTCTATCACCAAATGACTCTGTACCCATTGTAGTAAGTATAAACAAATATGCCAACTGGTGACTCAGGATTCCACTATAATGATGGCAATGATTCTGCTAGATGATCCCCCATACCCAAACCAAAAAAGAGAAGCAGTCACTAATTTTACCCAACTACTTAAAGAAAAGAAGAAAGAGGGGGCGGGGGGAATGCTGCAGACAGAAGTCTCTGGTAAGAGCAGAATTGCCATGTGTAGCACTCAGAGCCAAAAACTAGAAGAAAATAGAGCTGCAAGGACCAAAAGGAAAGAAACTAGAACCTCACCTGCAGCTAGTTCTCTTGCCATAAGACTACTTAGGGCAAAGACTAAGACTCAGAAAACTTCCATCTGACCTGCCTCAAGTATTCTGAGGTTAGATGCAGATAGGTAGCACAGTAGATAGGACTGGGCCTGGTGTTAGGAAGGCCTGAGTTCAAATCTGCCCTCAGATGTTTACTAGCAGTGTGACCTTGGGTGAATCACTTAACTTCTGTTTGCCTCAGTTTCATCAACTGTAAAATGGGGATAATAGGAACTGCCAGGTGACTCAGAGGATAGAGTGCTGGGCCTGGAGACAGAAAGACTCATCTTTATGAGTTCAAATCTGGCTTTTATCAAATAAGATGGAGAAGGAGATGGCAAACCACTGCAATATCTTTGCCAAGAAAAGCCCAAATGGGGTCACAAAGAGTTATATATACTATAAAAACTGAACAACAACAACCCCTCCCAGAGTTGCAAGGGTCAAATGAAATCCTATTGTAGAGTACTAAGTATGGTATATGTTTAATAAATACTTGCTTCCTTCCCTAGCAAACCACCTTCTGTCGTCTATACAACAGAGAACGTGAGGTCAAGAGACTGAGGAATATGTCCAAAGTTAAATGAAGGAAGAAGCAAAAAGAGAAGTTTAAATGCTTAAAGATCAAGAGATAAATCCCAGGCTATACAGATAAACCAATAAAAGATTAAAGACAGAAGGATTTTTTTTTTAAATCTCAAAAAAACATTAAAATTCATTGAATAAATACTATCTTATGAAGGAAAACTAACTTACATCATACAGGGAAACAATGAATCCTGATTTCTCTACCATGTATATGTAGATATGTATGTGTATGTGTATATGTATCTGTATATGTATACATACACACACATATATGTGCATATATTTACATTTACTTTGGTCGATTTATTTTATAATAACCTCAAGTCAGAAAGACTCAAGTTGAATCCTGTCTCAGATATTAACTATCCTGGGTAAGTCATTTATGCTGTCTCAGACTCTGTTTCCTCAGTTGTAAAATGAGGATCATACAAGATCTAACTCATAGAGTTCTTCCAATGATCAATGAGACAGTATACTTAAAGCCCACTTTGAAAACCTTAAAGTGTTACCTAATTGATATGATGAGGATGACATGAATAACATTGCTGGATGTTATTATTGTGTATTAAGGATTCAACTAAGATTCATGAGAACACTAGACCATGTTCACTAAACATTAATTGAGCACCAATTTTGCACCCATCACTGTACACACACAACTTGTAATATTACATGCCTATTTTGACTTACTTAAATCATCATTGCATACAATGTATATCTATCTACTCTCATGTTCATTATTTTCTATGTAGCGCTATGTTAGCATCAATAAGCAAAGACAACAGAAAATTTCTGACAGTTAAGAAGATGATGACCCATATATTCCAGCCAGCCTATGAAACTACAATTTAATAAGCAAAAAATAAAACAAGAAAATAACTTCACCCAAATGTATAGATTAAGTTGAATTTGGAAAAATAATAAAACTAAAGCAGTCACTTAAAAACCCAGGCAATTGATCTTGACTTCCTTTCCCCTGAGTTTTCTACTTTGGGGACATCTTATAATAGTGGTAAGATGACCTAGATATGCTCATATGAATTGCTCTCTTTACTAGGCTTAATTATGTGAAAAATAAATACATTCAAAAAGTTTGTATTTATTTCTAGAAGGAAGGTTTCCAAGTAATTTTCCAGCTTTTATAAAATTTAACTAATATTGGATATGCCATTAAAGCTATACGATCTCATAGGTCTTCATAAAAAATTCAACCAATAGAATGCAAAAATGCAATACCAATCTGTTCTGATAACAATGTTGACAGATACATTAAATAAGCAAAGGTGCAGAATCAGAACTATAAAACCAATGTAGGTTATTTCGAGACACCATCTATTACATGAACCATAACTGCCATTTGGTTAATGACTTTCCAATCATTTCTTGTAAAGAATCCTCTCCATAGTAATAACATTGACTTTTCTACACTAAGGCTAGGATTAGCAATTTTTGAGGCAGGGAGCTATTTCTTTAAATGGTATAGACTATGATTGCATTAAAATGCTATCTCTGCTACTTATTAATTCACCAAAGTCATTCTGTTTAAGTCTTTCTGCAAGTTACTTAAATGCTTTTAACCTCATTTTCCTCACCTATAAAAAGGGACTTATGAGTATTTGCACTCCCTACTCTAAAGGGCTGTTGTTGGAAGAGGGAATTGTAAACCTTAAAATACAAAGTAAATGTGTTATGATTATTAATATCATAATTTTGAAAAAATTAAGTTCTGGAATTAGTGATCCAATAGTTAAGAAGTCCCCATAAACATTTAAATGAGCAGAAGTACAAGTAATGGATATATTGACCGTCCATTCTCAAAAAGAACCAAAATGACATCACCATGCTAGAGTCAAGTTACAATGTATCCACCTGTGGCGGATCAGACCAATACAAGCTCGGAATGCTCTACCACAGGTCGAGCACAAATAGTCTATGTGAACATTTGAGGTGGATTCTCTAAATCTGCTCATCCTTAGTGTCCTTTGAGTTTTGCTCATAGAGTACAGCCCCTTATCTGATGTGGACACACCATGGTGAGCTGTGCCAGTGTCTCCCCTATCATGCAATCAATCAACAGATATACAGGTGACCTTGAATCATGAAAATCTGGGTTCAAGTGCTAACCCTAATATCTACCAATGGTATGACTGAGCAAATCATTTAATCTCTCAGTACTTAGCTCACTTTTTAAGATTATATAAATTACAGAGTAGTTTTAGTTCTGCTTTGGAAGAGAGAGCTACCTTTATCACTGAAATGAGAACTGTGAACAAAAAAAATGGTACCATACGCTCCAATTATGTTAAATGATTATAACACATCTATTTCATACTAGGCAATGGTCTGGATGCTAAGGATATAAAGACAAAATATGGTAATGAAACAATGCCTGCCCATAAGGAGCCTATATTTTACACAATGGAACTATTCACAGCTTGTCCATTGATTGATTACCTAAAGAGTATCTTGAAACAGTTCTGTCATTATGTATCATCCTCTTATCCTCTCAATCAGATTACAAATTTCTTAAAAATAAGACTTCACTTTCTTCTTTTCTCTCCTCTTCAGTAACAAGTGCTATGTTGAATATGCTCTCAAATAACATATGGGATTTTTTTATTGACAAATGGAAGTGTAAGCAAAATTTAAAAACCAGTGATGGCTTTGGAAATACTCTCCTTAACCTGATGCGTCCCTAGATGCCAATCCTACTCAAAGCACAAGGAATTAATTTCAACAACTGTAATATTCGGGGGGTTTGGGTGAAGCTACTCAGAAAAATGTTTCCCGGCAAATATTTTTGATTGTGACATGTATATGAGTGCCTCACCTTTTCCAATTTAATAATTTGAACCAGTGACTCTGTTTAGGCCCAGTCATCACCTCTTTAAGTCTCAGTTTCCTCATCTGTAAAATGAGAGGGTTGGATCAAATGACTTCTGAGACTCACCTCCCACTGACAGAGCTCTGATTTTATCATCTTGGTTTGAAAGGGATAAGCTTTTTGGTTTCATGTTATCTTGAGTACAAGACTCTCTGGGTCTTGGCAAAATAAATGGAGCCCTTAGTTGAAATTCTATCTCAAATATTTACCAGTTATATGACTCTGGGAAAACCATCTAATCTCTCTCTCTACCTCAGTATCCTCAGCTGTAAAAAATGAAGGGGTAGAATTCAGTGGTCTCTAAGGTCCCATACAAGATTTAAATCTATAATTTTATGAGTCATTTTGCTTAGGTCTCATTCTCTCTTTCAAATATGAAAAAAGTGGAAGGGGAGAAAAAAAGCAAAATTAAATTTGGTTTCATGTCATACAGTAGAATGTTCAGGGTTGTTAACATACTAAACCTCTTTCTCTAGAAATAAAAGTCACTCATATTCACAGTGGGGCAACATGCTACCCTTTCCCCTGGAAAATAATCCTGCATTAGTATTAGCTTATCTAAAAAATGCCTCTCATTTCTAATTTCTAATGTTGTTCAAAGAACTACAGGGACAGAGCCTAGAGCTTGTGCTGTTCTGAGAGATAGAGACTTTGCCATCCTGACTTAATCAAATCTTGTGTATTCTATAGACTCTGCTACAACAATGGCTTTTAAAAAATCCCTCCGTGAAATGAGATGACAGTGAAAGTGATCCTGTTTCTAGGATTGCTTCGCATAAAATGCATTAGATTCTTTCAGTTTCATACAGTTACAGGGGGGAAAAATCCAACAATATTTCCAACAGCAAAGAAATGAGCAGTGTCACACAACTCATCTGGAGAGTATGGGGGGAGGGGACAAGCCTCCATTTCATCTAATGAAATTTGTGACAAAAAGCTAAAGCCATTCTAAGCTTTCACCCTCTAAAACACCTTTGGTTTTGGCTGGGTTAGTCTAAAAGCTTAGGTTTCCCCCCCCACAGGCACATCCTTGAGGAAATTTTTATTTAATTCTCTGATATGAAGTGTCTCCCATTTTTTGGTTGGTGGGGCACCTCATACATAGACAACTGCACTGTGGAGGGAAGTACTGAATTAACTACTTAAAAAACAAATTGAGTTATCTCAAAGACAAGATTCATAAGTAAGATTATTGAGCAAAAAGTAGTCTTTGAGATGGTTTGGTACAAACTCGTCATGTTACAGACAAAGAAATTGAATCCATGAAAAGTGAAATGTTTTTTTTCCAAAGCTATTTGAATAAGCATCTAGACCAGAAATCCAGGCCAAGACCTCTGATTCCAAATTTAATGCTCTTTCATAAGCACATGAAGATATTGTCTAGCATAAACATCTCATTTGGCAAATGAGGAAACAGAGACCTGTGGAGGTTGAATGATTTGCCCAAGGTAACCAAGGTAATAAACTTCTAAAGGGGAGATTTGAATCCAGGTCCTCTGACTCCAGAAGCAGTTCCATTTCCTATTTGTATCATGTTGCCTCCTCACCCATATTCTTGTAACTGACAATAGTTAATATTAGCACTCAAATTTTCAATTCATCTCAAGTAAAACCTGACACATAATTCCATTCCATAAAATTCATAAAATTCATTATTAAACCTGTGCAAAGACTTGTAATTTTTGAATGCAGTATGTTCAATAAGATTGAAGGTTTTCATTACTAAGCTTCATTGGTAGCAGAACTTTCTGCATAATCACCTGCTTTCATTCAGTGGTGGAGGAATGATCTGGAAACTTCAACTTTTCAACACTTTTTTTTGAGGGCAGTGCAGGACAAAGAATTTAAAAGATGTGTGTTTACAGAAACAGGAAAGAATATTCTAATCACAAGGACCTGAAAAAAGTTCTGACTCTTCTAACTTCACTTGTTCAACCTTCATTTTTGAAGGGGACCAGTGACATCACAGGGTGATGGGTTGACTCCATTGTGAATTAGATTTAAGGGGGGCAGAGTTTCAAAGTCGTCAGCCTCACTCTCTCTTTCAGAGTCATCATAGTCCAGTGGCAAGACAAAAGTCAGGATGACTGGGATGGATCTGGATCCAGTGAATTACCTTGGTGTCCTTAACGTTAAGTCTGACCATGCTCTAAGTGGCTCCACAGCTTCAGCCACCTTTATGGCTATTGGAATAAATTGCTATCATCCACTTATTCTGCCAGGGAAAGTCTTCACATGTTTGAGTTAGACTTCCCCCTAACTCACTGATGAATTTGTGGCCTGCTGGTTACCCTCAACCTAGTTTAGCCCATCTGCAGAGATGGTTTTACCAGCATGTGGTTGCTCCACATGCTACAGCATCTTATAGAGCCACAGGTGAGAGGTGAGTGAGAGGTAAATAAGCAGCCCTGAAAAGGGCTCATCAAGCACACCAGATGCCCTAGTCCTCCTGAACACCCCATACACTTCACTTTGGGAGTCATTGAAAAGAAAAACATTATAAGAAGCCTTAGCAGCAGGGCTGTGTATTAGATAAAAAAGTTGACTTGAAACTTGGAAGACCAGAATTCCACTTCGGATACATACTGGCTAGGTGATGCTAGCCAAGTCTTTTAACTTCTCACTGTTCCAGGCAGCTCACCCATACATGTAAATGGTAGAAAAGGTGCTGACCTGCACTGACAGAGTGAATTTCCCCATTTAGGAGTTCCCAGTACAAATGAAATTACATGTCCAATCCTTTTCCTATAGGCAGTATGAAAATATTTTCATGAAACAAAAACTATATGGTCCTAAATGAGCAATTCCCAAATTACTCAAAAGTCTTCTTTCCTTTAAAAAAAGTCATTCAGCAGACAATGTTTTGAGATACTTCTGATAAGAGAAGGCAATGGTTAACATTTTGCTATAGAGATGTTTCATTACTTTCATAAATTTCAGATAGATTCGCAGGTAACTAATTCACATTATAAAAAGTTTCTTCAACTTCAGAAAAGGATTCCTACCATGGTTCCTTTAAATAGCAAACCTCCCACAGAAAGAAGTATTTATTTACAGATCATTAACTGTTGGGGAAGAGAGTACAAACTTGAGTTACATATGATTGACAGCTTAATCAGAATTGAAGATAAACCATCCCTGCAGCCAGGTGTAGAGGTCTGGAAAGTAGATTCATAAATGGCTGAGCTAGAAGGAACCTAAAACATCACCTAATCCAAGTCGTTCATTTGAGCAATGAAAAATGTGAGGTCAGAGAAGAATTATCTCCTCGAGATCACAGAGCCTAGTTAAAGGGACTTGTAGGATTACAATCTAAGGTCTCTGACTCTCAAGCCAGTGTTCTTTCTACTATGCAATACAATGATCCTTCTGATCTATTTTATAAATATTTTATTTATCATTCTTAAGGAATATAATATATATTTATTAATCATCCACTATGTGGAGAACCTTGTATTAAGCACAGGGGAACATCCAAAGTTTAGAAGAGACACCGTCTCTACCTACAAAGAATTTATACTCCTAGAAGGAGTGGGGAGGAGAAGGAAAGCATGAGAGGAGGAAGGGCAATGAATGACATCCACTAAGTTTTAATACATCATTCAATTTAACAAATATTTATTGAAGTCCTACTGAGGAAGCTCAGTGGTGCTGTGGATAGAGCACCAGTTCTAGAGTCAAGAAAACTTATCTATCTGATTTCAAATCTGGTTTCAGACACTCACTAGCTATGTAGCCCTGGACAATTCACAGTCCTGTTTCCTTCAGTTTCCTGATCTGTAAAGTGAGGGGGAGAAAGAAATGGAAAACTACTGCCCAGAAGACACCAAAAGGGGTCATGAAGAGTAGGGGATGACTGAAAAAAAAAACTGAATAATGACAAAAGCATTACTATGTAATGGAGCTGCAAAGAGAGAGAGAATTACAAACCAGTGCTATGTGAAGTCTTTGAAAAAGCCAGTGGAAAAATGACCGAAGGTCAATAAATACTTTAGTTACAATGAAGATATTAATAGGGTGATAAATCTGTACAGAATGAACCTGAAAGAATAAAAGAATGATTACAGAAGATGGTATAGGTCTGGAAATTGAAGTGAAAAGAAAAAGTAGATTTACTTCTCCAGGACCAGTTGTCAGGAACCAAGTTGTTAAGAATGGAAAGGGTGACAAGATTTGCAATATCTGGGGGCAGAGCCAAGATGGTAGAATAGAAGGATGAACCTGCTCTAGTTCTCCCCGTATAACCCATAAAATACCTGTAAAAAATGAGTCTAAACAAATTCTAGAGCAGCATAAGTCACAAAATGACAGAGTGAAACAGATTTCCCTCCCAAGACAGTCTGGAATGCTGAGAGGAAAGGTCTATCACACCATGCTTGGAACAGAAAACAACTCAGCCTGGGTCATGCAGCAAAGACAGGACTGGAGCAGGCTTCAGGGCTCATGGGTAGCAGCTGTGTTTCCCAGATTTTCAAACCCACATATGCCAAAAACAGTTTCAAAGGTCAGTAAAAAAAGGTCTTTCACCTGGGTGAGAGGGAATGTGGTTCTGCTACAACCTGGCCCCAGGGTGGCAGCAGCTACTGTGTCAGCAGCATCCACTTTTGGAGCCCTTGGACTAAAGACCCTGGGTCTCAGTCCTGAGAGGCAGTCCTGGAGAGAGGAAGAGCACTGGCATGGCAGGGCTGGTGGTAGCTGTGGAAAGGGAACCATACTCACAGTTCCAAGGGAGAAAAGAGGTTAGGTTGCTCACAGACCAGAGGGCAGGCCAAGAGAGGAGTAAACTTGATTGAATCACCTTGGAGGAACTGAGAACTTACAGGTCCCTAGAGATATCTCAGAGAACATCTGCACAAAACCTCTGAAGCCTAACATAGTATACCCTCCACATGACAAAGGATTAAAAAGTCAAGTAACTGGCTGAGAAAATGCCCAAAAAAGGGGGAAAAAAATAACACTGCAGAAGGTTACTTTCTCGGTGAAAAGGTATTTTCTTCTATCCTTTTCAATGATGAAGAACAAAGCATATCATCAAAGGAAGACATCAAAGTCAAGGCTTCTACATCCAAAACCTACCAAAAAGAATATGCAATACTCTCAGGCCATGGAAAAGCTCAGAAAAGATTTTGAAACTCAAGTAAGAGAGGTGGAGGAAAAATTGGGAAGAGAGATGAGAGTGATACAAGAAAATTATGAAAAACAAGTCAATGGCTTTCTAAAGGAGATGCAAAGAAATGCTGAAGAAAATAACCCCTTTAAAAATAGACTTCCTCAAATGGCAAAAGAGATACAAAAAACCAATGAGGAGAAGAATGTTTTAAAAAGCAGAATTAGACAAATGGAAAACAAGGTTCCAAAGCTCACTGAAGAAAATAGATTTTCTAATAAACAGAATGGAACAGATGGAAACTAGTGACTTTATGAGAAATCAAGAAATTATAAACAAAGCCAAAAGAATAAAAAAAATAGAAGACAATGTGAAATATCTCATTAGAAAAAGAACTGACCTGGAAAATAGATCCAAGAAAGATAATTTTAAAATTATTGGTCTACCTGAAAACTATGATCAAAAAAAAAAGAACTTAACCATCATGTTCCAAGAAACTATCAAGGAAAACTGCCCTGATATTCTACAACCAGAGGGTAAAATAGAAATGGAAAGAATTCACTGATGACCTCCTGAAAGAGATCTCAAAAGGAAAAATCCTAGGAATATTGTAGCCAAATTCCAGAGTTCCCAGGTCAAGGAGAAAATATTACAAGCAGCCAGAAATAAACAATTCAAGTATCATGCAAACACAATCAGGATAACACAGGATTTAGCAACTTCTATACTAAGGGACTAGATGGTTTGCAATATGATATTCCAGAGGTCAAAAGAGCTAAGATTAACATCAAGAATCACTTACACAGAAAAACTGAGTAGAAAAAATGGAATTTCAATGAAATAGAGGACTCCCAAGCATTCTTAGTGAAAAGACCAGAGCTGAATAGAAAATTTGAATTTTAACTACAGGAATGAAGAAAAACATGAAAAGGTAAACAGGAAAGAAAAGGGACTATTAAAGCTGAATTATTTATATTCCTACATGGAAAAATGATATTTGCAACTCATGAGACCTTTCTCAGTATTAGGGTAATAAGGTAATACATTATGTATATATATAGATATATATATATATCTATATATATATACACACACATATATATAATATATTATATTGTATTATATTATATATTATATTATAATTATTATATTATATATTATATATAATGTATTATATATGTACATATTATATACATATATGTGTGTGAATATATATGTATACATATGTGTGTGTTTGTGTGTATGTGTATAGTATATATGTGTAGGTATAAGTATATGTGTATGTGTGTATATGTATGTATATGTATATATATATATATATATATATATATATATATATATGTATATGTATATAGAGAGAGGGGGAGTGGCACAGGGTGAATTGAATATGAAGGGAGGATACCTAAACAATAAAATTAAATTTTGAGAGGAACGTACTGGGAAAAAGAGAAAGAGAGAAGTAGAGTACAATAAATCATCTCACATATAAAAGGCAAGAAAGTTTTTACAATGGAGGGGAAGAGGGGGGAGGTGAGAGGGAATAAGTGAGTCTTATTTTCATTGGATTTGGCTTAAGGAGGGAATGACACACATTCAGCTGAGTATGGAAACCTATCTTACCCTAGATGATGGCAGAGGGGGAGGGGATAGGAGAGGGAGGATAATAAAAGGAGTGGCAGATTGGGGGAAGGGATAATAGGAAGGAAATACTGTTGTGGGGGGACAGGTCAAGGGAGAGAATGGAATAAATGGAGGGCATGACAGGACAGAGGGAAATGTGTTAGTCTTTCACACCATAACTGTTATGGAAGTGTTTTGCATGACTACACATGTATGACCTATATGGAATTGCTTGCTTTCTCAATGAGGGTGGGTGGAGAGAGAGGAAGGGAGAGAACATGAAACTCAAAGCTTTAAAAATGAATGTTAAAAATTGTTTTGCATGCAATTGGGAAATAAGTTGTACAGGCAATGGGGTATAGAAATCTTTCTTGCCCTACAGGAAAACAGAGGGAGTGGGATGAGAGAAGGGGGTGAAAGATGGGAGAACAGACTGGAGGAAGGGGTAGATGAGGTGCATGCTGTCCTGGGGTAGGAGGAAGGGAAAGATGGGGATAAAATTTGGAATTCAAAATCTTGTGGAAGTAAAATGTTGAAAACTGAAAATAAATCATATTAAATTTAAAAAATAAAGATGGAATCTACTTTCCTCAGAAACTAAGACAGTAGAGAAAGGGGTCTTCTAGTGTCTAAGGTGGTTACATTTCTGTTCTTGCTATAATTTTTCTGTAAATGTTCTTTTGTGAAATCTAATGGATGTTACTTGGAGAAACATATTGGGGAGATGGTAACGATTAAAATTTTATTGGAGAGATGTTAACTAGTGATTGATATAAGGAATACACTCAATGGGAACTCCAATAATAGTAGATAGATTTAGTTTTATTAGTTTAGTTTAGAATTAGTAGAAAGACAATCCTCAAATGCTTTGTGTTACCTGTGCAATTTGAGTACTCTTGCTTTGGAGTCCTGGCCTGCTAGTTTGAGTGAGGGTTGATAAAGTGAACCCTAGAACCTATGTGTTACATTAGAATACCACTTGATTCAAAAACAGCTATGAATTAGAGCTTAAAAAAAGCAGAAATTTAAGAGAAACATTTTTTAAGTTTCGAAAAAGGAGAGCAGATTGGTTGCTTCATATTTAACTACTTACTTTCTAACAGAAAAAACAGAAAATAAAATTATTCTATTCCATAAATGAATCCTTCCAATAGCAATATAAAATCCCCACAGTCAAAAGCAAATACTAGCCTACCAAATGAAATGGAATAAGCAAAAATGCTACATGCAGTAGAGTGGAGACTCCAATTTTAATAGTTCCCTTTTCCAGAATGTAAAGACAACATGGATCAACATACAAAGCAGAGACAGGGTACATATTCCATCTTCATCATAGTCACTTGATAAATGTATGTTGAATTGAATTTGTTAAATTAATAAAAGGAACCAACAGTTGGAGACTACGTCCTTTTTTAATTTAAAGAAAATAAGATAAAAATCACAAATCAAGGATAAGGGAAATATTAAAGCTTCTTATGAGCAAGTTATCATGGAGGGAGAAAGTCATGTGTTTATATGTTTTGATCAAGAGAAACAAATGAAAAGGATTGTTTTTGTTTTCTGTAAGAAGTCAGTGTGGATTTAGTCACCAAACCCTCTGAAAGTTTCCATAGGAACAATAGTTTCCTGTTAACTCTTTTGCCTAAATGAATTTGTTTTATGAGTGTGTGTGTGTGTGTGTGTGTGTGTGTGAGAGAGAGACAGAGACAGAGAGAGAGAGAGAGAGAGAGAGAGAGAGAGAGAGAGAGAGAGAGAGAGAGAGAGGGAGAGAGAGAGAGAGTGAGAGAGGGAAGGAAGGATGGAGGGAGGGAGGGAGAGAGAGGGAGAGAGAGAGAAAGCCCAGTTCAAAGAAGAGGAGAAAGAATTGCTTTTGAGAAATCTTAAACTACCTAAACAACCTTCAGATGATCAAAAAGGTCAGAGACAAAGGGAAAGACCAAACCAGAAGCAATCTATTTGGAGGGCTTGGTGAGAAAAGATGAATTTAGATAGAGTGCTGAAAAACAGAAGCAGAAAAGTATACAGCTTCACACCAGTAATGAGTGAGAAGGGGTTATTTTAGCTAACCTAAGCACTAACTTAGCAAAAGCAGAGGCTCAGTTTTTTGGAGACTAGCTGTAAAACAAGCCTTGATACTAGCCCTCTCAGACTAGGGGAAGGGAGGCTTGCAGGAGAGATCATCAAGTATAGTTTGTTCTTTACTTAAAGCCTTATCTTTGAGAAAATTTAGGGAAATATTTGGTGCTTTTTGCAAACTTAATTGCTGTTGTTTGAGCACAGCCTTTGATAATTGTTCTAATAACTTGACAAATGTTTATTTCTGAGCAGTTATCTATTACATGAATTATAAAGGCATATTTAGAAGCAGCCTAGGAAGTAGATAGAAAACTAACCTTGAAGTCTGGAGAACCCAAGTAGAAATCACGTTTATTAGCTATATGTGTACTCCTGGCCTTCAACGTGCTTAGGACTTAGCTTCTAAATCTTAGACCATTAGAGATCTAGGTTGACAAAAGGCGTTCCCACACCAAGCAAAAATCATGCAAGTATTTATGTAAAAATAAAGGACATGAAGAAAGACGCTATCTGCATCCAGAGAAAGAACTGATAAATAGAAGAATGTATAGAATAACGAATGATAGCCATCTCTAGGGCAAGGGCAGGGGGAGAAAAAAGGAAAAAAAGAAATTTGCAATATAAATATATCATATGTTTAAAAGGAATCACAAGTTGCACATAATAGGTTTGCAGTTTCATGTACAATCATCTTTTTTATTTTATTATGTTATGGGGAAAATTCTATTGTTACTTTTCTTTTGCTATTTCATTAAAAGCACGTAAAGCTATAATAAAACTAATAAATTCAATAAATAAAAATTTAAAAACAGAATAATAAATAAGCTTTTTGTCTATGACAGTTAATGATATTTCTGAAGTTCTTTAAAGACCCTCCATTAGAAAAGTACAGTAGAAAAGATACTGAAAGAGGTGTTAATTTGGATTCTCCTGCTAATAAGCTATGTCTTCTTTCCAAAAACTTTGGAACTTACTTCCATTTGTCTTCATGACATGAATATCCTCTGCATCATAAGCTACTAGTTCTAACTAATACCTAGTTTCCTCATGTCTAAAAATGAAGAGTTTAGATTATTTGAACTCTAGGGTCCTTTTCAGCCCTCCAGGAGAGGTCTCATTCTATAAGCTATCAAGATTGCCATCTAATGGCAAAAAATATGAACTGCAAGTACACAATACTGGAACCCAGAAGAGGTGCAAAAAGGGAGGGTTAAGGTAATTTGTAGGTAGACACAATGCTGCCTCCAGAAGATTAAAACAAAGTGTCATTATTTCTTTGTCTTCCTAACATGAATATCCTCTGCATCAAAACTACTCTGAAAACTAAGATAAGGCAAATCAGTGGCATCGATCAGTTCCTGGATTCTGATCTAAACTGCAGGAACCAACTCTAACAGTAAAGATATCAAGGTGAATGAAGGGGGAAAGTGAGATCCAGCAAATGGCTATAGACAAGAGACTGCATTTACAACACCCCACACTTTAAAATAAAAAGACCTTTAGATTTAATCTTGATTTTTTTTCAAGCTGCCTTTGGTGATTTGTTCAATTGAAAAAATAGGAAGACTCATCAAAACCTTTTCTTCCTTAAAAGCAAAAATCTACTTATACTATAATGGGGAAAAAAAGAGGAAAAATCGGAATAATTTTGATGGAATATAGTATTATGTATTGTGGAAGATGAGAAAGAAGAAAAAAAAGATAATTTAATGGTTCACTAAAATGCAATTCAACAAACACTTATAATATTCCTATTATGTGCCATATATATACTATACACAGTTCTGGGCATACAGAAATGAAAACAAAATAGTTCCTGCCTTTGCAAACTTTATATTTTACTGGAGGAAACCAATATAGAGAAAGATAGGCAAAATATTTTTTTCAGTGTTTGAAATGATTTGCTTTCCACATGCCCAGCTCACCTAAATGCAATTAGGTGGCACAGTAGATAGAATCCATGCCGGGAATCAGTAACTCACCTTCCTGAATTCAAATATGACCTCAGGCATTTACTGTCTGTGTGACCCTGGGCAAGTCATTCATCACTGTTTGCCTCAGTTTCCTCATCTATAAAATGAGCTAGAGAAGGAAATGGGAAAACACTCTGGTATTTTTGCCAAGAAAACCCCAAATGGGGTCATAAAGAGTTGAATATAACTGCAAAATGATTAACACATAGAAAAAGATCACCTAAAATGGAGGCAACCACTTGGGAATCTCCAGAGCCCAGCTTCTTAGAGAATATATCCAGTGATCCCCTGCTGTGGTAGTAGGAGTAGTCTCTTTTCATTGGCTGCACATCTTGAACAGACTGTTCTTTGAAACTGTCATAATGGGACAGTCTCTTGCTTTTTTTCTTGATGCATCCAAAGACTGACGATCATACACAGTTCATTCATCTTGCAGGCACCATGAACTGCATCATGAAAGAAGGATACATCTCCCTCCCACCTCTTCCTTTAGACTTTGAGGTTTGAGGCATTTCTGTTTCTGTTCTGTTTGCCCTCAGTTTCTCAGGTACAGGCAATAATGCCCACCTGACTAGAAGTTAAAGCCATGGTGACCTTGAAAATGAAATTCCAGGTATGATGGAGGCAAGAAGTATCCTACACAGGACAGAAGTACAGGAAATGGTGAGTTTCACTGGAACATGAAATGTGTAATGGGGAGCAATGTGAAATCAGACTGAAAAGAAAGGTTAGAGCTTTAAGTGATGGGCTTTAAGTGCAGCCAGCCAGACTGCATAGCAAGGAAGCCCTGAACAACCAGGGTGTCTGGGAATCATGGTCAAAGAGGGTTTGAGATTGAGAACTGAGAGCCACAAATCTAGTGTCCTTCCACTCCCCAGAGTATGAGGTGGTCCTTTTGAAGTAAATATACCATTATAAAAGCTAGGGTGCAGAGGCTCCCTCTGGGAATTGGGGAACCATAGTCAATAGGGCCATTGGTAAAGAACCTAGTAATCACAGACCCCTTTAAGGACACCAGGGAACTCTGAGGAGGGGTGAAATGTAGTATACCTGGCCTTCAGACAGTGGAGGCCTGGGTAGTCAGTGTTAAATGAAGTAAATTCAAAATAGTTGGGGAAGAGGCTACAGGAACACACTAACAGCTGAGACTATCAGGAAAGATTTCATGGAGGTGATAGCATTTGAAATGAGAGTTCAGGGGATCTAATGAAGCAAGAGAGAAAGGTGAGGAGAGAGAGAATTCCAGACAGGTAAAGGGATGGAGCCAGGAAATGAAGGAAACAGTTTCATTGGAACAGGAAATGTCTAATGAGGAGTAATGTAAAGTCAGTCTGAAAAGAAAGGTCAGAGCTACATTGTGAAGGGCTTTAAGTGTCAATCAAAGGATTTTGTGTCATACTTGGGAAGCAACAAAGAATCATTGCAACTTCCTGATTAGAGAAGTGATAGAATCAGACCTGTGTTTTAGGTGTATAAATCTGCTGGCTGCGTGGGAGACTGATTGGAAATGGAAGATAAATGGCAGAGAACTTAATTAGGAGAATATAGTAAGGTGTAGGTGAAAGGTGATAAGGGTCTTAAGTCAGGTTGTGGTCATGTGGGTAGAGGGAAGGGGAAAAATGCAAGAGGTGTCGTGAAGATAAAATGAAAAATTAAACAAAAACTAAAAAATTGGCAACCAATTGATACAGTGGGGTAAAGAATAAAATACAGAGTTTTTAGTAGATAGTGGTTAGAACTCTGAGCTTGGAATGAAGACTTACCTCCTTGAGTTCAAATCTAGCCCCAGACATTTACCTAACTTAAGTCACTTAAGTGACAAGTTACTTAACCCTGTTTGCTTCACTTTTCTCGTGTAAAATGAGCTGGAGAAGGAAATGGACAACCAGCCCAGTATCTTTGCCAAGAAAACCCCAAAATAAGGTCACAAAGAGTTGTTCATGACTGAACAACAGCAAGAAGTAAAACATTAAAGATGACTGACTTTGTAAATCTGGGTTACTGGGAGGATGGCGGTGTTCTTGTCGGAAAAAGAAGACTTGATTTCAAGGGGGGGAAAAGTGAGTTCTGTTTTGAGTAAGTTAAATTTGAGGTGCCTATATTTCATCTGGAGGAGATGTTGAAGAGAAAGTAAATAGCGACACAGTCTGGGAGCTTAGGAGAGAGATAAGGAGGTGTGTGCATGTATATTTGAGTCATTTCCATCAAGATGTGTGTATTTGAGTTACTTCTATCAAGATGATAACTGTATCCATGGGAGTTGATGAGATAACAAAGAGAAACAGTGTAAAAAGAAAAAGACGAAGGACCCCAGTGCAGAGTTCTAGGGCATGTTCATGAATAAAGGGCAGGATATGGATGAGTCAGAAGAAGAGAGTGGTCCAACAGAAGAGAATAGCATGGAAACCTAGAGAGGAGAGTATCAAAGGAAGAGGAGAGAGACACTACAAAACTGTAGAAAGATCAATGAGGGTGACGATTGAGAAAAGGCCATTAGATTTTGCGATTAAGACATCATTTAATTAAGAGACTATTCAAGATATTTAACCATGAAGGAATTTTTCATTATTATTTCTATATGTCAAAGCTCTGTAATCAACATTTTTTTTCCATTCTATCAACTCTTTAGATGGTCACTGAGAGAGTGCTAATACAAAAATTTCCACACCCTGCAGCTTTATTGGTGAAGAACACTTGGAGCTTAATTAAGCTAGTCCTTGGGACAATAACTATACACTCCATTATCGAGCCATGTGAAAGATTTTTGAGGTTGGTAGTATCTGCCAAAAATCGTCATTTAAAAGAAACACTTCTTCAATAGTCTTGATTTGTCTCATATCACTGAGGCATCAGAATACCTCAGGGGAATCCTACTTGTGAAGAAAAGGGGAGAACTATTATCCCCCAGACATCTGAACTAGGAGCAGCCAACTCTGTATGATGTGCCTGATATAGCCTTGATCATGTATTCTTTTACAATTCACATCATTGACAGATTTCCATTCATCCAAACTTAATATTTGCTCCCAGAGAAAATTTTCCTATTTTTACTTCCTTGCCCCAAGTAAATTATGTGTAGTTTCGAAAGCTTCCCTTCCCTTCCCTTTCCTTTTTTTTTTCCAAGTGAAGATAAATGTATATCACTTTCCCTGGAGCCCCTGCTCATTGGTGTTTCGTTTGCCCTGCTCTGGTTACTGCGTTGTAATTTATACACAGAGCACCATACATTTTCATTTCAAACAAAGTATGTGTTTATCCTTTGGAGGGTAGGAATTTAATTTTCTGCCTCACCCAGCAATATCATTTTAACTATGTGTTGGTAAAGTAAATGTAATGTTATTCAAAAAAAAAGGCCAAAGGGAAAGAGAAAGATTTAGGAGAAACCAGTAGGCTACATCTTTGAATATACATTTTCCCACCAACAGGTCAAAATTCTATGGTTTCACTGATGATCATAAGAAAACAGACATGACAAAGTACTTTGAAATATTCTGGGTCAGTTGAAGCAATCATTCTTTAACTTAAGAAAAAAGCTACAACGTTAAGTCCGCAAGTATTTGCTGCATATTTACTATCAGCTGAGCAATGGATGAGACTTCACAGTGTCTAAAGTCTCTTAAAGCTTATAGACAGGCTACCATGTCGACAATAATTCTAGAATTAGTGGAAAAGAGGAAGTCATTAGGATTTTAGGTATCATCGAAGATGCTCAACTATAAATGGAATCCTTCATTTCATTCTCTGTGCCCTTTGTCATTTGTTCTCCATGAAATTCTTTTATCTCTGTGCACCCCACTTCCTCAGATCCAAAATGAGGGAGTGGAAGTAAATGACCTTTGAAGTCTTGTCCATATCACACTCTTGAGTCCTTAGAACCCCCATAATGACTCAAAATGCAGAGCTGATGTGGAGTGGAAAAGGCTCTCAAATGGGAGTCAGATCTGGTCCTGGCCGTAGAATCTTCGTAAGTAGCTTAGTTGTGTGACAATGATTCACATTCATAAAGCACCTCCAAAGTTACAGGCACTGTGGTAAGCACTTTACAAATATTGTCTCATTTGATCATCACAACAGCCTTTGGGAGATAGGTGACATTGTTGTCCCCATTTTACAGATAAGGAGACTGAGGCAAATAGAGATTAAGCACCTGTCCAGGATCACACATCTAGTAAGCATATGAGGTTACATTTAAACTCAAGATATCCTGACTCCTGCCCAACACTCTAACTACTATGACTACTTACTTCACTGGTTTGTGCCTTGGTTTTCTCATTTGCCAGTTGAAAGGGTCAAACTACATGATCTCCAATCTTATTTTCACTCTGAAATTCTATGATTCTAGAATATCTCATTAGCAGATTGCGTCCCAAACTGTGAAATTCTGATGAGAAATAGATGAGACATGATACATGGTCTGGAGCTAGAAAGATTTCCTTATGTGAAGTTTATTTGCACTCCTCTTCAGAATAAATAAGCACTGAATACTTTTGACATGCCAAACACTAGGGATACAAATACAAAAGGAAGATAATGCCTTCTTTCAAAAAGAATACATTCTACTCGAAGAGTCAATGCATAAAAGAGAGTTCAACTGTGGGGCAGATCTTTAGTGGATGACAAAGCCCAGGAGTCCTTAGGGTGGAACAGCAGGTCAGATGGTATCCCTAGGTATAGAGAGTGGAGTAATATGATGGTATGAACCTTTGGGAAAAGTAGCAGAGAAGAGAGTAATGTCCAGTGGTTCACTACTCTACTGGAAGGATTATAATTACTGTCATGTCACAGACAAATGACAGTTGAATGACAGTTGCAACAGGTCCAAGGCTCAGAACGGAGAGGATGGTGGGAAACATTCAAGGAGTGGCTGATTGGGAACAGGGTGAGGAAGAGTTTAAGCTTAGCAGCATTGAGGCAACTAGTGATTGGTGGAAAATAGACAATAAGACAGAGTTGGAATAGCAGGTATTCTTTTGTGGGCTCAAATTAAGTCCTCCAGGTTTTGTATGGTCCATGCAAATGTGGTTTATCAGCAGGACAGTTGACAAGGAGATAACCAAAGTAGTCAGTTACTTGGGGTGATCCTTTTCCTTTCAAGGCCAACACTTATACCTGTACCCTCTATTCTCTCCCCTCCCATCTCCTCTGGGAGCTTACCCATCTGACTTCTTCTTCTTCTTCTTCCTCTTCTTCTTCCTCTTCCTCCTCCTCCTCCTTCCTCTTCTTCTTTCTTCTTCCTTCTTCTTCTTCTTCTTTCTTCTTCATTCTTCTTCTTCTTTCTTCTTCTTCTTCCTCCACCTCTTCTTCTTCTTCTTCTTTTTCTTCTTCTTCTTCTTCTTCTTCTTCATAAGAAAGCAGAGACAATAAGTAATTATTATTTCTCTCTCTCTCTCTCATCTTCAAACTCTCCCTATCAACTGGCTCCATCCCCATTGCTTATAAACTTATCTGTGTCTTCCCCATTTTTAAACCTCATTTATTCCATCTTCTCTACCACCTATTATACTATATTGTTCCTTCCCTTTACTCCTTGAGCCGTCTACAATTAAGTCCTCAACTTTTCTTCTCTCTCACTTATAAAACCTTCAAAAAGTTGAGTATTCAACTGAAGCTGTCTTCTCCAAAGCTACCAAGAATTTCCAAATTGACAAGTCTAATGATCTTTTCTCAATTCTGATCTTCCTTGAATTCTCTACATTTGACATTGAGAATCACAATCTTCTTTTTAAAAATTTGTTATTAAATACTAGCACTTGAATACACAATAAAAACATACTATTAACTTAAATGCTGAAACTTAAATACAAAACAGGAAAAGAAAAAAAGTATTTCCATGTGCACAGCAGAACATGAGAGAGGATTCAAATATACAGCAATAAATTTCCGTTTTAAGAAAACCTATATAATAAACACTATTTATTGTGTTGAGAGCTGTCTACCTTGCAAATTTCCTTTTGTTCTCTGCTGTGCCCTCTTTACTTTGTTCTTTCTCCCTATTCCTCCCCACATCCCAAAAGGCTACAATTAAGTGCAGATATGTGTGTATGTATGCATATATGCATGTCTATATACACATACATATGTGCACATATATACACATATACATATAAACACACAAATATACATACGTAATACAAACCCATACATATTGCTTACATATACTTAGATATCTCTAATTATACTCATATATAGACAAATACATTCATTTGCACCTATGCAAGACTATACTATACTTATTTGTCCTCTGTTTCTCTGAGGGTGACTAATCTCTTCCTTCATAAGTCCAAATATTTCCATATTTTTCCAAGTCCATCAACTAACTCATCATTTCCTAGATCACAGCAATATTCCAACCTATACTATCTAATTATTATAAATAGTCCTAAACAACAATGATGAATATGATTAACAGAGAGTGCAGTTTTCCTTTTTTTCATTAAATCTATTTTAGCTTTAACTTTGTCCAAGATGATAACTACTACCCATGCTACTTTTTCCCTAACAAATTCTACTACTGATTTTTATTTTATCTTTGTGTGTATCTCTTATTTCCTATCCCTCCTGACTCCTCTACTTTGCTTCTGTTTGCTACTTTGCCCTCCTATTATTTAATCTACCTCCCTCCTCCAATGAGAATTCTCCCATTCCCATTAATCTAAACACATTTCTGTATCCACCTTTACTCTATTCCCTTACTCTCCCCTCAAAAGATCCCTCCCATATCCTCTTCCACCTCCCTATCCTCTTCGCATTTTATTTCTTTCTAAATTTAGACTTTTATACCCTTCTTGATATATATGCATTATTCCCTCTTGAACCCATTCCTAATGAACAAGGTTTACAAAACTGTCTTCCTCCCCCATCTAATTTCTCTGGGTTGTTTCTTCCTCTTTTTAGCTATTCCTAAGCAGTACTACTTTGTAAAAATCATATCATACTCAGGTCTGCTCCAGTCTTTCTCATGAACTTCCCAATTGCTAATAACAATCTCAGACATATGTTTTACATTTCCTCATATGAAAGGTAAACTCTCTTTACTGAGTCTCTTATAATTAGTTTTTTTTATATGTACCTTGTATTTCTCTTGGATGTTATATGTCAAATCTTCTATTAAGATCAGGTTTTTTTTTTAAAACAAAATCCTGAAAGTCTGACAACTCATTAAATGTTCATTTTTTTTCATTCAACATTATGCTTAGCTTATTTTTTATCAGAGCTCTAGTTCTTTTATTCTTCAATGTATAGTGTTCTAAGTCCTGCAATCTTTTATTGTCACCATTGCTAGTCCTTGTGTGATTCTAATTGTGGCACCACCACATTTAAATTGTTTTTTCTTGTTGCTCATGATATTTTGTCCTTGAACTGGGTGTTTCAGAATTAAACTATAATATTCCTGCAGGCTTTCCTCATAGGATCTCTTTCAGGTGGTGATCAGGAGTTTTTTTTTCTATTTCCACTTTCCTCTCTTGTTTTAATGCTTCAGGACAGTTTCTTTAATTATTTCTTGTACTATTATATCATAACTTTTAGGTGGTATGATTATTCTTATGTTTTCACTTCTTGATCTGTTCTCCAGAATTGTTTTTTTTCTTATGAGATGTTTCACATTCTCTGCTATTTTTTTCATTCTTTATATTTGTTCTATTATTTCTTGGTCTCATGACTTCTCTGGCTTCCCCTTACCCAATTCTGATTTTCAAGGAATCATTTTCTTCCTTAAGATTCTATATTTCCTTTTCTAATTGGTTGACTTTCTTTTAATAATCTTGTTTTGCTTGAACTTTTTTTCAGTTTTTCCTCAATCTCTGTCATTTGATTTTTAAAGTCTTTTTTAAAAGTTTTTCCAAGCTTTCTTTTTGGGAAGATGATCATTTGATGTTATTCTTTTGAATAGGAGAGTATTTCTTTGCTTCAGTATCTTCTGAAGATAAAACCCAATTTTCTCTATTCCCATAGTAACTTTCTGTGGTTGGATTCTTTCTCCTTTGCCTGATCATTTGTTTTTTGCTATTTGTAGCAGCTTATTTCTTGTACTCATCTCTAGTCCTGGGGTATGGGGGACTGTGCCATTGGCCTCGGATCTTTTTTCAATTCTCCCCTCTGGACTGGAAATAAAACCAAGTGTTACAGCTTCCTATAAGTGCCCATAGCCAGTAGTATCCCCACCCTATCACTTCTGCACTTACTGGGCATGTGTTGGTTCATTCTCGCTCCTACCCACATTTCGGCAGCACAGCTGAGTCTGGCATTCCTTGTTGGCAGAGGTTCCCTCGATCTTCCCTGGTTTACATACCCAACTCCCCTCACTATCCTAGCTCCAGAGCTCACTGCTTGCCATTTCAGAGAAACTAGCCTGAAGATGTTTGGTCTTCACAAGGACCAGATCTTTGCCTGGAATTTTTCTTTAGATCTTCTCTAATTTCCAGAAAACCACTATCATTCCCCAACTCTTATTTATTAGAGATTAGGGTTGGAGATGTGTGTGTGTGTGTATGTGTATGTGTGTTCGTGTGTGGGTGTGTGTGTGTGTGTGTGTGTGTGTGAGAGAGAGAGAGAGAGAGAGAGAGAGGGAGAAAGAGAGAGAGAGAGAGATTCATCTATATAGAGAGATGGATATAGGTATAGATAGAGATTTATCTAGATATAGATGTATAGATGTTAGTGCACATGCATAATCTCCAACGCTTATTTCTCTATTGACTTACAACCACAAATCTCCATTTGCCTCTTGGTCATATCAAATTGGATATCTTACAGGCATCTCAAATTTACCATGTACAAAACAAAATTCATTATCTTTCTCAAAAAATCCTTCCCCATTAAATTTCCTTATTTCTGTTAAGGGCACTACCACTCTCCTAGTCACCCATGTTCACAAATTCAGTGTTCCTATGTCACTCTCATTCAGTCACATATCTAACGCATCACGTAATCTTGTCATTTCTACCTACACAGGATTTTACAGTGTAAATCTACTTCTCTCCAGTCATATAGCCAAAATTCTAGCTAAGTCCTTTACTATCTCTTTCCTGGACTATTGCAATGACCTTCTAAGTGCTCTCCCTACATTGTCTCTTCCCCTTCTAATCTATTCACTAAATAGTGATTTTCTAAAGCTTAGATCTGACCATATCACCCCTCATCTTCAGTGAGCTCCAGTGGTTCTCTGTCACCTTCTGGGTAAATATTGTCTCTTCTGTTTGGCATTTAAAACTCTTTTTAACTTGACGCAGTCATACCTTTCCAGGTTTTGTACACTTTAATCCCCTCCATGAAATCTGTAATCCACTTACATTAGCCTACTTGAAGTTCTTGGGACAGAGAACACTTTTGCACTGGCTTTCCCCCATGCTTAGAATTCTCTGGCCTCCACACCTTCATCTCTTCTTTTCCCTGACATATTTTCAGACTCAGTTCAAATATCACTTCTGCACTAAGCTTTTCTTTGTCCTCTCAGTTGCTAATGTCTTCTCCTTTCGTATTACCTTCCTCTGTCTCTGTCTCTGTCTCTTTCTCTCTCTCTCTCTCTCTCTCTCTCTCTCTCTCTCTCCCCCCACCTCCTCTCTGTACACACATATATACATGTATATATACATATATATATATACACATATAAAATCCCTGCCCCAAGGAAACATTATATATGTGTATACATACATATATAATATATGCACACATACACATATTAATGCATGTATACAGATATATAATATGTTCTTGAGAACAGAGAATTTTTTTTTGTTTTTCTTTGTATCCTTAGCAATTTTTAGCAATGCATTTCTAAATGTCTGGCATATAGAAAGTGCCTAATAAATATCTTTTGACTGACAGTTCCGAATTCAAAGCCAGATCTCCAACTATTAAGTCACCTAGCTATCTCTGTGAAAACTTACTCTTTGTATAAAAATGACTCTTTGGAGAGAAAAGTCTAAGTCCAAATTTCAGCTTCTTCCCTATAATTTCAGTAAAACTCATTCATATTATAATTTGTCCTGATACTAGCATTTCTTTTTTTATCCCTAACAATTCAAAGTAGTTTTGAGTCAACAAACTGTTGTCTCAAATAGCCTGCGTTCCAATGTTCAGTAAAGTTCAACTAGGCAAAATGAGTTCCATCTCCAAAATGTTGAGCTCAAAATAGCCATGACACATCCAGTTGGAGATGTTGAATAGATATAAATGACAAGGTGATTCAAAATGCAAACCAAGTAACAAGCTCATGGGGGATAATGTATGGTCAGAACTCAAGGCTTAAAACAGGGAATATCTAATTGCTGAAGTAAGAAAAGTAGTAGATAAACCTAGCTACCATACTATGATCTACTAGAGATAGTTTGCTTGGCTGCTAGTCTTGTATGTAACACTGCCTTCTATGCTTGGATGACATATTTATAATCCCCCAAACACTGCTCAATTTGGTTCAGTTCTAGAGGAATTTATTCAAGTTTGTAAGGTTATGATTTCATTTTTAAAAGATCACATTTTTTTTCCCATATACTCTCAATGGGCCCTAAAACTTGGAAGACTTTTTTTATAATGCAACTTAAAGATGTGTTCTTTTTCTGTCATTTCTCAGTTATATCTGACTCTTTGTGACCCCACTGGGGTTTTTTGGCAAAGATACTAGACTGACAGCCTATGAATGATTACTTGTGTACTGGGGAACATAAATTTGGAATTGTCATCCTATAGCACTTAAACCTAAAGGATTCTATGAGATCCAGTGATTTATAGTACTAATGACAGGAAAAGCAAGTAAGTTTGTATATAAGTGAATGTATTTACACAAATGAAATTAGGACTAAAGATTGTACCCTGAAATGTTTGTAGACTGGCAAGATCCTTAGCAAATTGATTAGGGTCATTTTATGTTTGTGAACATAATCTGTTTATTTAACTATCTCATTAACTTATTTTTTGCTAATTAAGCAGGCTATGCTCAACTTTCATAAAAACATGTGAATTTGTCTTAGCAGCATAAAGCTCACAGATGTGTGGCATCAATCCAATGGATGGGACATGACCAAATACTGTCTTGGCATAAAAAATGGCACAGGAAAAGAGTATTTCAACAGATAAGGCTGTTTCCTTTGCCGACCACTGTTCTCCATAACTGTTTGCTTCCTTCCCCTGGTCCCACACCTAGAGGCTCTAGGTGTTTTCTCTACTGAACAAACTACATTTCAGACTCTGGTGCTTTACCCATTGACCTGATTATCTCCCCAAAGAGCTGATTTGGACTCTGCTATCAGCCCTTTCTGCCCTACTGGGTATTCCCCATGATCTATCATTGAACTCAAACATTTTTTCCCTGCTTATCCTTCAACTGGCTTCTAAATGAATGTTCACACACAACTTTTGCTTTGTCTGGAAATACATTTTCATGGAGGTGAAGTAAGACAAATGTGCTGTCTATTATGGAAGCATGCTAAGTCCCACCATGTTTCCCCTTTGAAGAAAATATTAAAATAATATTACAGTTATCCCTTACACATCCAGGGGTTAGGTGGATGATTCCCTTGTGATCTGGAAAATCCATGTAAAATTTTTTGGCCCTCCCTTCATACCTGAGAAGATATCTGAATTATTATGGTACTGAAAGATAAAATATGTTGATATCATACTATACTATACATACATTGTATGCATTTCTGAGTTTTTAAACTTCTGTGTCATCTACTAGCCTTTGCATGTCATCTCCTGTTTCCATAAAACTCCCTGAAAATTCCCATTTAATTTCTTATGCTGCCAGTGATATATCAAAACCACAATGGAGAAAGTCACTATGTGAAAGGAACAATTGTAGATTGATATTTTTATCTTAAATTCTTCTTTTTTAATCCTTTTGTACCAAGATTACCAAAGGCATAACCAGTTTCTAAAGGGACACTAAGTCAAAGTTAAGGTGAATAACACTTCTGTTCTAATTTTTGGAGAGCCAGTTGTTAAACATTTGCCACATAACCCCACCGACGTGTGATGAAATGGTGCCTTTCATATAACATCTCTCATGTCAGCATATGTGACATTTTGTACCCAGGTATACATCTCTCCACTAAGACCTGGAAAGTGTTTTGTGTTCTATCCTCAGAGCCAAACTTACAGTATTTCATAAATAACAGTTGATATAAAATTGCAAGAGGCTTTGGAAGTCATCAATTCAACCACCTTATTTGGCAGATGGATGAGGAAACTGAGGCCCAGAGAAGGGAAGTAATCTGTCTCAGGCACCATATTTAGTAACTGGCAGAGTTGGGCACATGAGTTTGGCTCCCATGATTTGAAGTTCAACTCCCCATGTTCAGAATGCTTTGCATTAAACCTCACTGTGTCCCTTAATCTGAGGTCACAGCCCATATAATTATTTTAATTTATGCAATTATTATAGAACATACATCGTTCTCCTGGATTTGCTTTCTATCATTTAATATGAGGTCAGTTACAATTATTCTCATTAATACTATTATAGTCATGGTGCATATTTTTTTCTTTCTTTGAAATCTATCAAAGGCAGCTAAGTTGAAGAGTAGTTAAAGCCCTGGGTCTGGAGTCAAGAAAACCTGAGAAAGGCACAACCTCTAATTGCTTCAGTTTCCTCAATGGTAAAATGGGAATAGGAATAGCACTGATACTGCCAAGTTGCTGCAAGGATCAGAATTTGTAAAGTGCTCAGAACAGCGCCTGGAACATAATAGGCACCATATAAATACTTATTTATTTCCCTTCTCCTTCCCCATCAATTCATGTTTTTCCTTATTTTTTTCATTTTCTTCATTTCTTATGGCACAATAAAATTCCATTGCGTTCATACGTCACAGTTTGTTCATTCCCCTATTGGATACCCACTTGTTTTTTTGGTTTTTTATGTTTTGTTCTTGTTCATCCTTTTCTACCATGAGTCTGTTATGAATATTTTGATCTATATGGGACCTTTCTTTTTGTCTTTGACTTCCTTGAGGTACATGCCCAGCATTGAAAGATATGAACAATTTAATAACTTCTTACATAACTCAAAAGTGTTTTCCAGAACTGTTGCCCCAATGTACAGTGCAATCAAAAGTATATTAGGGTAGATGTTTCCCCACGGCCTCTCCAACACTCATGTCTGTCAATTTAACAGGCATAGTGTAAAAACTCAAGATTGTTTTAATTTGGATTTCTGATTATTAGTGATTATGGAGCATGTTTTTATATAAATGTTGATTATATATTTTTTAAACATCTCAAAAGTGAAAGTTGTAGAACTGTCCTCACTAGTCTTGGCCTTGGAAGAAAAGAAAAATTAATCTCATTCCCATCTTTATAGAAATTGAAGATTTGGGGCATATAATATTTTATAAACTTACCCTTGGTTGATTTGATAGTTTGATTGAACTGACTTTTATTTTGTCTTTTATCACAAGAAATGTGTGGGGAGGAATGTTAGAACATTATTATTTATTGTATATAATTACATATTATATATAAATGTATATAATAACAACATATAAATTATTGTTCATAATGTAAACTATTTAGAAAATGAAAGTGGCATAAAAACTAAAGATGCCAATAAATATTTTTAAAACAGAAAACTTCATATCTTTAGAGTATTTATGTGTTTGGAAATTTCTATGTTATATATTTATATAAATTTACTCTATATCTTGATATTCATTTTTTTCAAAGTTATTTACTGCAAAAACAATTTTCCTACTTTTCTAATTCTATCTAGGAGTGATTTTTTTCATGCAAAAGATCTTTATTTGTATAATGAAAATCAATTGCTTTCTTTTTCATGATTACTCTCTCCTCCATCTCTTGCTTGGTATTAATTCTCCCCTAATTATAGTTGTGAAAGTTATCTCCTTCCATTCTCTTCTAATTTTGTATATGACATGACCTTTATATTTATGTTACCTATCCATTTAGAGCTGAGGACAATATGTGGTTTGAGACGATGATGTATGCTTATTTTCCAACAAAATACTTTCCAGTTTCTTCAGCAGTCCTTGTCAAATAGAAATCCTTGCTTTAGCAGTTTATGTCCTTGGGTTAATTGAAAATCTCACTTTCGTATTCATTTGCTTGTAAGTCTTGCTTGCTCAAACACTTCTGCTAACCTCCTTTTCAGTTTTTAAAAAAAATTTTCTTCTACTTTTAATTTTTTTCTGGTCCACAAGAATGGATATATTAGGATTAGCATTGTTGGAGAGAACGCCAACATTAATAATATGACAGATCCATTTGGGACATGGAAGTATTCATTTCTGGATGGTGGAGTGAAGGAAGCACTCAGACAAGCTCTCCTAATATTCCCCTCCAAGCAATTTTAAAATAACACCTCAAATCAAATAATCAAAAAAAAGGTTAAGGTAAGACATTCTTTCAGCCCAAGAAAACTTAGAAGGTCAGAAGGAGAGATCTGTGACACAGGTCTAGACCAGAGACCACATGGATGAAACGTCATTTGGTGGTGGTGGTGGTGACTAAAACAGCAACTATTCAGGAACTCTTAAGACAGAGATAGTAAAAGACCCTGGCAAATGATCAGAAAGATATTAGAGGGGAGCAACTCTGTGCAAGCACTGGAACCGGGACTAGGTGATATTTGACAACTTTATTATCTATAACTATTTCTAAGTGACAGTTCAAGGATAGACAGAAGCACTTTCAGTCACAAGGGATCAGGGACCCCAAGGAATAATATTATTTCTGGGCCCAAGTGAGCAGGAGCCCAAAGGAGTAATATCAATTATAATCCCAAGTAATCAGGGACCTTTCCTGTGTAAGGACCAGAGCACAGACCTGTACAACAGTAACCACAACTTTCCCCAAATTATACCACATTGAAAATATCCAAAACTTCCAAACCCTCATAACTGTTGCTGAAAACAGTTAAGAAGCCTGAAGTTTTGGACAGCACTCCTTGAGGACACAGTCTCCCCATGCCAGGAGCAGAGCCCAACTTTAACATAAATTTTAAAATCAAGAAATAGCGGGGAGAAATGAGCAAACAAGAACAAAAATTGATCACTATGGTGACAGGGAAATCAAGACACAAATTTGGAAGAAACAAAGTCAAAATAGCTACAAGCAAAGTCTCAAAGGGGGAGAATAAGAATAACTGTAGTGCTAAAAATAAATTTCAAAATCAAATAAGAGTAATAGAGGAAAATTAGGTAAAGAAATGAGAGTGATGCAAAAAAAAGTACAAAAAGGCAATGAACAACTTGGAAAAGGCAAAAAAAACAAGTACAGATGAAAATAATTCCTAGAAAAAATAGAATTGGCCACATGGAAAAAGAGATATAAAACTTTACTGAAGAGAATGACTCCTTAGAAAGCAAATGTGAAGAGGCACAAAAGCTCACTGGAGAAAAACATTCCTTAAAAGTCAGAATTGAGCAAAGGGAAGATAATGACATCATGAGACATTAAGAAGCAATCAAACAAAGTCAAAAGAGTAAAAAAAAATATAAGAAAGTTGAATTATCTCACCAGAAAAACAACTGACATGTAAAACAGAACAAGAAGAGATCATTTAAGAACTACTGGACTGCTTAATATCCTTAATCAAAGGAAGATCTCAGACATTATATTTCAAGAAATTATCAAGGAAAACCATACTAATATTCTAGAACTGGAGGGTAAAATAGAAATGAAAAAATCCAGCAATTACCACAATTCCAGAGCTCCCAAGTCAAAGAGAAAATATTTCAAGCAGTCAGAAAGAAAATATTCAAGTATTGCAGAGCCAGAGTTAGGATCACACAAGATTTAGTAGTTGCCATGTTAAAGGAATGGAAAGTTTAAAATGTGACATACTGGAAGGCAAAAGAGTTAGGATTATAACCACAAATAACCTACCTAGCAAAATTCAGTATAATCCTTCAAGAGAGAAAATGGATATATAATGAAATAGAGAACTTTCAAGTATTCCTGATGAAAAGATCAGAACTGAATAGAAAATCTGATATTCAAACACAAGATGCAAGAGAAGTATAAAAAGGTAAACATGAAAGAGAAATCATAAGGGATTCAACAATATTAAACTGTTTACTTTTCTATATACTTTAACCTCCTAAGAATTTTATCATTGTTAGGGCAGTTAGAAAGATTATATACATAGACAGAGACTGTTGGAATAAGTCTGTTATGTTGGGATAATGAAAAAAAATGTACAGGCAAGAAAAATGGATCTACTCGGAGAAGGAGGAAGGCAGATGGAGAATGGAAGAAAGTATCTCACATAAAAGAGGCATGTAAGGAAGAACTTTGACAGTTGGGGGAGGTGGTTGTTGGGATGGATAGACAACAATTGAACCTCGTGTCATCTAAATTGATTCACAGAGGGGGAAATACACACTCAATTAAGTACAGAAATTGATTCTACCCAACAGGGAAGCATAAGGGGAAGAAAATGAGAAAAGGGGGAATAACAAGAGAGGGCACATAAAAGAAGGCAGTGCTCAGAAGCAAAATAGACTTTAGAGGAGAAATAAGATGGAGAGAGAGAGGGGGAGAGAGAGAGAGAGAGAGAGAGAGAGAGAGAGAGAGAGAGAGAGAGAGAGAGAGAGTAGGATAGAGGAGAATACACAGTAATTATTACTGTGAATGGGATGAACTTACATATAAAACAAAATTAGATAGAATAATGAATTAGAAACAAGAATCTAACAATATGTTATTTAAGAAACATACTTGAAACAGAGAAACACACAAAAGGGCAAAATAAGGAACTGGAACCTAATCTATTATGTGAAGGAGGGCAGTCTATCAGCACCAGACTTCAAATTATATTACCAAAAGGTAATCATGAAAATAATCTGGTACCACTAAGATATGGAGTGGTGAATCAGTGGAATAGTTTAAGTACACAATATACAGCAATAAATGACTATAATAATCTAGTATTTGACAAACTCAAATATCCAGACTTTTGTCACCATTTGACAAAATTTGTTGGGAAAACTGGAAAGCAGTTTCAAAGAAACTTAGGAAAGATCAATAGATTGTATTGTATGCAAAGATAAGGTTAAAATGGATGAATGATTTGGACATAAAGGGTGATATCATGAATAAAGCAGGGGACCATGGGAAAATGTACCTGTCAGATCTATATGACAAAGAGATTAAAGAAAAGGGGGAAAGTCTTATTTGTACAAAGATATTCATAGCAGCTCTTTATGGTGGTAATGAATTGGAAATTGAAGAGGTGCCCATCAAATGGGGAATGGTTGAAAAAGTTCTAGTATATGATTGTGATGGAATACTAGTGTGCTATAAGAAATGTCAAGCAAGGTGGTTTCAGAGAAACTTCAGAAAATGTATATGAACTGATGTGAAATGAAGTGAGCAGAACCAGAAGACCATTCTACATAGTAACTATAAAACACTTAGCTGCTCTGTTCAAGATAATGATCCAAGACAATTCCAAAGGCTCTATGATAAAAAATAAATGCTATCTAGCTTCAGAGAGAACGGATGAACTGTGAATACAGACTGAGGAATACTTTTTTTAATTTTTTTCTCTTTTGTGTGTGTGTTCTTGTGTGTTTGTGTTTTCTTTTGCCACATGGCTAATATGAAAGTGTGTTTTGCATTACTTTACAAGTATAATAAATATATTGCTTGCATTCTCAGTGGGTGGAGAAGGGATGGAAAGAATTGAGAAATTAAAAATTTTTTAAATGAATGTTAGAAAATATATGTAATTGGGAAATATTTAATGAAATAAAAATATTAAAAGTATTTCTATAAAGAGTGTTTTATAGCTGCAGGCATATGACACAAGTATGTTTGGTAAATTAACTCTTAAACGTATCTTACATTTTGTAGTTTATTTTTATTAAAAAGACTCTTCCTATCAATTACTCCTTTGGGTATTTTATTATTTATTTTTGGTTTGTTTTGGCTTTATTGTGACAAATAAATGCTAAAACTTTATCCAGATTTATTTTCTCTCCTACTCTTTTATTGAAACCAATAATCATCTCAATTAGTTTATTTGCTTATTCCCTAGTGTTTTCTAAGTAAATGATGATGTCGTGTGCTTTGCCCTTATATACTTACTGGAAAAGCTTTGAGTAGTTTTTTATTGCAAATTAGAGAGGGAAAGAGAGATCCATGTTGATGTATATGTGTATGTGTGTTTATATACACACAGAAATATTTGGGTGTATAACGAATCTATATAGGTATAATGTATACAATTATATATGTATATATCTTCATAAATTTCTGTATCAATAAAGTATTTCAAGGTCTGCAAAGCCCCTTATATGCCTTATTTCTTGATCTTATGCTATCCTTCCATCAACCCTAAATTGTGATGCTATTATTCACATTTACAGAGAAAGAAAATAAGGATCAGAGAGATTAAATGACTTAATTCACAAGGCTAGTAAGTATCTGACATAGGATCCAAGTCTTTCTCATTCCAAGTCCAGCACTCTGTCAATTACAATCAACTGTCTCTCCCAATAATAGTTGTTCTTATTAATTAGATTATGATATTAAAAGAAGTGACCTTTTATGCTGATGCTTTTTAGGGCTTTTAGTGCAAAACCTTATATTTTGTTAAAGATTTTCAGAATTTATTCACATATTATTGATATATTTTGTGGTTTTTGTTTTTATATGATTATGTTCATTGTTTTCATTTTCTAGAAACCAAACTTCTACTTGAAAATATAATTCAGGAAACCTTTTAGAATTTATGGCCATAATCTTTTTCCTCGTGTATTATACAATCATTTGTATCAATATTTGCTAGTTCTAGTCTTCTATCATCAACTGTTTATGACACATTTCAAACTGGGTCTCCGAGAGACCTCTCAGGCCCAACATGTCCAAGAAACTCATTATCTTTCGTTCTAACTTGGAATGGCTCATTTTTAACACCCTCTCGCCCACGTAACATAATTTTCAGAAATAATCATGACATGAAACATGTCATGCTAATAATAATGACCATAAAAGACAAACATGCAATGAAAATTTTATTGAACTTCATATAAACATTCCCATAAATGAAATAAAAACAAAATAAATGTTATAACACAGAAACTGGGACAATCACCAATGAATTAATATTTTTATTTTATTAGTCTATTTTTAAGGGAGGGCCACTTGTACATACACATTGATCTGTTAGAATAATAAATAATAATATTATATTTTCTATTTTTAAGTCTTAACTTCTGCCAATTTGTCAATGACTTTATCAAAATCAATAGCATAGTTATGTTCAATATGCCTAGTAGGTAAAATCAGATTTTTTCGATCTATTTTTAGTTGATTGAAGAACACTTTCTATTGGTTTTAATTTTAAAAAGTTTCTTTCACATAAAATAACATATAATCAAATAGGAAAAGTCTTAAACTAAAATTAAACTAGAAATAAATTTAGAAGAGATTTATAAAAAGTCTATTCCATAATAAATTCCAGAAACTGTGATAATGTCCACATTTTTAGAATCAATTCTAGAGGCTTCCAAATGTCTCCATAGTCAAATCAGTTCTATTAAAATATCTCATCAGAAAATTCAACATACGCTTCTATTACATTTGGTAAAAAAAAAAAAAACTTCTGACTTTTTCAGTCTTTAGTTTTGAAACAATTAATAGTAAAATATTAACAAATATCATTTTTCAATATAAATTCAGTGAAATCTTTCAAATATAAACTAAGAAGTACACTTATAAGAAAATCACCTCATAGTTCACTATTTCTCTGTTTTAAATATTAAACCCCAAAGTGTCAAGTGGACATCTGGAGTGACTGAACTGAAATAATTAAAAGTCTTTTATTTCATTCTTGTAATCACTGTGCCATCATACATCAATCAAATGCATTTTTAAATGTAGGTATATGTAACACCACTGTTGACAGAGATACAGATTATACCAGACAGGAGTTTCAAGGAGTAATGTATAAGGCTCTACAGTGCTGGACATTTGAAAATTACTCAGTCTAGGCCCTCAGGAAGCTTATTTATATTATGCTGGGTAGAATAGTACATGAACAGATAAGTAATAGAAGATGGGAAGCCATGAAGACAAAGGAGACATTCAAAGTCCTCTTGGATTATTTCAGAGATAGAGGACATTTTATGCTAGAGAGATCAGACTCCTGAGTGGCTGCTGGAAGACAGAGGAGTGTACCTCCTGGAATGCAGTCCATCGTGAGCTCACACTTCACCTGAAAGGGAAAGTTTTCTCTGATGTCTTCTAGTCCCTCTTGTTTCAAATATCCTTTCGTGCAATAATCACTACATTATAGAAACCAGCTATCACCTGCTTATATCCAAATGAAACCTTTGACCAAGGTTAGGTAATTCAAGATAAATCTCCTCTGGGGAGGAAGATCAATTATTTTGTCCCAGAACCTGAGTTCTAGAGAACTATCATGGCTATTTATCTATGAGCTCTTTCCTCAAGTTGCCCAAACTACATTTATGGGCAGCCAAGCCATCACCAACCAAAGCCTCTAGTCTTGGCACCACAATCCCTCTGCCAAGGCTCCCTGTTGAAATCTCCTTCTCTCCACAGTCCCTGGCTCAGCCCTTTGAAACTAATTTCAAAGATTGACTTTTAGTCAGTCATATTATTGTTTTTAATTCTCTGCAGTGATTGCCTGCACTATGACGAATCGTAAGTACTTAATAAATTCTTATTAATCGATTAATACCAGCCTATATTTGATTCTTCTGCATTTTGATATCAAATGCTATATTTACCTTATAGAAAGGAGTCTGATAATGTATCACCATGCTGTTGTTTTTGTTTTGTTTTGTTTTTACTTAGGATAAGAGAATTTATTTTTTCCACATTTGCTGGAATCCTCTTATATATCCATCTCGATTAGGAGTTTCTTTTGAAAATTCATTCATGACTTGTTTTATTTGTCTTTCTGGTTTCTAGTTATTCAGATTTTCTAATTCCCATATTGTTAATCTTGATAGAAGCAACTCAGTATGGATAAAGTGTTGGGACTAAAATCAGAAATAGCTGTTTGCTGCCCTATTCTGACCCTAGATGAGTCACTCTGAACAAATATCTTTGATTCTACAATCCACAAGCAGCTCAACAGGACTTATCTATGAAATTAACAATGAATTAGAATCTACATCCATGGAAGTACACATCTGAGGAGTTTATGCTGATGAAACTGATGATTCACACTGATGAAATCAGAGATTATTTGCATTTTTGTTCCTTAATATGAGTATTTTACATGTTTGTAAATGTCTAACCATTTAATTAAAGCTTTTGGTTTTGTTGGCATATAGTTTTGTATAGTAGTTTGTAAAGTTTTTTTTCCTCTCTATTAATTGTAAATTCTCATTTCTTTTTCCATTATGTTCTGGTGATTTGACATGCCTAAATCATTCTCTGTCTTTTCCCACTTTCCCCACTTTCTCTTTCAATCAGATTTACTAATGATTTGTCTATGTTATTCTTCTACTCAGAAAATAGCTCAAGTTTTATTTATCAATTCAAGTCTGTTTTGCTTTTAATTTTCTTGTTTTTCTTTGATTTTCAAAATTACTCCTTTTATACTTGTTTTGGTATTTGATAATTTTCTTGATATTTTAGATACATATTCAAAACAGTGGTTTTCTCTTTTGTTATTATATGTTTGAATAGACATTTTCTTTTAAGAATAACCTTGTCATATCACATGAACTTTAGCATGTTGCCTCATTGGTTTAATATTCTTTAATATAATTGTTGTTGCCTGTGTAACTTATTCATTGATATTAATTTTAATAATACCATTTAGTTTTGATTTAGCTCTATAAGTAATGACATTTTCATTATTGACTTTAATATTATTACATTATAAAACAAAAGTATGTGTTTAATATTTCTGTCTTTCTACATCTATTTTCACATTATGCCATTATATATGTCAAATTTTGGGAAGGAGTTATTCACTGTGAAAAAAATATGCAACTTAAGATTTTCATTCAACAATCACCAAAACATTAGCATATCTAATTTATGTACAATTTATATCCTTATTTTTTCTTGATTCTGTAAGATTTATCTAAGTTGAAATTGAGGTTACTAACAATTATATTCTTACTATGTAAATTTTCTTGCATTTCTTTTAATAATTCAGATGCTATGCCATTTGGTAAATGTATACTTAATATTACTTTGTTACCTTCAAGCATCTGTCAAATTTTCCAGTTCATCTAGATTATTTATTTTTATTGTGACCTTGACTGGCATCATGACTGCCACTTTCAACCTCAGGAATGAATTTTTTCTCTATGACCTTATTTTAACTCTATATGAATTTTAATATTTAAGTGCTTTTGAAATAAATAGTAAACTATTTTTATGATATTTTTATATGTAGCCAATGTATACAAACATATGTTTGTAAATTAGTGAACATGAACTTGATTCATTACTTGGTAGAATTCTAGCCCACATTGCTAAAAAAAATGCTTAATTAATTAATTAATCTTTAAAAGGTTCATGGATGTAGAAAGGACTCTAAAAACTACTTAGCCCAACTTCCTCATACGACCGATGAAGAAACAGAAGTTCAAGGATGTTAAGTGGCTTACTCAAGGTCACACAGATGGCAAAGGTAAGATTTGAGCACAGATCTGTTCAAGAGCTAACTCTGTCACAGGTTATGACAAGAATGGTATGATTTCATGAACAGATGGCAAGCTAACACATTATTGAGGAAGTTGTGAAATGATCTAAAACCAGTCAGGAAATATATTTGGCACCATGATAGAAAAGTCACTAAAATATGCCTAATCTTTGACCAGGAAATAAGATCACTTTATATATAATCACAGAGGCCAAAGAAAAAGGGAAAGGTCTAATGTGATCAAGAATATTTGTAGTAATACTTTTCTGCTTTAGGAATAAAAGGGGAATAAAATAGTTACTCATCAACTAAAGAATAGCTGAATAAATTTTGTTATGCAAATGTCATGTAATGAAGGAACAGTGGAAACAAAGCTTGATTTAGAGTCAATGATCCTATGTTCAAATTCCAGGTCTACCACTGTGTAACCTGTATGATCCTTGGAAAGTCATTTCAACTGCTTTGTCCTAAGTCTCTTCATTTGTAAAATCAGAGGGTTGGTTTAGATGTCCTCTAATATACGTTCCAGCTCTAAACCAATGATCATGTGGCTAGTGCTCCATATATGCCAAATATGAAGAATTCACAGAAACCTGTGAAGACATTTAAGAATAAAAAGACCAGGAGACTATTTTCTAGAAGTGTCACCCTAATCTAAATGAAAAAAAAAACAATGAAAAACATCAGATGTTGTGGTTCATTTGATTGGTTAGTTATTGCTCAGTCCCTTTCACAGATATATATATATATATATATATATATATATATATGTCTGTGTTCCATGATCTATATTCATAGCCTGCATTCAGTTAATTCTGCAAGCATCTTTGATACAAACGTATTAGAAAGAGCCTGTTCTAATTAGATGTTCCTTTTGTGTTCACAATTTTAACGGATTAGTTAATATATGATGGTAGAATCATAGATCTATAGCTGAAAAGTACCTTAAAGACTGCCTACTGAAATTTCCTGTTCTTTTCAGATGATAAAAAATAACTTGCCTAAGGCCACACAGGTACTAATCATCAGAGGCAGAATTTGAACACATGTCCTGACTGCAATCAATGTGCTTTCTATTACTTCATTCTACTTCTCTGTAAATTGTGATTCCAACTAAACCTATGATCTTCTGCCTCCAAAAGTAAAATCATAATGGAAAAAATAATTTGAATAGGAGCAAGAAGACCTGTACTCTACTTCTAGCCCTATCATTAACTAGCTTTGTTACCTAAGGCAAGTAGCACATTTTCAGGACTCCATTATTTTTGTCTATACACTGGAATTGCACAGTTGAGGTAAAACTTTCTTTTTTTAATATACTATATTAAAAAATTGTAAAAAAAATTATTGTACACAATATACAATTTTTCAGTTGTCAACATTCACTTCCATAAGAATTTGATTTCAAAATTCTCTCCATCTCTCCCCACCCCCCAACTCAGGACAGCATGCACCCCATCCAAAACTTCTCCCAGTCTGTCCTTCCTTCTATTACCCACCCTTCTTCCATTCCCCTTCCCTTTTATTTTCCTGTAGGCCAAATAGATTTCTATACTCCATTGTCTGTATAGCTTAATTTCCAGTTGCATTCTAAAACAATTTTTAACATCCATTCTTAAACTATGAGTTCCATATTCTCTCCCTTCCTCCCAACCCACCCTCACCGAGAAAATAAACAATTCAATATAGGTCATACATGTGTTACAATGCAAAGCACTTCCATAATAGTTATGTTATAAAAGACTAGCCACATTTCTCTCTGTCCTATCCTGCCCTCCATTTATTCCATTCTCTCCCTTGACCTGTCTTCCCACAATAGTGTTTGCTTCTGATTATCCCTTTCCCCAATTTGCTGTCCCTTCTATTATCTTCCCTCTCCTATTCCCTTCCCCCTTGCTTTCCTGCAGGGCAAAATAGATTTCTATATCTAATGGAGTGTGGGTTTTTCCCTTCTTAGACCAAATCCCATGAGAGTAAGGCTCAATTATTTCCTTTCATCTTCCCCCTCTTCCCCTCCATTGTAAAAGCTCTTTCTTCTCTCTTTTATGAGAGATAATTTGCTACATTTTATTTTTTAGGTATTTTCCCTTCATATTCGGCTCACCCAATGCCATCTGTCTATATGTATATATATGTGTGTGTGTGTGTGTGTGTGTGTGTGTGTATATACACATATACATATATATATACATATATATACACATACATTCATATACACATATATATACACCCCTATACCCATGTACTTATACATACCTACACACATATAATATACACATACATACCAATACACACCTACATATATATACATGTATATATACATATACATATGTATATATAGATATTCCCTCTAACTACCCTAATATTGAGAATGGTCTCATGAGTTACAAATAACATCTTTCCATATGGGAATATAAACAGCTCAACTTTAATGAGTTCCTTAAAGCTTCTCTTTCTTGTTTACCTTTTCATATTTCTCTAGATTCTTGTATTTGAAAATCAAATTTTTCTATTCAGCTCTGTTTTTTTCAACAAGAATGCTTGGAAGTCCTCTATCTCATTGAAATTCAATTTTTTCCCCTGAAGTATTATACTCAGTTTTGCTGGGTAGGTGATTCTTGGTTTTAATCCTAGCTTCTTTGACTTCTGGAATATTATATTTCAAGCCCTCCAATCCCTTAGTATAGAAGCTGCTAAATCTTGTGTTATTCTGATTGTATTTCCACAGTACTTGAATTGTTTCTTTCTGGCTACATATAATATTTTCTCCTTGACCTGAGAACTCTGGAATTTGACTGCACTATTTCTAGGAGTTTTCCTTTGGAGATCTCTTTTAGGAGGTGATCAGTGAATTCTATACATTTCTATTTTACCCTCTGGTTCTAGAATATCAGGTAGTTTTCCTTGATAATTTCTTGGAAGATGATATCTAAGCTCTTTTTTTTGATCGTGGTTTTCAGGTAGACCAATAATTTTTGAATTATCTCTCCTGAATCTATTTTCCAGCTCAGTTGCTTTTCCAATGAGACATTTCATGTTGTCTTCTATTTTTTTCATTCTTTTAGTTTTGTTTTATAATTTCTTGGTTTCTCATAAAGTCACTAGCTTCCATCTACTCCATTCTAATTTTTAAAGAACTATTTTCTTCAATGAGCTTTTGAACTTCCTTTTCCATTTGGCTAATTCTGCTTTTAAAAACATTCTTGTCCTAATTGGCATTTAGGCTCTCTTTTTCCATTTGAGTTAGTCTATTTTTAAAGGTGTTATTTTCTTCAGCATTTTTTTGGGTCTCCTTTAGCAAACTGTTGACTTGCTTATCATGATTTTCTTGTATCACTCTCATTTCTCTTCCCAATTTTTCCTCTACTTCTCTCACTTAATTTTCAAAATCCTTTTTGAGGTCTTCCATGGCATGAGACCATTCCATATATTTTTTTGGATATAAAAACTTTGACTTTTATGTCATTCTCTGATGGTATGCTTTATTCTTCCTCATCTGAAAATATGAAAGAAAACACCTTTTCACCAAGAAAGTGACCTTCTATAGCATAATTTTTCCCCCTTTTTGGGGCATTTTCCCAGCCAGTTACTTGACTTTTGAGTCATTTGTCAAGTGGAGGGTATATTCTAGGGACCTGCAAGTTCTCATTTCTTCCAAGGTGGTACAATCAAGAGAGAGTAGTTTACTCCTCTCCTGGCCTGCACTCTAGTCTGAGAGCAAGCAAAAGCCCTCTTTTCTGACCAGGATCTACAAGTAAGATTCCCTCTCCAGATCCTCCAACAGCTCCATGCCAGCACTCCTCCTCACCCCAGGACTGCCACTCAGCACTGAGACCCAAATCAGCTGCCCAGTTCCCCAAGGTGTTTATGCCAAGGACTGCAAAAGTGGATTCTACTGCTGCAGTGGCTGCTGCCACCCTGAGACCGGGGCTAGGGACAGAACATGCTCCCCTCTCACCCAGGTGGAAGTGCTTTCTTACCAATCTTTGAAGCTGTTTTTGGCATTTTTGGGTTGAGCAATCTGGGAAATGCAGCTGCTACCCATGATTCCATGCCCTGACATCTGCTCCAGTTCTGTTTGTGCCAAGCAACCCAGGCTGGACTGCACTCTGCTCTGAGCCTGGTGCTATAGACCTTTCCTGTTGTCCTTCCAGGCTGTCTTGGCTTGGCCTGGAAATCTGTTTCATTCTGTTGTTTTATGGCTTCTGCTGCTCTAGAATTTGTTTAGAGTAATTTTAATAGGTATTTTATGGGTTATGATGGGAAAGCTAGAGTAGGTTCATCCTTCTACTCTACCATTTTGACTCTGTCCCCCACCCCGGGTAATACTTTCAAGTAATATGAATAAATTTTTTATGAGATATGGCGAAAAAAGGAAGACATCAGAACTCTCATCAAAGGAGGAATCAATCTTGATTTCAGAAATTAAGCATGCCTTCTAGTCAGAGAAGTTGTGAAATATAACTACAAAGTAGGTCATATGCCATTAGGCATGTTAGGCCATGTTAGAGTGAATGTGTTTGGATTTACTTAACTGTACCTCTTTGTTACAAGGGAGGAGTCTTTTAAGAGGTGGAGTCATTGAGAAGTGACATTTTCTTTTTTTAAAGTCCCAGTAAAGGATTTATAAAGAAATAAACAAAAATAACCATGCCAGATCAAGCTTATTTTCTTTTTCTCTCTCAGGATAGCTATTCATAGATCAAATTAAATTCAGCAAAGAATCTGATGAAATATTTTCATTTTATTGTTTTGAAAAACACAAGGATATATGGACTAGATGATATATCATATAGAACTAATGGAATGGCCAGACCCAAAGAGTAGTCATTAATTTTTCAATCTCCATTGGTAAGGAAGTTTCTAGTGAAATGCTCCAGGGATATATGTTTGGCCCTATTCTATTTCACATTTGTATCAATGACCTGGAAAAGTAAAAGATGTCATACTTATCATATTTCAGATGGCATAAACCTAAGAAAGATATTTCACATACATGATACAGTAAAATTAAAAGAAAACAAATACCTTTACAGTATAGAACGTTGGGCCAAATCTAATGGTATTCAATTTTTAAGGGGCAAAGGGATTCCCCAGTTTATTGGAAAAGGGCAAATACAAACATTAAACAGTTCCACTTAGTGTTTCAAACATTTATCCCAGTCATGGGCTAGGTATCTTGCAAGCTGGACAAATTGCCAAAGTCTTGGAGTATCAACATTTCTTTGGTACCGGGGTCCATTTCAATAATCTCCTGATCCAAAGCAGAGAGCTTACAATTTCATGGACACACAGAGACTCTGCATCCATTTCATCAGATGAGTAACATATCTTTTTTTGTTGAACTTCTTGCTAAGGATAATGTTAATTTTCTCACACTTATTGGTGTGGAACTCATTGCCTAGACAGGTATTGAGGATGAACTGAACTACCTTCTTCAAGTGCTTTTGACCCATGTGACCCATGTTGACTCCAGGAAGTGAAGGGGGATTTTATGGGTCTGCATACAAGTTTTACAAGTGGATTCAAAAATATGTATTTCATAGGTATAAGGTAGTGGAGTTATGGATGCACCACAATTTGTCTGAACAAAGTTATAGGGATTTTAATGAACTTTTGTCTTAATATGAATCAAATGTTGCATGGCTCCCAAGAAAGCTAAATGAGACTGCATTGTTAGTCATAGGAATGTTTTTTTTATAGTAAATTCATGTAAAAGTCCATTTTTCCTTATAGAATCATATTCAGCTTAGAGGAATATGGGTTTTTTTGACATAACCCATTTTCCTTTATTTTTCAGGATATTATATTCCAATTTTTCCTTTCATTTATGCTTTCAGAGTCATCCTGGATTATTCAAACTGAAATTTCGTAGTTACTTAGCTTCTGTCTGTTCAAATCTGGCCTCACACACTTACCAGATGTATGACCTTGGGCAAGTCATTTAACCTCTGTTTACTTCAGTTTCCTCGATTATAAAATATAGATAATAACAGCACCTATGTCCCAAGCTTGTTGTGAGGATAGATTTAGATAACATTTGTAAAGTGCTTGCCACAGTGCCTAGTACACATTAGGTGCTATATCAAGGTTAGCTATTGTCATTTTTGTTAGTACTGTCATTGTTTTGCTCCTTTTAAATACAGTATGTACTTCTAGTGTCAAATTCTAATGATGGAACCCAGTCCATCAAATGTCAGTGGTAACTACTATACCAAATCTGGCTCTTCACAGTAGTAGTAGCAGCTCATTTTGCTTACAAATCATGTTTTGTGTGACTTGCTGTTTTATTGTTGCCCTTCTCTTGAATTTTATCACCTGTGAATTTCTATTACTAGACTTCTTCCTACACTGTAGCTCCTATATTCCTCTCCAGAATCTAGCATGGTGTATATATAATGGCATCAGGAAAATACATTTTAACAGACATTGTTACCTGCACTCCATCTCTGGTCAGGAGAATATCATGACTATACTTTAAACTCTGGTCCAGAAATCCAAACCCCATTCTGAGACACCATATCCTTAACCATCTGTTCATTTCCCAAATCTACCAGCTCTTCTGAAGGCCTTGCTTTCAATTCACAGCAGTGAATGAAGGAAAGTACTAATAAAGCCTACACCCCTGAAGTTTCCATAAGGAATTTATTGTCTACAGCAAGTCTCTCCAAGATCTTTCTGGCATTATCATTTGTGCCCACATGAAGCACTAGAAATGGACAGCATTTGTCTGGTTTTACAAGTCTTGGATACATGCCTCAGGAAGCCATTACCCCTCTACTATTGTTAGCAGGTTAACAGCTGGCTTTTTCAATTGCCCTTCAGCAGGAAGTCACCAACCACCACTGTGCATTTCTTCTTCCTTTGGGCCTTACTTGTAGATCTTTCATCTGACAAATTTCTAATTTGGAGCAAGGCCATAAAGAAGCTAGAATCCTGAAAGTCAGAGAACGGAATTTAGATATTATTTGGTCAGGAATAGGGAGCCACTAAAGGTTTTTGAGCAGGGGAGTGAAGTCATCAGCCTTGTACATGAGAAACATAACATTAATGTCAATGTGAGTTACTGAAGGGAGAAACTGGAATCAGGAAAACCAGTTAGGTGACTATTCTAAAACACTGAGAAGTAATGAGGGGCTGATGTAAGATGGTAACAGCAAGAGTATCACACAAATGATCTCATGAAATTAGGATCCTTAGGACTATTATCTGATATGAGAAAACAAAAAAGTCAAAGGTAACTTGGAAATTTTGACACCACATAAATGGAATAACCATCGATAGAAATAATGAATTTAAGAAAAGATTCAGTCAGGAGACTATAATGGGTAGATCTGACTCAGGTGGATACCCTGTTAATTTAGGTCAGAGGTGGGGAACTTACAGCCTCAACACCACCTGTGACCCTCTAGGTCCTCAAGTGCGGCCCCTTGACTAAATCCAAATTTCACAGAACAAATCCCCTCGAGTGATTCAGTCAAAGGGCTGCACTTGAGGACTTGGAGGGCTACAGGTTCCCCACCCCTTGTTTAGGATCAGTATCAGAATGAAAAGAGACCCTTATGGATCACTTAATCATTTACTGAAGGAGATTTATTTAGTCACAACATAGAAAGACTATTAATAAGTACACTGCATTGAAGAAACCCAAAACAGGGAAACTAGGGTCCAACACAACTGAAATAACTGAACAACAGCAATCGCTTAGCTTGCAGAGTCAGCCTGCTCGGTTTCCACATGGAAATGAGTCTGACCATCTGGTCAGGAGAACAGAGTAGAGTGATTTGCAGCCTTGTGAGGTAATGCAGATTTAAGGATCCTGACTTCACTTGGAATGGACTATTTTATGCCTTTAAGAAACCAGTCAATATTGCCAAAGCTACCATGAAGTTGCATTAAGGTCTAGGAAGGCACTCTTGAGCCTTAATACCCTGGGCCAATCAAATTCCTGGTATAGCTTTGTCACCTCTCAAGTGAAAAAAGAAAAGAAAGAAAAGAATAAAAAACAGAGTAATGTGTATGTTAGGGAACATATTTCGGACAAACAGTCCTACCTATCGCAGAGGAGAATATAGTAAGTTCAGTGTTGTATTTGAAATATCCACACAATAGTCAGTTACTTAGTAGCATATTACTTTTGTTATTCAGCCATTTCAGTCATGTCTGACTCTTCATGGCCCCACTTGGGGATTTCTTGGCAGAGATACTGGCATGGTTTGCCATTTCCTTCTCCAGCTCATTTTAGAGACTACAAACTGAGGCAAACAGGGTTAAGAGATTTGACCAGGGTCACAAAGCCTGTGTCTAAGGTCAGATTTGAAAACAGAAAGACTTTTCCTGCCTCCACTTGTAACTGTGGGTAACCACATCTAACTGTGTCTATTGTCAGCTGTGAGTTTTGATCATATGTCTGATATTACCACAAGAATAACACTCCTACAAAGTGTCATGTAAAGATAGAAAGATTTATATTACATTTGTTTGCCTATAACATTCCTGAGTTTTCCAAGTGACCCTTGAGCTGTTAATATAATCACTGAAACAAGTCAAGTCAACAGGCTTTTACTACTTGTCTACTACTTTTCCAACCCTCTGCTAAATGCTGGTGATACAAAGAAAGGTCAAAGCAGCTCCTGCTCTCAAGAAGCTCACAGTCTAATAGGGGACATGCCCTACAAACAGCTATACACAAACAAGCCATAGACAGCATAAAATGGAGATAATCACAGAGGAAAGGCATTAGCATTAAGGTGAAATTGAGAAAGGCTTCCTGCCTCATAGATTTAAAGCTATAAAAGGCTAGAGAAGTCACCTAATTCAATCCTTTCATTTTTAGAGCTAAGATCACAAGACCAGATCACATTTTACATCTTATCCATTCATCCATTCAGGCCATCTGATCTTTGCACTGGTACCTTGCCTTCCCACCTTCTTCTTTAGGTACAATAATCAAATCATCACTGCCCTTGAAGGAGTATATGAAGGAGGAGTATAAACAAAAATATTGTGGGTTTCCCAGATCTGCTCCCAGATAAAATAGCCTCTAAGACTAAGGTAACAAAATTGTGAGGTTTGTTCTCCCCTCCCTCCTGGCAACAAGATAAACAAGGGTGATTCTACTTTAAAAGTAGCCTCTACCAACTTAGAGATTTCCTGCCAATACAGGGAATTCTGATAAAGCTAAGAACCAAGAAGTTCATTTCACAGAGAAACAAACAGGATTTTAGCAACTCCTGTGACCCAGAGGCTAACATGCTTTCCCCACTTCTATTCCAGTGTACCCCCAAGTCAACGTTAATAAGTTATAAAGACTCAAGCTGTATCCTAAGACTCTAAAACCGCTCTCAGCCCAAGTGGTCTTCCTTAGGGCACTAATAAATTTATTTTCCCTTCAGTCTGGCCACTCATTTGTTGACCCCCAATCCTGCAGACTTGATGGTGGGTTCTCATAGACCCTGGGTAAGAAGCTGACACAGCAGTTTTGAAAAGTGCACATAAATCAGTACAGATCATATCTGGTCTGTGATTCACCAGTCAAAATTCTCGGACCTCCACTATTCTATATGTGTTGTTTCCTTCCATTAGAATTAAAGTTCCCTGAAGTCAGGAACCATTATATATTTTGCATTTATATACCCAACGCTTAATATCATGCCTAACGTATGATAAGCCCTTAATAAAATTTTTTTCATTCATTTAATTTTTGTACAATATTACACAGGTAATAAGCATCAAAAATAGAGCAAGAAAAAGTTGTGGAGAAGATAGGAGGAAAATTAGCAGAGAATAATATATATATGATACTAACACAATGTTTCAATGCAAAAGTAAAAATCAATGAATCAATCAAAACATCTCATCCTAATTTAAACAAGACTAAACAATTGATTGACTAAATTCTTCATTTTCAATAAGTGGTATGAGGACCTTAATGATAAATATCATATAAATAACAAAAAAGAGATTTTTTTAAAATATCACAAATACATGAAATGATATATCAGGTTTTTTGATTAAATGATTTTTAATATGTACTAATGAAGCTATTATTTGATACTGGACTTATATTCTAGGATATGGTGCAATTGAAAGAAAATTTGAAACTAGAAAAATTAAAAGACCCATAAGGAAAAGAGGAAAGTAGAAATATTTGAATACTCATAATAAAGTCTTACAGTGTATTGAGTATGTTTTCTACAGAGGATAAAAAAAGACATAAACAAGAATTTCCCAATATAAGAAAGTGTGAAGAGGTTGTGATATGTTCTTACTGAAAAGAGTGCCCTCACCAGTGAAATCATGGATCTACTGAATAATCAAAGGAAGAAGGAAGGAATAAAAAAGTATTTATTCAGCACATAATATCTGTCAAACACTTTACTAAGTGCTGGGGACACAAATAAAAAAGCAAAGAAAGTCTCTACCCTTAAAAATCTTACATTATACAAAAAAATCAAGACCTTCCATTCTAATGGAGGTAACACATATAGAGAAGTGATGGCCAGTGAAATGAACTTTGTTTTTTGATGAGTAGGAGGAGATAGGGAGGTAGATTGCCCCACCTCATCCAGTAGCAATGGCAGAGCTAATCTGATCATGGTTCGTGACTCCAGACCTGATGAAAAGGGGTTGGAGGTAGAGGGGATGGGAAGGAAAAAAAATGGTATTTATGATGAAATAGTTGGCAAGGAAAGTGTGGAGGAGGTGGTCAGATAGGAAGGAAGGAAGTAATGGATAGCCAGGGCTTTCCTAAAATAATGGCCTGGAAGAGGCAGTTATTCTCAGGGAGCTAGAGTGAAGAATGGGGAGGGCAGACAGGGCAAAAACTACCTAAGGACATGATTTCTATGTAAGCAGCTAGGTGGCAGGTGAAGAGCTTGTGGAAGATGTGACCAGAAGTGGGGGAGAATTACCCCAAATTTGCACCCCCAAAAATACAAATTGCTTGCTTAGGATAATTGGGCCATTTTATTAATAATCAAAGCCTAGCACAGCATCTTGAAATTAATAGCAAGCACTTAATAAATATTTGTTGAATTGAATTGAATGTAAAATCCTTAGACAGCTATTTTTAATGACTTCTTGGCAGCTTGATAGAGTTTCTGAAACTGAACAATGCAAATATTATCTGATTCATTTAAACAACCAAAGATGTAATTTAGCAGCTAAAATAAACTAGTGTGGCATGTTCTTCTAGTGCCCTAAAGAGAAGTTAATTGAGTAATTCCCCTTTGTTTGATATAAGGAGTCATTTGTACAAAAAAATCAAACACAAACGTTTGACCAGTTGTTTGACCCTGCCTTTGATTTAAGGAGGGGAGAAACATGTATTAGCTATAACAAGCAGGAGGAGGCAGAAGCTTTCACAGCACAAAGTATTTTTCTTCCAGAAATCAACATTCTGCCTGGTACTTTTTTTTTTATTTTAAATTATCACTTCAGTGGACCTGAGTCTTTCTACTATTTCATTTCATGAGACCATGATTAACTCACTATTCATAGCCTGTACAATAAACTAACCATCAGTACTGGAAAAAAAATCCCATATAAACATATACACAGAGAAACTTACGGAGAAACATCTTCTTTACTGTATATAATAATATCTAGCACTTACATGGATCTTTTAGGTTTGCAAAGTACTGACATTTATTCTCAGTTGATCTCCCTAACAGCCCTGTGAGGTAGATAATATAATTATACCAGTTTCATAGATGAAGAAACTGACGTCCAGACAAATTAATTTACTTGCCAATGGTCACCCAGCTAGTTAGTGTCTCAGACAAGATTCAGACTCAGGACCTCTTGACTTCAAGTACAGCACTCTATGCACTGTGCCACCTAGCTGTCTATAAAAATTTATGGGAATTTCTTTCATAGATTAATTACCAAGTCATAAATTTTAAAAAGTAAAGCCCTTCATCACCTAAAAACTCCATCACAGAATTATGGAAGCTCAGAATTGGAAGGAACTTCATCTCTAGTACAGAACCCAAGTCTTCCTGACTCCAAGATCACCTTGCAATGTATCCACTATCTATCTCAAAGACATACAAAGAAAAAATTAACCAGTCCCTGTTCTTAAGGAGAATTCATCCTACTGAGGGAATATAATAGATGCATAGACCAGTAAATACAAAGTATACAAAAATACATTCAAAATAATTTGTTGGAGGAGAGTACTGGAGAGAAACAACTGGTGGAGATGATGGGAGATCAACAATTGTCTTGTATAGGAGGTGATGCCTGGTCTTGAGAAAGAGCTAGAGATTCCAAGAGGCAGAATTGAGGATGTGGAGCATTCTAGACATAAAAGGGGGGGAAAGAAATAAAGAGGCATTCAGCTTGTCCACATGCTGGATACCTGAGATTCAGGGTTCCAAATGGGGCAACTGGACTTCTATATAGCATGATCAAGAGAGAATAATGTAAGTCTGCAAAGACAGACTGGTTGATCTTAGAGTTAATAGGGAGCCCTGGAAACTTCTTGAGCAGGGTAGTGATGGGGTCAGATCTGACTGATTTTTAAAAATATAAATTTGACAACTGCATGGAGAATGAACTGCAGAAATCTGAGGCTAGAGTTTCAGAGACCAATTAAGAGACTTTTAATAGTTCATCAAAGATGTGATAAGGGCCTGAACTAGGGTGGTGGCCTGGAGACTTAAGAGAATGTTCATAAACTTGGAGGATTATAGATCTGGAGTGGAAGAACATCTCACAAACTGTGCAATCCAATTCACTCATTATACAAATCAAAGGAACAAACTAAGGCCTAAGGAGGTTATATGACTTGATTGGCATCACACAAGTAATAGGGGGCAGATGTGAGCGATGCTGTGAAGATAAAAATCAACAATACCTGGCAACTAAAATGGATATGGAACATGAGAAAAAGTGAAATGTCAGGGATGATTCCCAGGTTGTGAAGCCATGTAGCAGGAAGGATAGGAGTGACCTCAACAGAAAAAGGGAAGTTAGGCAGAAGGATGGTTTGAAGGGACAAAAATAATGAGGTCTGTTTAGGCCACATCAAATTTGAGATGCTATGAGACAATCAAGTGGAGATATATAATAATAGGCAGTTGCTGGAATGAAACATTAATTTTCAGGAGAGAGATGAAAGCTGGACATGTGAATCTGAAAGTCATCTTTGGAGACATAATGAACCTATGGAAATGGATAAGGGACAAAGAAAAGAGTCTATAGTACCCACCTCTAGTAACCTTGTCATGAAGCATATCAGTTTAGTCTGACATGATTCACTCTTACTAACCACCTGCTCACACCTGGTGATTACTTTTTCCTTGTCTAAGTACACACAAACTATCCTTAAAATAATGCCTTACAAATTTACCCAGAATCAAAGTCAAGCTAATCATTCTGTAGGTTTAAGATTTCACCTTCTTCCCTTTCTTGAACATCAGGAGAGAAACTAAATTTACACATTTGTCCTGTTTTACCTTTCTCATTCTCCACATTTTTATAAAACATTGCTGAGAATTCATATATACATGCTGTGGTTTGGTTTTTTTCTTCTCATTGACTCAGGATACAGTTTATTCAAGATTGAATAACTTGAATTCATTGAAAGAAATTACACACTCCATCTTTTTAATTTTTTGAAGTTCCTGATTACTATATTAAAATATATTCCACAGAAGCCATTTATTCCTCAGCAAAGAAATGAGAAATAGTATAAGAACTGATAGAAGGCATGATTTAGGCTCAATCTACCAAAACTCAATTTTAAATCCTGTCTTCCCTACAAAGCTTCCTTGATGTAGAGAAAAGAGGATGATATCAAAGAAAAAAATAGAAGTCCTACCATTTGATCTCCTTTCCAGATTTAAAAGGTATTAAACATATCCATATTCAGAAAGTCTCCCACCTATCCTCAGTAATTGCTATTACAAATTCTGCATCTAGTTTTTGGGTAACCTCAACCTTCTGACAGCTTCAAGTCATGTAGAAGTTTAGCTATATATATATTATATGTATATAATATATATTTATATATACTAAATATATTTTTATATATTATATATGTTTATATAATATACATATAATATATATTTATATATTATATGTATTATATATATATTTGTTGTTGTTCACTCATTTTTCAGTTGTATCTGGCCCTTTGTGACCCCATTTGGGGTTTTCTTGATAGAGATACTGGAGTCGCTTGCCATCTCCTTCTCCAGATGAGGAAACTGAGACAAACGGGGTTATTTTTTCAGAGGGGAAAACTGAAGCAGAGTTAAGGGACTTGTCCAGGGTCACAAATCTAGTAAGTATCTGAGGCCAGATTTGAACACAAGGACGTGAGTCTTCCTCATTCCAAGCCCCATACTCTATCCAGCACACCACCTAAGTGCCTGGTAGCTATAGTGCCAACCTGTACAAATATCTAAGTACTGTGAGCTCTGACTACTTGACTGTCCTTCCCTCTCTTACTCTATTACCATCACCCCTGAGTTCTGTCTCTGGTTCAGTCTTGCCCTAAAAGATGATATTCTCACTTGTGGCTCAAAAGAACCCAAGGGAGTTTCCAGCTGAGCCGAAATCATTCCAGGATTCTAAATAATTAGGTTTCAATTTAGGGTATCACCACTGATTTTGCCTGAAGATTAAATTATTATTCTTGTTCAGCCTCAGAAAACATTTCACAATTAACTGAGAGATCCACAAGTTTCTATGCTTTCTAACCTGGCTTTAACACTTCCTAGCTGTTTGACACTAGGCAAGTAGGTCAATATCTCTGATCCTCAGTCTCCATGTCTGTAAAATGGTAATATGTACTATCTCATAGCAGGTAGAAAAAAACCTTGGGAAAAATAGACTACTAAATGAATGTGAGATTCTAGTTTACCTCAGTATTGTCAGGAAGTAAAATTCCTGTCTACATCCTCCTACGAAATCTCCCTAGAGGGACATCCTTGGAAACTACCATTCTGGTGGTGGTGGTGGTGGTGGTAGTTGCTACATGTCAGAATTAATCTGATTTGTGCCCTTTCAATACTGAGTCACGGAACTTTGGCTACTCTACATTACATAAGATCTTGGCGTAATGCTATGCTCTTCAGAGTGTGGTTCCTGAATCCATAAGAGTCCCTGCCATGCTCTCAGGCTTCCCTGAAGTCAAAACCATTTTCATATTAAGGTATGCCTTTTCTGCTCTCATTCTCTCATGGTGGAGTTTACTAGAAGCTATAAGACCTTTGAATAACAGACAGAGCTGTAAACCTGAAGCCCAAGTTACTATTATAGTTAATGCAAAGTGTTACTTTGCTTCCCAAATGGATTAATCTATAGACATGGCTAGACTTATTTTGCTTTTATTTGTTTTGCTTCTATTCGTCCACTATCAGCTCCAAAAAATCATCAAAGATCTTTTACATGAATGCTGGGCAACAGACACAAGTGCTGCTAAAATATTCAAAGCATTAAGAAGGTTTTTTTTTTGAATTTCATGATTTATCTTGGAACAACTGTGTTGACATTGGCACTGATGTTGCGCGAGCAATGATGGGTAAAACGGATGGTGTCTTAGCAATAATCAAGGCAGTAAAACCCAATTATATTAGCAGTAATTGTATTCTTCATCACTGCACATTTACAGTTTAAAATGTTTTAAAGTGTGATTTTCACTTAAAAATGTTCTTGATGAAGCAACACCAAATCAATTTTATTAAATCTCAATCCTTGGGTACACATCTTTTTAATATTCTGTGTGATGAAATGGGAAGTATTTGCATGGTTATTTGAGGTGTAAGCTGAACTGGCCACTTCTTAAAAGTAACATCACTTTCTTTTGAAAGAATGACTGATAGATTTGTTGTTATTGTTCAGTGATTTTCAGTTTATGTCTGACTCTTCATGACCCCATTTGGGGTTTTCTTGGCAAAGATGCTGGCGTGGTTTTCCATTTCTTTCTCCAACTCATTTTACAGATGAGGAAACTAAGGCAAACAAGGTTATGTGACTTTGCCCAGGGTCACAGGTATTAAGGGTCCGAGGTTGGATTTCACCTCAGGAAGGTGTTTTCCTGATTCCAGGCTTCGCACTCTATCCACTGTACCACTTAGCTGCCTGACTGACAGATTGGTTATTTAGACATGGCATACATTTTCTCAGAAATGAACCAAGCGAGACTGCTGCTTCAAGGAAAATACCTTGACATTATTTGTTGCCACTGATAAAATTTTAGCTTTTCAGTGAAAATTAGAAATTTGGAAAACTTCTATTTGCCACTGTAAGCTTGACAGATTCTCAATACTTAAAGACTTTTCTGATGAGAATAGTGGTGATATTAACAAATGTGATCTTTTGATATTGTACAGTGAAATATGCAAGTATCTAGAAGACCAGCATAACTGTGTTTCAGAGGGCCAATTGCTACAAAATCATACAAGGGTAAAAATCATCTATTCAAAGTGCAAGGTAGACCAATGTATTTTAATATAAGAGAGGACAAAATGTTCATTTATGCCATTTTTTCTCTACTTTGCAACTAACTACCGCTTGCCAAGTTTCAGTGTTGATTTAGTGAAGAATATCCAAAATTACCCCGAAAAAGCTATTAAAGCATTCCTCTCTTTTCCAGCTACATATCTGTGTCAGTTTTCTCCATAAACTTCAACCAAAACAATATTTATTCAATGATACCCGAATTCAATTATTAGATCTGGAGGTCATATTTCCTTCTGTTACTGTTTCTCTTATTGATTTATATTGTTTATGTTCAAAGTTTTTGAGATTTCCTCTTCTTGAAATATTTGGTCTTCCCTAATTTTCATATCACTTCTTGATTCCCTCCCCTCTGATTATAATTTCCTTGGGAGCAAGATCTCAAGTGTCTCAGCCTCTACCCATACTAGATAATTCATGGTTCATTAGCCTAGGTCTCAGGCCCAAATGATTTTTGGATCATCAAAAATGGCCCTGGCTTGATGCAATTCTTTCCCTCAGGCTTGGTAGAATTATATACAGCTCCTAAATACAAAGGAGGATGTCTTGCCTTGGTGACCTGTCCCATTTCTTGTGTTCCTTAATTCTCTAGCCCAGCACCAGCTGGCATCAGCAATTCAGAGCTTTGCAATTCTGGTGCTTTCTGGGTTACAACCCTTAGCAACCTTTTGTCCCTAAAGGACTGAGACCAAGTTGGCAGCTGAGATCTGAGCAAGCTTCTGCAGCCTGGACTCGGAGCAGAATGGAGTCCAGAGGTGGGTTTTGATGTAAACCTGTGTTCTCTCGTTGGGTCCGCTAGTGTAGCCCGAGTACCAGTAATATGAGCTCAGTTACTGGGTTGATGCGGAGAGGGGGTTGTAAATTTACCTTCTACTGGATTCTGGGTATCCCAGACCATGGAAACAACTGAAGCAGCTTTATGTTTGGCATATGGTTTCTGTTTTGGATATTTTTGAGAGGTTGTTGGGGATCAGAAAATAAAAGGAGGTTACTCTTCCACCTTGTCACACACTTTTCAAAATCTTTGCCATGCCTCTCAAATGATCAAGGGTGTATTTTCTACGTGGTCCTTGTCCCAATTAAAATAGTCCCCTGGGTTTCTGGGGAGGCCTCAGCAATGTCCTTCCATTTGATTCACCAGTGTAACATAGAAAAGAGTCTCAAAACAGTCAATGTTGTATAATTATATACAATCCCACATGTACAGACAAAAGTCTCAATTATCCCCCAAAAGAACATTTTGCAGATTCAACAAAACAAGAAACATTTTAAAATATTTCTGCTTGCTTAGCCTTGACAAGCACTTTTCTCAATCAACAAGCAAAAGAAAGAACATAAGTGAAGGAAAACTGACTTCCCATCTCGCACAGAAATTTGGTTCACAGTGAGTTTTTCAAAGTATAATAAACTCTCCTCACAGGGATTTGGGACCTCGGGTCAGCTAGACAATTATCCTGGATGGAAACTCTTCCTTCCTCCTAGAAGTAGCTAAGTAGCACAATCAGTTAAATAAAGCAGTAAGTCTGGAATTAGAAAGACCTGAAATCAAGCTTGGCTTCAGATGCTTCCTAGCTGTGTGACCCTGGGCAAGTCATTTAACTTGTGCCCACCTCAGTTTCTTCATCTGTAAAATTAGAATAATAATAGCAACTATGTCCCAGGATTGTTGTGAGAATCAAATGAGATAATATTTGTAAAGGGCTTAGCACATTGCCTGGAGCATAGTGGGTGCTTAATAAATATTTATTTCCTCCCTTCTTTCCTTCTCCCATGATTCCCCCCTTACATAAGGCCATATAACTAAGGATCAGAAAAAAGTGTCCCTTTCTACTAAGAGCACACCAAAATTCTCTAGTGGTCCCTGAACTGTGGGGCATCCCCATAGATGCTTTGTGTTGGTTTACTGCTCTTTACGAGGTATTATATTTTCACCTGAACACTTTTCTATCCCTGGACCAGATCTCACAAGAGTGAGATTTACACATCTAAAATTCTGATTTTGCTAATATTTTTCCCTCTTTGAAAGTTACCACCTACCTGTCTTCTTTTGTTTGTTTCACTTTCCATAACATCTTTATCCTATTGATTTCTTAAAATCAGTTTCATATATGGATCGTTGATTCTCAACAAGTCACATATTTTGCTTATGCCTCTGAAAGAAGCAGGCAACAACATTATATTTGTTCATGTTTTTCCTTACATCAACAAATATAGAGTTGAGTTTTGTTATTTGATGGATAACATGATACATATTTCATGGACTTTATTCATAGAGTTTCTCTTGCTTCCTCTCTATCCTGACATATTTCATGGACTTTATCCATAGAGTTTTTCTTGCTTCCTCTCTATCCTGAGTAAAATGAAATAAAATAATAAATAAAATAATTTTTACAGAACTTCTGAAGGGTATTGAGGAATACTGGATAGAAAGCTGACTTTGAAGTCAAGAAAACCTAGTACATAAATGACCGAGTGACCTTGATCAATTAACTCAGTTTCATTAAGCAGTTCTGTTAGATTAACTGCCGAAGTGGTACTGACCAGTATTGGTGGAAAGAGTTCCCCATATCAGGAAGATCATAGGTCTCATCCCTGTCTCCTTCTGTGTCATGCACTATTTGTTCTGTTCAGCTTTAGTTCTTGACCTAAATTAATGAATTTACTAATTTTTGTTTTCATATGACCCAAGAGTGCCCTCTCTTATCAAGCAAACCTGCCTTTCTGTGCCAAATGACCATGATCAAATGACCATTTCCCAAAACTCAGTAGATTCTACCTCAAGACTTTAGGAATTGTGTTCCAACTTCCTAGTCTCTCTCTCTCTCTCTCTCTCTCTCTCTCTCTCTCTCTCTCTCTCTCTCTCTCTCTTTCACCTCCACCCCCCATCTCTCTAAGCACCCATGCCAACTTGAAAAAAATCACACAAACCCAAAGGATCAGTTTAGTAAAGTGCTTTTCAAAGGGATTATAGAACCCTCCAGTAGCAGTAAATAAATATTCCCAGAAACCCTAAGTTTTTTAATTACCAAAGTCAATAAATCTTAAATATAGCTATCATGACTAAGTAGCTAATCAAATTTAATTCCGAAAAATTCAGTTAATGGGTCCTTTTCCCACTGACATACCTGTGCTCTCCTCCCAACTGAGATGTGAAATGTGGATGATTTCATTGGTAAGCTACCTCTGTCTTGGCTCCTTTGCACTTACCCACTCTAGAGATTTGGACCATCTGAAATGAACTTAAGGCAAGTTTTTTAGTTATTCATTATATTAACAAACCAAGTCAAAGAGTAATATAGAAACAAAAATTTGATTGGGAAGAAGTAACTTTTAAAACTCTGACAGTTAATTCTGAAGGTCAGTATCTCCAGACATCAGATTAGAATCAGTGGGATTTCACCCTATTTGCCAACAAAAATCTGTCTCATTAAGTCTGACCCTTGGTTTATACTGGTACCTATTTTCCCGAGACCTTTTGTTCCAACTTTAGCTGATTGAGGAATGAAAGTGAAGGGCAAATTGTTCTGCCTATCATTTCAAACAGCTAGAAAGAATTGAGTGTCAGATGATAACATGATATTACTAAGAAAAGCTGAGAAGACAAATTCCCAATAAATAAATGAGGTTGTATTTGTTTTATTATACACACCCATCTTTGCATATTCTTTGTATATGAAAATATAATCTGGATATTCTCATCTTCATATTTTTAATTTGGTGTTAATCTTTACCTTTAAGTAGCTGGTGGCTTAATTGAAAAATGGCACAATTTTGGTATGACTACAGGAGTCATCTCCTATGTGTATGGTCAATTTCGTATTATTTTTTGTTTTCAACTTTCTTCTTGAAGATGTCATTCATAGTACATAGGCAAAGTATAAGAAGCCTGTAAGACACTGGGCCCTTTGGTTTCTGCATCCTGAACTATATGTTTCAATATAAGTCTTTGCAATCTTTCCATGTGTAAAGAGAACAGTGGAAAAATATAAATGTGTTTGTACCTCCATGCTTTATGGGTGTGAGGGCCACTTCACTTAAGCTGACTCCACACTGGAGTCCTATCCGTACAACATTAAACATTGTAAAGATTACAGTGATCACAACAACAAACATTTATTTGGTACTTTTTATGTACCAAACTTTATCAACCTGTTATGAAGATTCCAAGTCAATTTTGACCAAGTGACTCTTGAACTGATGTTTTTTGTGCCTGCGAAACCAATCTTGCCAACTCCTTCAACTTCTCTCCAAGGAGAGAACTCTGCATCCTTGTATCATTTTGCTGCAAACTTCCTTATATTTCCTGATTCCAATGGTAGAGTGAATGCCAATATTATTATAGTTCAGTTATTTCAGGAGTATGTCAGTACATTTTTCATTGGACAAAGATCTCACACGATTAAGTAATTGTTTATAAACAATCTAAAAACTTTGTGATTCTTAGAATCTTCTGTGTTCCTATATATTTTTCACTTTTAAGTGAATTTGTGTTTTCTTAACAACACTGACATACATGCATTCAAAATATAGTAATATACATAGATATTAGACATTATAAATTCAGGCTACCTAGGAAACAATGGATACAGAGTCTACCTCCAGCCTCCTTTTCAACCAGCTCCACCACTTTGGAATTAGTAGGGAGGTATAAAAGACTGAGGGATATTTGGGTTGTTTTTTTGTTCTGTGGGTTGCTATGACAAAACAATTCATCATTAATGCACAGTGTACTGGTAATAAGCCTTCCCAGACTCTTGCTGGTATTGTACTTGAAGCCTTCCCAGCATGGCAGAATTTGCCAAAGTTTCAACCTTCAAGAACTCATGATCACCTTCACACCACAGAGGTATCAGAATAAGCCTTTTGTGGAGTATTTAAGAATTAAAGCACTTTTAAAGTAACAAGTCTTGGCAAAATTCTCCCATGTTTAAAGTTGAATGTAACTACATCACTTCCAAAACGAGTTATTAGTTAATTGGATAGATTAACCTCTCAAAGACTTGGCAATGTATACTCCTCTCCTTTCACAACTAGAAAGCATGTTGAGTTCGGGCTTTATGCCTAGGTAATTTCCATTATTATATTTTTTAAAAAGGACATTTTCCAGTAAGTTTGTTTTTCAAGGGTTCAAGATTATCAACGAATCAAAAAACATTTATTAGGTACCTGCTGTGTGTAGGCACTGTGCTAGGTGCTGGATTAGTCAAAGGCTACAGAAAACACATATGGAACATATAAGCATATTTAAAATATATGTTCATAGTTTTTAAATGAGATTTGCACTTGGTTGGCACATGGATTCATTTGGATTCAGTCAAAGGGCCACATCTGAGGACCTAGAGGACCAAATGTGGCCTTGAGGCTACAGGGTGCCCACCCCTGCAATCAGCACAGAATTATTGAAAAGGAATCTATAATATTGGGTACAAGAAACAGCAAGAAATCCAGTCAGACTGGACAGCAGTATAAAGGGGAACAAAATCCAATAAACCAGGAAAGGCAAAAGCGCAGGAAAAAGTTTTCCAGATTGATCACAATCTGGTTTCCTTCTTTTTTCTTGTGGTGGTTACATGGGGAATGCCTTCATACTTGTATGCTAAATTGACAAGAAACAATTTATTTCCAATGTGGAAATCAATACCATGGCATCAGCCTGTCAGGCAATTGACTTGTTAGAGGAAAGAGAAAAACATCTAATTAGAGGAAAAAATAAAATGAGATATGATATGCAACTGAAACAATTCCTATCTGATCTATTTGAATAAGGTACTGATATTTTTAATGAAATTAAATAAACAGACATCATCTCAAACTTCTACTATTTCTTAAGGAAATATACATTATCATTTTGAATGATTGTCATGATGGGGAGAGCACAAAAGCCTGTTCATAACCTTAGCCAACAAAAAACAGATCTCCTTGCCAAATGACAGATAAGGTGACCAAAGACAATATCAGGGTACCAATTTTACATTCATAATGTATATTTAATGGAAATGGTGACTGTGATATTGACTATTATTTTACCCACATTTCATTTTTAGGCATTTTCAAAACTGTATACAGAGGCAATGGGCCTAATCAGGAAAATCTCAGTTCAAATTCTGCATCAGACATTTATTAGTTGTGTGACACTGGGCAAATCACTTAACTTCTGCTTACCTTAATTCATTGGAGTAGGAAATATCAAACCATTCCAGTATCTTTGCCAAGATGGACAGTATAGTCCATGGAATCACAGAGAGTCAGATACAACTGAACAACTGAAGAACAAAACCTTATGTAAAAGGATTCATAATAGTACCACTGAACAGCAAGAAGTGATGGAGGGAAATTCAATTTTAGAGAAAGAATTTGGCATGAGGCTAAAGTAAGCAAGATAAGATCAAGGTCATTAAAGAACAAAAATTAGAAGAACACATACATTTTTCTACTTTTATTTTTAATATTTCAATTAAAATATTTTCTCCATCAGTAATAATGGAGTCCTGGCTGTATTATGTGAGAACATACTAAGAATGACACTTAAAATAGTAAGATAGTAAGAAGACATGGGTCAGACTAGATACCAATAGATTAGGTCTATGCTGGATGTTAATTTGAGGATAATGGAGAATAGAGACTCAAGATATTTGAAAAAGGGAGGTTATCAAGCGCTTGGGAGAAAAAATAAATATTATCAAAACTTGATCAAGAAAATATCAGTAACTATTGACCCATATGCCTAATTCCCCATTCAATAAAAGTCTTTATTAAAATCTATATATAATTTAAGAGTATCCTTGATAAAGGTTTAAGAAGAAAATAGGCAGTCTTTTCACAAATGATAGTCTACGTCAGACTTCAGTCATAAGCATTTGTTGTTGTGTTCAGTTGTTTTTCAGCCATGTCTGATTCTTCATGAACTCATCTGGGGCTTTCTTGGCAAAGATACTGGAGTGCTTTGCCAATTCCTTCACCAGTTCATTTTACAGATGAGGGAACAGAGGCAAACCATGTTAAGCAACTTGCCCAGGGTCACATAGTTACTAAGTGTCTGAGGCTGGATTTGACTTTAGGAAGCTGAGTTTTCCTAACCCTAGGGCCCGTACTCTATCCACTGTGCAACCTAATTGCCCTACACTTAGTAATCACCATTTATATGCAAGGCATTTTTCTAGGTACTATGAATATAAAGAAATAAAAAGCAACGTCTTGCCTCAAAATTTTTGTACTCTATTGTAATACAAGGTCCCACTATATTTACTTATATGTTTGTTTGTTTACTATAAATATATATATTAGATTTGATAGAGTGAAATGCTGCCTTAAAAGCTCCCCTCTCCAACAAGTTATCTCCCCTACACAGGTTATGGAAAGATCATCAGTTCTGGAGTCATAGAACCTATATTCAAATCCTACCTTGTAGACTTACTGCCTGTGTGATTTGGGGGAAAACAGTTATCCTTTATATATAGCAATTTCATCAGTAAAATTTGATGCCTCTGAGGTCCATTTTCTTTTTAGATCTATGACCTGGATGTAGCAGCCCTTCCCAATGCACATGCTTCCCCATCCTTTTCCATGAGTTACCAAAGAGACAGAAGTAGGACAAAGGAAAACCAAAGCTTTTGTAAAGGTGAACCATGAGCTCTACAAGATAAAACATCTCAGAGGAACTTCTAAAAAGACAACATACATTCCATCGTGCTCTCTGTCTTTCTCTGTCTCTCTGTCTTTCTCTCTCTCTCTGTCTCTCTCTTTCTCTCTGTTTCTCTCTGTCTCTGTCTCTCTCTGTCTCTCTCTCTCTCTGTCTCTCTCTCTCTCTCTCTCTCTCTCTCTCTCTCTCTCTGTCTCTCTCTCTCTCCATAATCTTTTGGAATCATTTAAGTTGGAAGTAGATTAATCTCAATGGGATGTGAAGAGGGACAAACAAGAATCAAATGATACATTAATTATTCTTGGGAATGTATTCATACCCTTAAATAATAGTCAAGAAAGCACTAGGAAAAACAAATAACAATGGGAAAAAAACATGCTTTCTGTAGATGGAAGGAGAGAGATGATATAGCTCAAGCTTTGAGGACCATATAATAGTTTGATCAGATATGACAACCCACTGGGCCTGCTATTTTGAGCTTGTCTCAGATGTGAGTTGAGTCTCATGAGTAACACAAGCTTGTAACATCCTCTAGGAGTTTACCCAGATATAGTGCTCTGAGTAGTCAAAGAGAAGCACAAGATGTATATATTTCACATATATTAAAATTATACAAAGTCTATTGAAAGATATATAACTTTGTCCATTGTGTGAAGTAAGAAGCAAGATGGAAAAACTACATAAGATGATACAAGTGGTCTTCTGACTTCAAAGTCTATACTCAACTCATTCCACTACACTACTGTTTTACACACACACACACACACACACACACACACACACACACGCACCCAAAGAAATCTATATATTTCTAATGGAAATCATATGTATATAGATAGATAGATAGATGCACAGATCACATATAAACATATATGAGACAGAGATAGAGAAAAGAGAGAGGTTAATCTAAAAACACTCAGTTTCTACTAAATTTTTAGAGCTCAGAAAAAAGCACAGTGTCCAATAGGACTGCCATGTCCTCTTAGCTGGATTATAATATTTCAACTTGCAATGGTCTGAATTCAGAATGAGAGAAACTAGGTTCAGATCCCAGCACTGATACTATTGTGTTCAGCAAGTCACTGAACTCTGCAAGTCAACTATTCATTTGAAAAATGTGAGGTTGGACTAAATGGTCTCTAAAATTCCTTCTAGCTCTAAGTCTATGATTCTAGAAACTACTCACACAAAAGAAAAATTTCATATATGTGTGTCTGTGTATATATAAATTTATATGTATGTATTTTTATATATGTATGTATTTGTATATATAGCATATGTATACACATCTAATTGTGTATATACATTATGTATATATACACATGCATATATAGATATGCATTCACATGTGTGCATATAAAATAAATGTCTATATATCTTACCCTTTCAAAATTCAGATTAGTAATGAATGTAGAAGGTAAAGTGAATCAGAGAAAATGCAGATGAAATGCGCAGAGACCAATTAGTGGAAAAAAACTAAGAATGAACATATCCACAAAAGACTTTAATTGAACTTAATCTTACATTAGAGAAAACCATTACTTGAACAAGCCAAATTGAATCAGCTATTAACAATGTACATGTGCTTGACAAGCTGAGCTACTCACCCTTTAGGGCAATTCATACCAGTCATACGCACTCAATTCTCTACAACCTCAACCCAAGGGGAAAACAAATGAATTTACTCCAGAGAATAAAGGAGATGTTGCCATTTGGAAAAGGAGATGTTATCCTTTTTATCACAAAAATCCCAGATAATACTCCCCTTTTACCATCCAAACTCATCTTGCTTAAATGGAATGGAGGATAGAAGGAAACCAACATTTTTTTTCCCATCCATCTTTCAATTTTAGCTAAACCCCTCCCTCCATTAGCTGTTCAGCATTATAGACTAGATGGAAAATGAAATTCCCTGAGTTTTTATTTGCATGTGTTTAGGAAGCTGAGGAGGCCTTAACTAGAACCTATAGCTTTTGCAAACAAGAAAGGTGAGAACAAATCTCCAAGGGGTCCATCTGTCCAATGATGGGAAAGCTAAGAGAAAAATAATAATTAAGAAAATGGTATGTATCCAAAAATGTTTTCCTTGGACTTTTAGTTTAGCCTTGCCCTCTATAGAAATAATAATTAATAATAGAAGCTTATCATTTTGAAGTGCTTAAGATGCATTATCTCATTTCAAGATAACAATTCACTTCATTTCTAGGGTTAAGTGATGTGCCCAAAGTGAGTAGCAGACAGTTTGTAAGTGCCAGAGCTAGGACAAATACCCTAGTCTCCTCACTCAAGGAATCATGGAATTTCAAAGTTAGAAAACACTTCAGAGAAATTTTGTAAAGGTGAACCATAATTCCAACTATCAGGAGACTTATGAATGGCCATCCGTCCTAGCCCCCCAAGGCAAACAAATCCATTTTTGAATTGAATTACATATTAATCAATCAAGTATTTATTAAGTGTTTATTCTATTGCTAGGCATTTTGCTAATTGCTAGAGATACAAAGAAAAAAACAAAGTAGTCCCTGCCCTCAAGGTACTTAGCTTCTACTGGGAGAGATAATACGTACATAAATAGGTATATACAATAGATACAGAGTAGATGTAAGGTAATTTATGAAAGAAAAGTATCCAGTCTTCCAGTCTTCAAGAACATTGTCATATTCCATGCTCATTTAGGTTGAATTTTGAAAGAAGTCAGGAATTCCAAAGTATCAAGGTAAGGAGGAAAAGTATTCCAAACATGGGAATCAACTAGTACATAGGCACAGAGGAAATGGGGCATCACCTACAAGGGATAGTAAGTAGGGCAGTACAACTGGACCACAAAGTATATAAAGATCATTAATCTGTAAGAATACTGGAAAAATAAGAAGGGGTCTATGAAGAACCTCATCTACCAGTTTACATTTTATTCTAGACATAATGGGAAACCACTGTAATTTACTGAGTAGGAAGAGGTTGACATGGCTAACTCTGAACTTTAGAAAAAGCAGTTTTGTTTGCTAGGATTTTTTTACATTGAACCTAAAACAGCCTTTCCAAACTAACAATGTTTCCCGGATATGTTGGCTAGGACCATGTAGAATAAATCTTTTCTCTTTTTCTATAAGATCGCCCTTCAAATCCATGAAGATAGCTCTTTTCTCCTTCTGTGGTCACCCGGTTCTTTTTCACTCAAAGTTCAACGTAACTAATTTCTTTAAAGATCCTAAAGTCCCTCTTGTGCCATAGTGTCAAGTACCTTCACCATCCTAATTACCTTTTTCTGGATACACTTAAATTGTTAAGAAAGTAGCTTTCCTAAAATCAAATACTTGTAATCCAGTACAAGATTCTTGAAATGCTTTGGACAAAGTATATATAGCAAGGCCATCACCTCTGCTTCTATCAGTGTACTCTTAAGAACAAACAGGAAGCAGGGTGAGGATCAGAAAGACTTGAGTTTAAGATGTGCCTCTGACATAACATTGTGTGGCTAATGTGACTTTGTACAATTCACTCAATTCTCAGTATCCCAGGAAACTATCTAAGATCATAGGTTAGAAAGTTGCCAATCTGCATTAGTTAAGGGAATTTCCATGCCAGAAATTTTCTCACAGAACAATAGATTTGCTTGGAGGAAGTGATATATCATGCCATTAATTCATATTGAAATTTCAGTCCACCAAAATCCAAAGGTCTTTTATCATATATATTGTATTTCTATGTCTCCCTCCTACAATACTTATGCAACTACTTTGTTAAACCCATGTGTATGAATTTATATTAATCCAGACTTTTTTTGGCCCTGACCCAATGTTACAGCATCTATTTTCAGATCACCGTGATACAACATATTAGCTATCTCTCTCAGCTTCTTGCAATCCACAAATTTGAAGAGCATTACATCTATGCCTTCATGTAAGGCATTGCTAAAAATGGTGAACACACCCAAAATAAGGCTCTGAGATAATCCTGTGACAAATACCTTCTAGGTTAGCACCAACCTATAAATCCCAGCAATTTGAGTCAGCTCTCTCTATTCCAAATCTACCTAAATACACTATCATATAATAAACATCTCTCCATGTTTTCTACATGGATATCATCAGTCTGTCTTATCTCATAGTGAAAATCAGGGATGCAAGTTTTATTCACTTGATCATGTAACCCTGCCAGTAAAGGAAACCACATTATTCTGTTAAGACTTTTTCTTGAACTTTTGCTAACTTAATGACTTTTTCCCTTTCTAAGTGCTAATAAACCATCCTTTTAATGATGTTTCTAGAATGTTTTCTGGTCAAGCTGACTAATCCAGAGTCCACCTTCTTCCCTTTCTAGAAGACTGGAATTAAAATAAACTTAAGTAGTGTTTATTAAGCATCACACATTGTGGTATATCTGAAAGTTCTTTCAGCACTCTGGGATGAAAGTTGGCTAATACTGGTAAGATACACATATTGAAGATAAGTAGGGTCTCTTTTATAATCTCTTCCTTTATCTTCTATGACACTTCATTGCAAGCTTTTTTTTAATTCTAAAAATAATTCTTCTTGGAGGAGAAAAATAGAAGCGAAATAAGAATTGAGTAATTCTGCCTTCTTTGGTTTGTCAGTTACTTTCATCTCATATAATCCTAGTAGTTTTTCTTTTTAAAATTTTTCTTTGTGCCCTCAAAACTGGGTAGAAAAATGTACAATACAATTTTTTTTTGGTAACCTTTAACTTTCTTTACTTAAAGAGAGTGTAGTTTGAGGGTAGAGGAGTGACCTCTGAAAAATACTAGCTTCATGATGCTAAGCAAGTTCTTAACTTTTTTTAATGTCCTAGGAAATTCCCTAGTTCAGTAAGTCACAAGCAAGTTACTAATCTACATTAGTGGAGAGAGTTTTCAAATAAGGATTTACTGTGATGATAAAACTATATGTCTAGAAAAAAAAGCAAGAAAAGAGGAGGATTTATTTCTATATTCAGTTTATTTTAAGCATGAGAACTATTGATAAAGACTATGCTAATCTTCTATATTTATCCTTTATTACTTGCCCTTTATTTTATGCATGTCTTTTTAAAAAATCTAATATATATTTCTCAGTGTTTCTCATGAATATGGAGTGATCTCTTTTTTTATGATCAGAATCAATTATGTTCCATTAATTATGTTCCATAAACATGAATAGGATGTACTCACCCATAAAATAGAAGATGGCAGAATGCATTAGAAAGTACAATCCAACAATGTTATTTTAAGAAAGACATTTGTAACTTAAATTCATATAGTTAAAATGAAAGGCTTAATCAGAATCATTGTGTGTGTTTGTCCTTTATTACGGAAGAAGATCAAGTCATCAGAGAAATAATGACGACTTGTGCTTTGACTTTGTTTTAAGTGAAGGAGGGCTGTGCAGGTCACCAGCCTCACCTCTTCTCCAGAGCCTAGTGACCATCTATTCATCAGGATGAAGCACAATTGGGGTTAAGTGACTTGCCCAAAGTCACATAGCTAGTAAGTATCAAGTATCTGAGGTGAGATTTGAACTCAGGTCCTCCTGACTCCTGCACTGTTGCTGTATCCACTGCACCACCTCGCTGCCCCAACAAGAATTATTATGATTTAGGTGAACTCAAAAAAGTAGACATAGGAAAATGATTTCATATAAGGCTATAGTAAATTATAGACATGATAAGAAAAGATAAATCAGGAAAATTACATCATGCTTAAAAGTACCATGGAAAACAAATCATCATTAATACATCATATGTATGCAGCAATTAGACTGACATTAAATTCTTAAAGGTAAAGTTAATGGAACTGCAGGGAGAAATAGACTATGATTAAAACTAAAATAGTGAAGGATCTTAATTTACTTCCTTCCAAATAATACAATTTTTACCAAAAGATAAACAGCAAGAAAGTTAAGGAGCTGAACAGAACTTTAGAATATTAGATATCTTTAGTGGAAAAGAAAGACATTCACATATTTCTCAGCTATATGTGTTACCTTTACAAAAAGGTTATGAACACCTTACTAAAAATGCAGAAAGTCAGAAATCCTAAATGTATCATTTACCAAACACAATGCCATAAAATTATATTCAAGAATTCAAATATATTCAAATATTCACATATAATGATTTTCAAGAAGAAAGTATTAAATTAATTAGATACTAAATAACTTACCGGGTGGATCAAAAAAAATCAGAGAAAAAATAAAAAAATTTCTCAGTGAAAATAAGAACAATGAGACAATATACCAAAACTGATGGGGGGTGTAGCTTAAGCAATCCTTAGAGGAAAAATTATTTCAGTAAATATTGGTATCAACAAATAAATAATAAGTCAATGAACTGGGCATACAACTAAAACACTTAGAACAACAAATCAATCCCCTCAACTAAATACCAAAGGAGGAATTCTGAACATCAGAGAGTAATAAAATTAAAGAAAAACTTCATTGAATTGATCAAGAATAAATTGAGGGGAGGAACCAAGATGGCAGAGTAGAAAGACAAATAGGAGTAAGTGACTTGCCTTGGGTCACACAGCTAGTAAGTATCTAAGGGCAGATTCAAACTCAGAAAGATAGTCTTTCTGACTTCAGGACCAGCATTCTATCCACTGTACTACTTAGTGCCCTGCTGAATAATTGGGGAAATATTCATTACTCCTGAGTAGACTGAGCCAATATAATAAAAATGACAACACAACCTAAATGGACTTACATATTCAATGGCATATTAATCACCTTATTAAATGTTTATTTTACATAGCTAGTAAAAATAGCAACAAAATTCATCTAAAGGACCAAAAGGTCAAGAATCTCAAAAAAAATAATGAAAAAAGGGGGAAAGAAAGATGTCTAAGAATATCATATCTCAAATGATACTACAAAGCAGCAGTCATCAAAATGATTACATACCAGTTTAAAAATAAGGGTTAATCAGTAGAATAGATTAGGCATGCCAACATAACAAAAGTCAATGAACATAGTAGAACAATGTCAACAATAGTGTTCTGTGTTGACAAAAATTGCTGAGAAACTAGAAAGCAATATGGTAGAAATCATATACAGACCAATATCTCACACCATATATATACCAAGATAATCTCCAAATGGATATGTATTTGAAACATAAAAGATGACATCAAAGATAAATTAGAGGAGTAAGAAATTACTTTTCAAATCTATAGAGGAAGAGTCCATGATTAAACAAGGAAAAAAAAGGATTACAGAATATAGAATGGACTGTTTAGATTGTATAAAATATAAAAGTTTTTGCACAAACAAAACAAATGCAGATAAAATTAGAAAACAGTCAACTTGTAAAAAATCTTTGTAGCAAACTTCTCTGATTCAAGTCAGATGATGGATAGATAGATGATGGATAGAGAGACAGATAGAGGACAGATAGATAGATACATAGATAGATAGATCCCCCAACGGAAAAGTGGTCAAAGGATATAAAGAGGCAGCTTTTGAAAAAAGGTGTCCAATGCATAGCGATACCAAAAAATGCTCCAAATCATAACAAGTAGAGAAATGTAAATTAGAACAAATGTGAGTTTCCACCTCATATTCATCAGATGGGCAAAGATTACTAAAAAAAAAAAATAAGTAGCAAATAAAGAAAACATATTGGAAGGTCTGTTGGAGAATAGAAACACTAATCACTGTGGGTGGGACTATACATTGATCCAGATATTTTTGAAAGCAATTTGGTAATATGTGCCAAAAGTCAGTAAACTATACGTACCTTTTGATAAAATGATTTCACTGTACTCCAAAGAGATCAACTTAAGAGGAAAGGACTCATATATAGAAAAATATTTAAAGGACTCTTTTTGTAGTAGTTCCAAATCAGAAACTAAAGAAGTACCTATTTATTCAGGAAAGACTAAATAAATTAAAGCATGTAATGGAATGTTACTCCTCCATAAGAAATGATAAAATATACTGTTTCAGGTAAAACTGGTAAGACTTGTATGAACTAATGTAGAATGAAATCAGAAGAACTAGAAGAACAAGGTAAGCAACAACAATAAACAACATTATAAAAAAAAGTTACTTTGAAAAACTAGAACTCTGATGAATGCAAAGGTAAGTCCCTGAGGACCTAAAAGGAATGATGTTACTTACCTATCTGAGAGGTGATAGTCACAAAATGAATGAGGGATACATTTTTGAAAATCACAAAAGAGGGAATTTTCTTTACTTGGACATATATATGCATGTATGTATGTGTATATGTGTGTATACATACATATGCATGTATGTATATGTGTGTATGCATGTACATATATATGTCTATATACACATACATATTTGTATATTATGAGTTTTCTTTTTCATTCTTTTAGGGGATGGTTGTAGAGAATGGGAAGGAAAGCAGAAATGATTATTTTTCATTTTTAAAAATATTTTTAATTGAATTGAAACTGAAAAAAAATAATATAGACAGATTTTAATTCTTGAGTACATCTACTATTATGGAAGTCATTTGCAAAACTACATATATATGGCCTATATTGAATTGCTTGTCTTCCCAAAAGGAATAGGTGGGGAGGAAGAGATGGGGAGAAGTTGGAACTCAAAGTTTTAGGAACAGCTGTTGAGTATTGTTCTTGCTACTAGGAAATAAGAAATACAGGTATGGGGAATAGAAAGTTATCTGGCCCTACAGGACAAAAGAGAACATGGGAACAAGGGAAGGGAGGGATGATGGAAGATACAGCAGATTGGTGATAGGGGAAATTAGAAGGCTTGGTGTATTGGGGAGGGAGGAGGGGACAAATGGGGAGAAAATTTGGAACCCAAAGTTTTGTGAAAATGCATGTAAAAAGTTAAATAAATAAATTTATTATATTAAAAAAAATGAAGAATCAGACATAACTGGAAATGACTAAACAAGAAAAATATATGCTAGGAAATGCTCTAGACACTAAGGTACAAATGCAAAGAAGGAAACAATTTCTTCTCTTGAGAAACTTAGGTTACTGAAAATGTAAACAAGAACATGTTTAAAGATACAGTCGATTCTAGAGCATCTATACATACTGTGTACTGAGCAAGTAGGCATTTTGATGCTGTGTGTAAACTTAGTATTTACCTGGAAGTTTGCAAGGAAAGCATCCAAAAGCTATTTACTTGTTGTTTGTAGCCATCTCCTTTTAGTTATTAAATAACAGTATGGTGATGGAGAGAGGCAGATGATGTAGTAGAGAGTATCAGACTTTGAATCGGAAAGACCTGGTTCAAATTCCGTTTCTGACACTTATTAGCTATGTGACCATCAAGTCACTTAATCTCTTTAAGCCTCAGGCAACTCTGTCTGTAAATTATAGACAGGTTGCAATCTGGGTAGGATGATATAATGGTTTTATTACCAAACAGTTATTTTTAAAGTTGACATCTGAAAAATGGTTCACATTTCGATAGAAAATGCAGTATTTTAAACTGAAAACATCCTTCCCTGAGTGGAAAAGCAAATTGTACTACATAAAAATAAATGCCATATGTAACTAGGCCAAAAGGGATAAAACCCACCACTTTCCTTTCACAGATGCTATTTTATTGGAGTATTATAAAATAAAACATTAAGTTCCTGCAAAGTTTTCTGGCATTTGGAGAGGTTTCATGGTCCTATGATTGCACTCAATATTTTACAAAACTGCATGATGAACTGCCCAACAACAAATTAAAGAAATGGTCAAGTTTTGACAATTAAATTACACAGTGCTCTTAATGCTATAATTATGTTACTGAAAGCATATGGTGACATTGAAATAGTAAATCACCAAAGGCCATTCTGATCAAAATTTACCATCCAGAGACTCCAATATAGGGAATTAAATACTACTCAGACTTGAGTTAGAAGTTAGCTTAAGAAATATATGGATAATTTACTACTGTATGCTCCTTATAGTAAAAGTAAGATTATTGACCTTTCTCTTGCTCTTTAAGACCATCCAATAATTACTGACCCCCAAAAAATCAGCATTCCGAGAAGATCGTACTCTTACCTAACAGATCACAGGTACAAATTATTCTGAGCCTAAATTAAGCTGGGATCCACAGAGGGGATAAAACAGCTATGGAGTTTAAATCTAGAGCCAGAGCATTTAACAGGTTATATATTTTCTCCATCAGGAAATTTTAAAGGCAGAGTAGAATACAAGCATCTGCAAAGCTAGTTTATAAAATGAAATAAAAATATTGAAGTTGAGAATATTCTTGTGTTCAATAATCAGAGTACACAATACACTATTAGGGGTGTTGAACTGAAACAACACCAAACTCGATTCTAGTGACAAGTCTGTCAAACATCAAAGACTAGCATTTCATTAATAAAAGAAGAGCAAACTCTGCAGGGTTTAGTATCACTGGAATACAGGAAAATGTTTACACTTACTTCTAAAATCCATACCCAATCCTACTTGTAATTTTGTAATTTATTTAACTAGAGAAAGGAGACATACCAATTAACTGTATATACAGGCTGCTAAATTCACCAACATGAGAGTCTATCAAAGCGGCTCTGGTGCATCGTTTTGCAAAATTGGTTTCGCGGTCTATGGGGAAATTAGAAGATGGTCTTTGTCTACACCCTTGTGGATGTAAGTCTTTACAGCACAGCCTAGGCTTTCTTTCATATCAGTTGAAATCACCACACAAACAGGCTCTACCCAGGCTGTAAAAACTGAGTTAAAGGATAAAGTAGTTAGAACTATCTTAGCCAATTATTGACAGGGCTTACTCCTTTTCAAAGAGGAAGGTCAGGTCTTTGGATGAAGAAAAGGTGGCAGTGTGGTGTAGAGTTGAGTGTGGTGAACTTAAGAGTGTTGAAGTCCTGAGCCCTGAGTTCAGATCCTGATTCTGACATTTGCTATATATGTAGCCACTTAAAATTCTTATTAATTAGTCTCCCAACCAGTAAAAGGTAGAGGTTAGAGTATAGAGGTGGGGAACTGTGGCCTCCAGTCCACATGTGACCTTCTTATTCCTCAAGTGTAGTCCTTTGACTGAATCCAAACTTCATAGAAGAAATCCCCTTAATAAAAGGATTTGTTCTGTAAAACTTGGACCCGGTCAAAAGACCACACGCAAGGACCTAGAAGGCCACATATGGCATCTTGATCTCCTAAGTCCCTTTAGATCAGTGGTAACATTGGGTAAATTTCACAGGGGAAAATTAACTTGGATTAGAAAAAGTTACTTATTTCAATAGAATTGGTTCCTTTGTACTCTTATGCATTTCATTATATCCATTTAAAAAGATTGTTATGAGAAAACCGTAGGCTTCTCCATACTGCCAAAGAGTCGACATAAAAAAAAGATTAAGACACTCACTCTTAGAACAGTGTTTGTACATTGTTGTTTCTTGTTGTTGAATCATTTTGCCTCCATCTGGAGTTTTCTTGGTTTGCCATTTCCTTACCTAGCACATTTTATATGTGAAGAAACCAAGGCAAATGGGGATTAAGTGATTTGCCCAGGGTAATACAGCTATTAAATGTCTGAGACCAGATTTGAACTCAAGAAGATGAGTCTTCCTGACTTCAGTTCCAGTACTTTACACTGCACCACCCACCTGCCCCCCCTTAGGATATCAATCACAATTCAATCCTTTCCAATTCCCAATAGCAGAACAAAGATGTGACTGGGCTCTGAGCCATGAAGGAATGTTGCTTGTCTTGCTTCAAATGCATTTGATCTATTCATAATGCTAACCTTTTTTAGGATGGAGAATGTCTAGTCTGCATCTGAAGGTCTTCCCTTTATATTTATATTCATTGTTTCGGGCTTTCAGCCCTTTTTAGCCCTTTCTTGAGCTTTTTTAGAAAGCTGACTAACGAGTTAGACAGCAATTTAGGACACATACATATCATTTTTCTACTGTATATTCCTTACAATACAAGATTACTAACCTTTCCCTCTTACTCCTGAAGGTCATCCAAAAAATAAATGATCTAGGGCTCTGATATTCAGATAATCTTTCCTGGATCACCTCTTAAGTATCTGACATCTCTTGCTTGCTTTCTTTTAATGATTTGTGTTTCCTCCTTCTTAATGTGAGAATTCTTTAAGAATAATTTCAGTTTTCTAAAACTTTTTCACCTTCCTTTTATTCTTTCTACATTTAGCCTAGCTAAATTCAAATAAGCTCATCACAGGCTAGCCACAAGTCATCTCAGTGTATTATTGTTTGGGTTTTTTTTCAGCCACAATAGTTTTTGAAACTGTCTACTAAGTGAGAGAGGTGTTGAGATCTTCATTAATGAAGAAAGTACTCACTGCAAAGAAAACAGAAATCCTTGAAATATTAAAATATATAAATAGCATATTCATACTAGCTGTATTGTTTGAATATATTATGATAATTTCTCCATTAGACTTGCTGTTTCTCCTTCATCTTCAAAGATGACTAATGACATCACAGGTGATGTCTTGACTTGTGAATTAACTGGGTTTAAGTGAGGCAATTACACAAAGTCATCAGCTTGACTCTCTCTTCCAGAGTCATCAAAGTACAGTGGCAAGACAAAAGTCAGGATGACTGGCGATGGCCCAGGATGCAGTGGACGACCTTGGCGTCATCAATGTCTGACCAAGCTCTAAGCACTCTACTGCTTCAAATTGTTTTCTTCCACCAATTCCTGGGGAATGGGCTGGGGGTGGGGGGGGAGGGATTTGTCACATATTTGGATGCTTCATATAACCCTAACTCACTGATGGGTTTCAAACAGTTCAGTTGTCATCAACCTTGGTTAGTGCATCTGCTGAGACTATTTATCAGGATGTGCCCACTGAGTATACTGCAGCTTCTTGGAGTCCCAGGTAAGAACAGAGCTCCAGGTGGACCCCAAAGGTGGATGAGGAGCCTTGAAAAGAGCTCGTCATCCCTCACACTACAGGTGCCAGTTCTCCTTAAACATAGGAAGCTCATTGGAATGAAAATCACAATACCTAAATTTGAAAGCTGGATCTGCCACTTTATTAGATGTGGGTTCTTTAAAAATGATTCAGCCTTTCTGAATTTCAGTTTCCTCATCTGTAGAGTAGGGACGATAATGATAGTTTCATTGCCTACTTGTGTAGATTACGAAGATCAAATGAGGAAATGTATGTGAAAGAGGCTAGAAAAGTTCCATATTAACCTATAATAAAGGCAGCATGGAATAGTGGAGGGGAAAGTACTCTGGGTCATTAGACCTGGCTTCTGGGTTCCATTCTGCCACTACTCATCAGATGATCAAGAATCACTCCTTCTTTCCAGGCATCACTTTCTTCATCTGTCAATTAGATGATTGCTAAAATCCTTATCATCATTGTAAAATGCCATGATGACATGAAACTACAATTTCTTTTTGTATATTTTTCCATAGCTGCTTGCTCTCTGTAGGGTACACCTGAGGTTTTTGTTATAAATGTCAATATTAACTTGACATTTCCAGAGTAAGTGAAATTTTTCATTTTTAAAAACAAAATCTTTTTTTAATCCAACCAAAGAGTGAGATTTTTTATCTATATTTGAATGGCCTGGTCAGGTAAGTTATTTCTTTTTTCCCAAGTCAATAGAATGCAAAATGCTGGAAAGGATCTTAGAGGTTCCTAGCATGTGATCTCTTATTTTATTTTACTTTTTCTTATTTTATTTAATTTATATTTTTAATAGACAGGCTAATGGAGACCAGTCCTTATAGAGAAAGTTCAGATATTCTTTGCTTGTTTCCAATAAAACAACATGAAAACTTGGGGGAGCCAGTTTCCAGCTAAGAGTAGCTTATGTTGGTACTGGTGTTGGTACAGTGTGATGATGATGATAAGTATTCTAGTTGGTTGTAGAGCTAGAAAAACTAATGACTTGGTAGCTGCTGAACTGGAACTAAGTCTATATACAAAACATGTAACCCAGAAATCTCCTAGTCCTTGGTTGCTTTACGGAGATAGGACTGTTTTGAGTTATTGAGTCAGAGATGAACAGGTGACCTCATTTCCCAAACTAACCACCATATATATGTACACATATACATGTACACACTTGTTGACTCTGTCTCTTTGTATTTAATCTTTCCAAATCTTCAGTGAAAAAACGTTCAGTGAATGAGATTCTAGAGAAGAAAGTGCCCAAGTGATCCTATGAGTTGAGGAGACCATAAGTTTCAATCAGAGTTGACTAGAGTTAGTAGTAGAGTATGTCAGAGGGAATAGTAGTAAATAGCATTGAGATGGACATGCCTAGGTACCAACCTTGTGAACAAAGTACAGCCCAGAGTGATTATACAGAGAAAGCTAGAATTTTCCCTTCCCCAGCACCTAAAGAAAAATGGGAGAGAGATTAGTAGGAATGGAAAGATCACATGGCCAAGCAGGAGATCTATCTAATCCAGCACTGGAGAGATTCAGGAACGATGGTGTGCCCTACAAGAATCCAGCCCAGTAGAAGAACATACAACTGGTCCATCAACAAGGTCACACCATATATCAAATTTATTAAAGGTTACATTAAAAGATGGCTTTCAAGGTTGGGGGTTGCAAGATAACTCAAACTCTATGTGTCAGTACACATGAGCATCACAAGAACTGTACTTAAGTTCTGAGCCTACTAAACGCAGGGATTCTATAGATATAAGGGGAGAATATACATCTGCTTTGGAGGAAATGGATTTTTGTTTGTTTTCACCAGCACTTATTGCAATATCATTACAATAAATTCCTTTTCTAAAATCTAATGATATCTCATGGCATACTGAGGGGTCTTGTGAGTGTCAACATTAGAAACTCCAGCCTCCAATATTTGGAATACTTGATGGGAGTAGTAGCAGCAGCAATCCTCTGGAGACCCCAACCATTAATTACAAGTTTAAGTTGGGAGAGTACTGTTACATTTTACTAATAATTGTGGTTTAATCAAACAAATCTTGTTATGGCAAAATGCCCACAAAATATCCTTCAAGGAAAATATTGTTAGAAGGTGCATTTTCCTCCTGTTGAAACCTTCATTCTTTTTAAAGAGTCATTAAATCTACTTCTGTTCAGGTTTACAATTTTAGAATTTTTGTTTACTTTTTCTCTCAAACATACTCTTCCATCTTTTATCCTAGGAAAATATGCATCATTCTGATAGGTATTATTTGAAGTCCAATTTCTCTTAATTCTTGATATGCCACATTCACCTCCTTCTATCACAATTTTAAGTATATGGGATTCAAATTGTTGCATTGTACCTGGCATAAAGTAAACCCTTAATAAATTATTTTTGATTTATCATTGGTTACTTTTAATATTTTTGCTTGTTTTGATTTTTTAAAAGTGCTCTGTTTCTTTCTAGCCACTTGTAAGACCTTTGTTCATCTGAAATTTTTATGTTTGAAAATATCTACGTGGGTGAGTTAAATTTGGGATTCATTTCTATTGGTGTACTATGGATTGTCTCATACTCCCTTCCTTGTTTTCAACATTACTAGAGAATTTTCTTATACGACTTCTGAAATATTCAAACTCGTGATTCCTCAGATAAATAGTTTTTATGCTGTGTGCTCTATTCTATTTATTTGTGGAGTTCTTGAATCCTTTTAAAATATTTTAACTATTTTGATTTTTTGTATGTTCTGTAACATCTGCCCTTTTATCCCACATTAGAAAAATTCTGTTTTTAAGAGAATTCATGATTTTACTAATATTCTTAAGAAATTGGTGTAAGCTATTGAGTTTTATAGTTAGATTTTTGTCTTTCCTTATTGATTTCAACTATGTCTTAGTACATTGGCAACTATAGGTGCACTATTTAGTTAATTTATCCATTTGAAAGATCTCTTACTCATAAATTTTATAAATTTTTATTCTGGTGTCCTTGTCTTTTTTTATGCTTATAATTTGTTTTTGTTATATTAGAGGTTTTTTATTTGTTTTCATGGTTATTATATAAGGGGAGCTAGGTGGCACAGTTAATAGAATGCCAGGCCAGGAATCAGGGAGACTCATCTTCCTGAATTCAAATATGGTCTCAAACATTTAGTAGCTGTGTTATCCTAGGCAGTCATTTAATCCTATTGTCCTCAGTTTCTCCATATGAAAATGAATTAGAGAAGGACATGGCCAAGCACTCCAGTATCCTTGCCAAGAAAACCCCTAATCAGGTAACAAAACGTCAGTGACTACTGAAACAACTGAACAACAGAAACTTATTTAAATCTATTTTTCAGAACTATTCCATGAGATTATTTTTCCTATAAAGTTTTTTTTTGTTGTCTATATACATTTCATGTATTTATTGTCGTTTTGAAAAGTTACCGGAAAACTGGACTTTCTTATGAATTTTCACTCCACCATCTTGTTAGAAGTCAGCTCTGAAAATGGAGGTTCAAAGAAGTTGTTACTTGTTGGGCACCAAAGGCAGATTAATGAGAATACTAGGACCTTAAAGAGGAAAGGCATAATAAGTAGTAGTTGTAGTTATTGAAAGAGTATAAAACATATTTATGGGGTATAAACCCAAAAATTAGGGAGACATTCAATACAGTAAGGAGCAGGCTCAGTATTCTAACTCATCTATGATTGTGTTTCTCACTATAAATGCAACCTTAAACAAGTGACTTATCCACTCTGGGGTTTGATTTCTTCATCCAGGAAATGAGAGAGTTAGACTAGATGATCCCTTATCACTCTCTCATCCTACGAGCATCTGATGCAGGGGAGACAGAAAAGTGGGGAGCTAAGAGGCAGTCATTTTAGATAAATGTATTTTAGAACATACAAGTGTGCTTAGAAAAGAAAGAAAACATAGAAGGCTGGAGTCAGCATGAGGCTCAGCCAGATAGAGGATAAGAGATGTGATTTTTCTTATGGCTATGGAAACAAATAAGTAGACCTAGAAGGAGGGTTTTAAGGAAGTATTCAAAGCCCCTTAAAGCTAGAAGGTTAGGACTTTTTTATATAGATAGATAATTAGATAATATCAAAGGTTTTTTTTCAGAGTGGAAAGAATCCATTTAGAATTGACACAATCACAACTGGTCTTTCCTGAGGCTGAACTTAAAATATGCTAATAGAAACGTATTTTACATCCATAGAACTGTTACTGGAATATTCATCTAGGTTTTAGATTCCTATTTTAATGTTTTATTTAATAAAAATGAAAGCATCTAAATAAAAATTTGCAAGATTTATAATAAATAAATGCTTGTCAAGGCAATTTATTACTAGTATAGTAAATGACTTAGGATGGAATTCATACATATTTGAAATAAGTACCTAGAACTATTCTTTCATATTTATGAATATATGTAGTTATGTATATATTATATTAATGGATATTATGCACACATGTACATGTATGTATGCATTATAATATTCTTCACTTGGAATGATCTTACAATCCTGCCTCTTTATAACATCCTCTAATCCTCTCCCCTCAGCAGTAGACATTTTTCAAAGTCGAGGTCGAATAATCACACCAAGGAAAATCCAGATTCTTATACTTTGGAGACTACAGTTCCGGCGGTGGTAAAGCTTTCCATCAAGCTGCTATCGAGTATCATCCGGAAGTCAAATGTTTAAAGATATTTAGTCTCTAGAGTAGTATTTCCTTGTTACCAAACTGACCCTTGAAGCTACTCAAGACAGGCAAAGCACAGGCTTTGAAGCATAAAATTTTTATTAAGAAACTCACTCCTCAAGTATTCATCCACCTTAGAATACAATACTATAGTATTATACTCTATGGTATGCTACTTTAATTTACAAAGGCTATAATACACTGTACTTAAAAGACTGCATCTATATTTGCTAATTAGATAATCGATACGTGGCCTTTTGCCTAAAGTTGAAATCTGCACTGCAGGACCTACTTACTTCAATGAAGTCATAGATGCATTAAAGTGGTTACTGCAGGTTGGTAAATACTGGTCACAGTAAATCAAAATGATCTATTAAATTCTAGAATGGGGTTCTTAACTTGGGGTCCACATACCTCTGTGAAGTCAGTGGATACACTTTTCAAAGAATCTTTGAATTCATATGGGGGAAAATTAAATTTTTACTCCAACTGAAACTCAACATTTCCTTCAGTTATGAATATAGGCAACAAAACATGATTCTAAGAAAGCGATCGTTGGCTTCACCAGACAAAAAGATCCAATACAAAAAGGTCAAGAATCCCTGTTGCCCCTATAACCTATATCAAATTGCTTACCAGTTCAGGGAAGGGAGAAAGGAGGTATGGAAGGAGAGGATTTGGAACTCAAAATTTTCAGAAGAAAGGGTTAAAAATTGTTTTCATATCCAATTGGGAAAAATAAAATATTTTTAAAAGGCAAAATCTAGATTGTAATGCACCTTGCTTGATCAGCTCTATGAAGCTTGTGAGCCAACGAATATAAATTTTGTCTGGCCCTAACCAAAAGAAAAAAAAGAACCCCTGCTAAGGGCTCAAGTAATGATGTATCATTGGAGGGAGTGCCTATACCAGTGGATTCATACTTCCATGAAAGATTGGTACATTCAGTCTCTGAGCTCGAGGAATGACTTCAGGCCCCACTGAGCAAGGCTAAGAGAATTGAACAATGCCAAGAGGATGGAAGATTTAGGAGGGAGGAACAACTAAGGAAGGAAGGTGATCGTTTCAGTATTCTATAGAATCTGGAGACCAGTAGAATCTGGAGTTTGGGAGCTCAGGTTAACCAGATCAGGAAAATCACTCTGCCTTGAACTTGGAAAAGAATTAAACACCTAGAAGAATTGTTTCCTGTGTGAGTAGGAAAGCTCTACTTTTGAATCTGAGGTGATTATAGGAAAAAAATGCCAAGTTGAATATCCAAGGAGAAAAAGAACCTGGGTCAAGACTAGGTCAAAATCTGGACCCAGAACTGTATGATTTTTAAATTAAATCTACTTGCTAATCTGGACTCTGTGTTTGTAATATTCATTTGTTCCCCAGTGAATCCAAAGAAACATTTCTACATTTATCTGTATCCTTGTTAGACAATCCCCTAGCTTCTTGAAAACAATTAGCCTGTTATATTGTGTAACAAGGGTATTTAGGCGGTGCGATGGATAAACCAGAATTAGGAAGACCTAAGTTCAAATATGGATTCAGATGCTCAGTAGCTATGTGACCCGGTGCAACTCACTTAGCCTCTATTTGCCTCAGTTTCCTCAACTCTTAGAAGAAGATAATAGCAGCTACTTCACAGGTTTATCGCAAGGATCAAATGAGATGTTTATAAAACGCTTAGGCCAGAGCCTGGCACATAATAAGCCCTGTATACATAGTCATTCCCTTCCCCCAAATATGATGGCATGTGCTTCATGGAGAGCAAATGACAACTGACTTATTGACATCAAAAATGAAGCAGTATAGATACAAAAATTTACTTCGAAAGCAGAAGTTCAAAAACAATCTCAATTCTTGTCTCGGTGCCTCAGGAGCTTTTTAACCATCTGTCATTTTTTTGCTTATTTTCCAAGTCACTGCAATTCTCAAAGCTGAAAAGAACTAGAATATTAGCCTAGCCTAACATACTCACCTCTTTTATAGATGAAGAATCTGATCTCCCCAGAGGTAAAATGTCTTGTCCAAGATGATATAGCTAATTGTACAGTTAGTTAGAGCACAGCTAACATCAGCACCTAGGTCTTCTCATTTTTCATTCATTGGTCTTTGTATTAATCCATGCTGTTAATTTCAAGTGCTTTATAGTTTTGTCATCTTCAAGGAGTCTGACCATTTCACTTCCTTATTCAATAAGCTCTGGTGACTCCTTATTACCTCTAGGAAAAAGGATAAAATCCTCAGTTGGACTTTGAACATTCTTTAGAACCTGGCCCCTTTCTACCCTCCCTGTCTATTTCTACCCTCCCTCCACAAACACTGCAATCCAGTGACCCTGGCCTCCCTCATACACAACACTTCATCTCTTGGGTCCAAGCGTTTTCCCTGACTGTTCCTATCCCCCCATACCCCTCCGTGCCCAGAACACTTCACTGGCTTCCTTTAAAGTCTCAGCTAAAATCCCATCTTCTATAAGAAGCCTTGCATAGTCCTCCTTAAACTAAGTGCCTTTCCCACCCCCAGTTTATCCTGTCTATTTCTTGTGTGTACATTAGCTGTTTCCATGCAGTCTTCCCCATTAAATTGAGCTTCTTGAGAGCAGTGACTGATTTTTGCCTTTATTTGTATCCTCAGCACTTAGAACAGTGTTTAACACATGTCTGCTAAGTGATTGACTCATTCAAGGTTTTCTGTCGCATTAATACAATACCTATCCAGCCTTTTCTTCCCTTTCCATCTTAGTGTCTTTTTACTTTTACTTTCAACAGAAGCCCACTCCCGCGTCCTAACTAATTCCATGTTGCGGTCCACTTTGCGTGCCCTAAGAAACTTACGATACTGATTGTCCATGTAATAGTAAACACCAACAGCCGGTTCAACAGTAAGACATCAGATTTGTGAAGGTGATGACTACTTAAACAACAGGGACATTCGAGACGAAAATAATTATCTCAAATCTGCTTTCACACATTTGGCAACTTTAAGAGGTCAGTTCCTATAGCTCCCCTCTCACTCAAACTTAACCACTGAAACTGCTTCATTTAAATGCTTATTTATACCTGCCTAGGGATTTTTTTTTAATTTTTAATTTATAGAATAAAACAAGCATTTCCATAGCACAGTATAATAAAAAAGATGATTTGAGCATGAAACTGCAAATCTGTTATATACAATTTGCTATTCCTTCTAAATATATAGTAAAGTTATCATTTTTTTTTTCCTTTTTTCTGTTTTTTTTCTCCTCCCACCCTACTCTAGATATGGCTACCATTAGGCACAATTGTGTGTGTGTGTGTGTGTGTGTGTGTGTGTGTGTGTGTAAAATCATTCTCTATATATACTTCTGTTTATCAGTTCTTTCTCTGGATGCAGCCAGCATCTTCTTTCATATGTTCTTTGTAGTTAATTTGAGCATTTATAGTTGTCAGAATGACTTATTTGCTGAAAGTTGTTCTTAACATAATATTGCTGTTACTGTACACAATAGTCTCTTGGTTCTGCTTATTTCACTCTTCATTATTTCATGAACGTCTATCCATGCTTTTCTAAGATCATCAAGCTCATCATTTCTTATTGCACAGTAGCATTCCAACACAATCACATACCACAACTTGTGTAGCCATTTCCCAATTGATAGACATCCGCATAATTTCCAGGGGTTTTTTTGCCACCACAAGGAGCACTTCTATAAGTATTTAAGAAGGACCTTTTCCTTTTTTTCCTAGTCATCTTTGTAAATAGACCTAGGGTTGGTATTGCTGGGTCAAAGTGGTTTAGGCAGGTTAATAACTCTGCATAATTCCAGATTGCCTTCCAAAATGGTTAGGTCAGTTCACAATACCACCAACAGTGATTTAGTGTCCAATTTTTCCACATCCCCTTCAGCATTGTCACTTTTTACTTCAATCATTTTAGCCAATCTGATAAGTATAATATGCTCTCAAAGTCATTTTTTTGAAGCATACTTTTTTATTGTCTTTATTTTTCTTGAGTCTTTTTTTGTCTGTGTTTTCTTTCACAACATGCTCCATGGATATACCTTACATGACTACACATGCATAGTCCACATCGATTGCCTGCCCTCTCAATGACAGCAGGAGTGCAGTGTTGGGAGAGAGGAAGGGAGAGAACCCAGAAGCCAAAGGTTTTTTTTTTTTAATTTAAGTCTTTTTAAAATAACTAATTAAATTTTACTTTTCAATATCCATTTCCACAAGATTTTCAGTTCCAAATTTTTCCACATCTGTCCCTTCCCACCACCCCCAAGATGGCATGCTTTCTGATTACTCCTTCTCCCAATCTGCCCTCCCTTCTGTCACCCTCAGCCCCTTCTTTTATTCTTTTCCTTTTCTATTTTCCTGTGGGGCAAGATAGATTGCTGTAATCCATTCCTTCCAGTTGCATGGAAAAACAGGGCTTTTTATGGAAATCCTTGCTTTATTCCATAAATTAAAAATAAAATAAATAAAAACCATTTTAAGTATGTTAAAAATTATTTCTTGGCAGAGTTAAAGTCAGTGATGCTAAGGAATGGCAGTGCCTTAGGTCAAATATTAACAGTGATGTCTTTTCAACCCCTTGCTTGGACTTACTTTTTTTTTAAGATTTAAATTTATTTATTTATTTTTAGCTTTCAACATTCATTTCCACAAGATTTTTATGTTCCAAATTTTTTCCTCATCTTTCCCCTCCCTGAAACTTCAAGATGGCATACATTCTGATTACCCCTTCCCCCAGGCTGCCCTCATTTTTATCATACCCCCTCTTATCCCCTTCCCTTTTACTTTCTTGAAGGGCAGAATAGATTTCTATACCCCATTGCCTGTATATCTTATTTCCCAGTTGCATGTAAAAACAATTTTTTAACTTATTTTTAAAACTTTCAGCTTCAAACCCCCTCTCCTCCTCCCTCTCCACCCACCACCATCATGAAAACAAGCAATACAACAGTCTAACACATGTGTGGCCATGCAAACATCACCATAATAATCATGTTGTGAAATACTAACTCTATTTCACACCATCCCATGCAGCTACTCAATTATTCTATTTTCTACTTTAAACCTGTCCCTTTTCTAAAGTGTCTGCTTTTAACTATCCCCTCCCCCAATCTGGTTCCTTCTATCATCTCCCCACCCTTATCCCCTTTCCCCCAACTTTCCTGTCAGATAAGACATTCAATTGATTGTGTATATTAATACCTCCTTAAACCAACTCCAATAAGAGTAAGGTTCACTCTTTCCTTCTCACCTCCCCCCTCTTCCTATTCATTGTAAAATCTTTTTTCTTGCCTCTTTTATATGTGACACTTTACCCCATTCTATCTCTATATCCTCCCTCCTCTCACACTTAATTTTGTTAGATATCATCTTTTCATATTCAACTAACCCTGTGCCCTCTATCTATCTATCTATCTATGCATCGTTCTATCTATTTCCACCAACTATCCTAATACTGAGAAAGGTCTCAGGACTTACAAGTATCATCTTTCTGTGTAAGAATGCAAACAGTTCAACTTTAATAAGTCTCTTACGATCTCTCTTTTCTATTTACCTTTCCAAGCTTCTCTTGATTCTTGTAGTTGAAAATCAAATTTTCTATTCAGCTTTGGTTTTTTCATCAAGAATCTTTGAAAGTCCTGTATTTCATTGAATGCCCATTTTTCCCCTTGAAGAATTATACTCAATTTTGCTGGTAGCTGATTCTTGGTTTTAATCCTAGCTCCTCTGCACCTCCAGAATATCATATTCCAAGTCCTTCAATCCATTAATGTAGAAGCTGCTAAATCTTGTTATCCTAATTGTATTTCCATAATACTTGTATTGTTTCTTTCTGGCTGCTTGTATTTTCTCCTTGACCTTGGAACCCTGGAATTTGGCTACAATATTCCTAGGAGTTTTCCTTTTAGTATCTCTTTCCAGATGTGATTTGTGGATTTTTTCAATTTCTATTTTATCCCCTGGTTCCCTTGATAGTTTCTTGAAAGATGACATCTGAGCTCCTTTTATTGATAATGACTTTCAACAATTTTAAATTCTCTCTCCTCAATCTATTTTCCAGGTTCTTGGTTTCTCCAATAAGCTATTTCACATCATCTTCTTTTTTTTCATTCTTTTGATTCTATTTTACAATTTGTTGATTTCTCATAAAGTCGTTAGCTTCCATTTGCTCCATTCTAATTTTGAAGGAATTATATTCTTTGGTGAGCTTTCGACCTCCTTTTCCATTTGGTCAATTCTACTTTTTAAGGCATTCTTCTCTTCATTGACTTTTTGGACTTCTTTTGCCATTTGCGTTAGTCTATTTTTTAAGGCGTTATTTTCTTCAGTATTTTTTAGGTCTCCTTTGGTAATCTGTTGACTAAATTTTCATGATTTTCTTGCATCACTCTCATTTCTCTTCTCATTTTTTCCTCTACTCCTCTTATTTGATTTTAAAATCCTTTCTGAGCTCTTCCATGACCTATTACCAATTCATATTTGTCTTGGAGGCTTTTGACGTAGGAGCTCTGACTCTATTGTCCTCCTCTAGTTGTATGCCCTGGTCTTTCTTGTCACCAAAGTAACATTTGATAGGCTGAGTTCTTTTACAATATTCATTCATCTTTCCACTCAAACACTTGATTTTCTAACTCTTTGCAAAGGTAGAATTCTGTTTACAATTGGTGTGGGGGTGGGAGTGGGTGTAGTCTTGCAGGCTTCAGGAATTTTGTAGCAGCCACTTGATCCCCTATAAGTTGTGGGGCCAGAGTGCCAGAAGCATCTTCTGCCATTGCTGGCACCACCACCCCCACAATCCTGGGGCTAGGACTGGACCCAGCCAGATCATGTGCTCATCTTTCACTCAGGTCTCACAGAGTCTTCCACTGACCTTTTTGGTGCTTGTGGTTTGATAAATCTGGAAACCACCACAGCTGTCAATGATTAAGTCCCCTGAGACTTGTTCCAGTCTGTCTAAACACATTCAGTCCATGCTAGACTTTGCTCTGCTTCCTGCCCAGTGTGAAAAACACTTCCTATCAACTTTCCATGTTGTCTTGGGCTGGTGATGTACTTCACTCTGTCATTTTGTGGGTTCTGTAGCTCTAGAATTTGTTTAATCATTTTTACAGATATTTGGAAGGCTTTGGGACAGGGCTTAGAGAAGTCTCTTTTTCTCACTCTGCCATCTTGGCTCTGCCTCCATCAAGGTTATTTTAATTTGCATTTCTCCAATCAATAATGGTTTGGAGTATTTTTTCATGTGACTATGAATTGTTTTGATTTTCTTATCTAAAAGCTGCCTGTTCATATCCTATGACCATTTATCAGTTCCTTGTCAAAGATAATACATCATGTTGAAATTCTCTTCTTCTGCAATAATGCCTGTGTATCTGTGGGGTCAGTTGTTCAATCTTAATGGTTTCTATTGGATTCAGAAAGTTTTAATAGATGAAATTAATAAGACTAGTTCTAAACATGTCCTGACTCAAAACTTTCATTTTGGCAGTCTATAGGTGAAATTATGTTCGGCAATCAAATTTAATGTTTGTATTTTTTAAATTAAAGATTGATATATAAAGATGGAAAAAGGAATTAAGGCTATTTGCTAAGCAAGTACTTCTAATAGTAATAGTGTAACTGTCTTTACTCATAAAGTTATATTTTATGCCGTTTACAGAGCTGTACCTAGGAAAAGTGAGCAGGGCTTTGCCCCTAAGGTACTAATATGAGTAAGGATACAGCTGTCCACACTACACTTCACCTAGATAACCTCCAGAGGTGAGGTAAACTGCCAAGGTGTGACACCCTCAGGACCTTCTCACCATGATGCATCTCTGATGCTCAACTTATCACCAAATTCTGTGGGATGAGGGCTAGTAGTCATGACAGAACTTTTCTTTGCACCCTCCCCCAAAAGCAGAATTTTCTCCAGGTATACTTTTGATTCTATTATTAGAGCTTCAGTTACATTAACAATATTTCCAGAGTTTCAACTGTTTAAAAGTACTTTAAATTCATGAGCTTAAAGTAAATAAAAATGTCAATTGGTTGAAGTCAACAATAACTGCTAAACTATCACTTAACATTCCTGGGCCTCAATTTCCTCAGTTCTCAAATGAAGGAGTTGGACTAAGTGACCCTGGGGTTCCTTCTAGCTCCGAACCTGTGATCAAGATTTGGAGTTAAGTGACCAAGGTTCCAATCCTGGCCTCACTTCTCCCTGTCTATTTAACACTGGGAAATTCAAATCCTACTCTGAGACTTAATCTCTGCACCTGTCAAAAGAGAGTATTGAATCAGATAATCTATGAGGTCTCATCTTCCCCATGATCTTATTAACTTTACTCACTATGGAAGTCAAAGATTGCAGAGAATACTCTAATAAGCAAAGTTTAGATGATTTTAGATTGATGTAGTTTGGCAGCCCCTCCCCCAATCATACTCAAACAAATTGTTATATTGAAAAAAAAATATTGTTTCTTTCTGGGAAAAGATTCAGGTTAGTGCTCTCTACCCTTTCTCCATTCTTCATATTTATGAAGTATCTGTGTGTAAGAATAAGTCACACTGACAAGCCAGAGGAATCTTTCCTAATGCTTGGGTATTTTGTATTTACTCAATTTATTATAGCAAAGGCTTCCAAATCTTAAAAGGGCAAAATAAGTCCACCTAAGTATTGTTACATTTTGAAGTTTTGTAATTTAAAGTATTTACCCATAGATCTTTTTATAAATTTTTGTTAATGGCTTCATAAATTGAAAGTTAGATCAGCATCAGTCTCTGCATCCATCCTGGGTGAATCTGTGCTGTGTCCAGATGAAGATGTAAGCACACCCTCCACACCATCTTGCAGGTATCATGCTGTTATTGACATAGTATCAGAATAAACCTGCGCAGGCTGATCAGCAGACAAAAGCACAAATGAAGCAACCCCCTGCCAACATGCTGGCCCCCATCCGTGGCGCTGGCCCTCCAACTGGGGCTTGGGCAGCATATTCAGCACAGGCTGTTTGTCACTCCAGAAAATCTGAAAACTGTTGAACCTTGCATAATGTACTGCATATTCATTAGTGACTGCTGTAGTCAATAGGACCTGAAGGCAATCATGCAGACAAATGTGAGACTTCAGCTGACATTTCCTGGCATCAGACATTGGCCATGAAATTGCAAATAAAACGTATCCAGGACAGCTGCACATTCTCCCCAAGAGTTCCTAGTAATCCATTTGATTTAACTAAAGACTCGAGCAAGAAGCTTTCTCTCTAATCATGTATCACTTGAAAAGCCTGCATCCTACATAAATCATTATATATGTATATATATATATATATATTATATATATATATTATATACATATATACATATTATATATAAACCTTTATATATGTATTATATATATATATACATTAATATATATATTATGATGATATATAATACATATCTATATGTATATGTATATTAAATAAAACCTTTAGGATACTACTATACTGTCCACCCTGCTTGTGAATATTACACCATTTGGTTGGTTGGTTGGTTGTTGTCCTTCACTTTAGAAGACGATCAAAATGACATCATCATGATAAAGTGAAGTTTCGGGGTGTCTGACAATAGGAGCTCAGAATGCTCTGGCACAGGTTGGGTACAGATACTCCATATGAATTTTTGGGGTAGATACTCTAAATTTGTATATCCTATATTTCCTCTGTGCTGTCTCAATTCTGCTTTGCTCATACAGCACAGTACTCTTTCTGATGTGGGTATGTCATGCTGAGCGGTTCTGTGCCAGTGTCTCCCATGTTGCCCAGTCAAATCCAAAGTTCCTGAGAGAGACCTTGAGAGTGTCCTTGTAACACTTCTTTTGGCCACCATGTGATCTCCTGCTCCATGTGAGCTCTCCATAAAATAGTCTTTTTTGGGAAGCAAATATTTTGCATTTGAACTATGGGGCAAGCCCATCGGAGTTGCACTCTTTGAAGCATATTTTGAATACTTGGCAGTTCAGCTCAAGCAAGAACTTCAGTATCTGGTACTTTATCCTGCCAGATGATCCTCAGAATCTTCCTAAGACAGTTCAGATGGAAGCGATTCAGTGTCCCGGAATAGCACTGGTAGACTGTCCATGTTTCACAGGCATACAACAATGAGATCAACACAGTGGCTCTGTAGATCTTCAGTTTGGTAGACAGTCTAATACCTCTTCTCTCCCAAAGTTTTCTTCGGAGCCTCCCAAACACTGAGTTTGCTCCGGCAATGTGTGCATCAACTTCATTGTCAATGTGTATATCCCTGGAAAGTACACTACCAAGGTAAGTGAACTTATCCATAGCATTCAAAACTTCTCCATTTGTTGTAATCAATGGTTCCACATATGGATGGTGTGGTGGTGGCTGAAGGAACACCTGTGTTTTCTCGGTGTTAATTATTAGGCCAAAATTAGCACAAGCAGCGGAAAATTGATCCATACTTTGTTGTATCTCAGTTTTAGAGGTTACTTTGAGTGCGCAATCATCTGCAAACAGAAAATCATGCACTAACACTCCCTTCACTTTGGTCTTGGCTCATAGTGATATTATAAAGATTGTTCCTGTAAATGTGTGTGTACTTCCGCCCTATCTTAGTAGACTTTGGGTTCCTTGGGGGGGAAAAGGAAAGGGAACAAGCAATTATTAAATGCTTTTTGTGTGCCACGAACTGTCCTAAATGCTTTACAAATACTATGTCATTTGATTCCAGAGAGGACAGCCAGGAACTGATCAGTTCTATATGATTTCTAAGACATTGTGGAAGCTTAAAAATGTACAAGAAGATTAATAAATCATTTTGAGCTGTAGATAAATTCTATTCTGTTAACTGAGGACAGAAAAGAGGAAACAAGATTATCATTATAGGATTAAATATTTACATCCACTAGAGAACATTTTGACAGTGAAAAATGTTAGTTATTCAAATGGGCAACTAAGAATAAAGGTCTTCCCCACTGGAGGTTTTTGAAAACAGGATTTAGTCTTATGTTTCTGGGAAAGGGCTACTTCACTAGAGGTTTTCTTTTTCTTTTTTAACATTTAAATATTTTTAATTATATGTTAATAGAAATTTTTAACATATATTTTTTTAAAATTTTGAGATCAAAATTCTCTCCTTCCTCTTCTCCCCACCTTGTAAAGGCAAACAATTAGATACAGATTATACATATGCAATTATGCAAAACATCACTCCATAGTAGCCATGTTGCAAAAGAAAATGCAGACAAAAAAGACTAATAAAAAAAGTTTTCAAAATATGTTTTGATCTGCATTGAAATTCCAACAGCTCTTTCTCTGGTGGTAGATAGCAATTTTGTCATAAATCCTTCGAAACTGTCTTCAATCATTGTATTTCTGAGAATAGGTAAGTCAGTCATAGTTGATCATTGTACAAAATTGCTGTTACTGTGTACCATTGTTCTCCAGGGTTCTGTTTATTTCACTTTGCATCATCTCATGTAAGTTTTTCCAGGTTTTTCTGAAACCATCTTGCTCACCATTTCAGTATTCCATCACAATCATATATCATATATCACAATTTGTTCAGCCATACCTCAAATGATGAGTATTCCTTCAATTTCCAATTCTTTGCCATCACAAAAAAAGCTGCTATAAACATGGTCCTTTTCCTTTTTTCAAAAATTTCTTTAGTATACAAACCAGAAGTAGTATTACAGAGTCAAATGGTATGAATAGTTTTATAGTTTAATCATATAATTTATAGTTCAATCATAGTTGTAAATTGCTCTCCAGAGTTGTTGGATCAGTTTACAGCTGTTCATTAGTGTTCCTATTTTTGCATATCCCCTAAGCTGATAGATATGATGTGGTATTTCATAGTTGTTTTAACTTTGCATTTCTCTAATCAAATAGTAAGTTAGAACATTTTCTCATATGGCTATAGATACTTGGATTTTTTTCTTCAGAAAAATGCCTGTTTGTATCCTTTGACCACTTATCAATTGAGGCATTACTCATTCTTATAAATTTGACTCAGTTCTGTATATATTTGAAAAATGAGATCTTTATCATAAAAAATTTGCTTTAAAATTTTTCCCCAATTTCTTCTTTTTCTTCTACTCTTGGCAGCATTGATTTTGTTTGTGCATAAACTTTCTAATTTGATGTGGTCTGAATTATCCATTTTGTAATGTTCTTCATCTCTTGTTCTGTCATAAAATCTTCCTTTCTCCATAAATCTAACAGGTTCTCCCCTATTTTGCTTATAATATCTTTTTTGCCTAAATCATATACCTATTTTGACCTTATCTTGGTATACAGGGTGAGATGTTGATCTACACCAGTTCCTACCAAACTACTTTCCTGTATTCCCAGCAATTTTTGTCAAATAGTGATTTATTGTCCCTAAACCTTGGCTCTTGAGATTTGCCAAACACTAGACTATATGGTCATAGATTAATGTGTATGGTATATCTAATCTACTCCACTGATCCCCCACTCTATTTCTTAGCCATACCAGAATGTCTTAATTATTACCATTTTGCAAGAGATCTGGTACTTCTAAGACCCTTCCTTTAACACTAGTTTTCAAGGGATGATCAGATGATCATTCATTGGAGAGATTGTAACAGGCATTCCTGGTCAGGTTGGACCTCCAGAATTCTTTTCCAACTATGAGATTGTAAGACAGTTTTTCAGAAAATCCTTTATTAGTTAACGTTTAGAGTGCAAGGAATCTTAATCATGTTTGCGTCAAAGATCCCTTCGGCAACTTAATTTCAAGAAATGCTAGCTTTCAATTAAAGTTAAATGAAAATATAGATATATTTTTTTCTCATCCAAATACCTAAACTCCTAGAAATCTATTTCTGGACCCTTACTCACCATAGGTTAAGAATCTCTGTTATAATGGTTTCCCTATTAAACCAGATAAACTAATAAATAGGCCTTTAACATCATAACACTATCTGTGCTTCTGAGTGAGTATCTCATCATTCTTCACCCTTTGATAGCAGATAGGCCAAATTTTTTTTAATAGTTACGCATAAGAACATTTGAAAAACCTTGCCATTAATACGGAACCATTATTTTTATGTAAGACATTGTGCAAGACATTTCTGAACTCTACCAAACACCCTAGACAAAGAATTCATTTAATATCAGTACTTAAGATATCATAAACAAAGTTCTCTCTCTAACTATACCATGGAGACTTATATTATGGCAATTTGTGTAGGAGGCCTTTTTTAAGGAAAGTAGTCAAGGCTGCTTTTGATTCTTAAAGTCCCTTTAAAAAAAAACAACAAATGAGTGAAAAAAAAAACTAGGCCTATGTATTTTATATATACCTCAATTAAGCAAATTATAGTAAAGATCATGGTCTATTTTGGAAATTGCCCGAGAAAGTCTACCTATATCCTTTTCATATCTTCTTTCTAGATAACACTATGTGTTTATGTACCATACATATTTTGTAGATATCAAAGAACATGTAGATAGGTCTACAATTGATGATTTTTCCCTTATAGCTCATCTCCTTCCTCCTCCTCTTCTTTTTCTTTTTCTTCCCCTCCTCCTCTTCCTCCTTCTACTTCTGTTAAGAACAATGTACATGATATTTTTATCCTTTGGAATCTCCCTTTTTGAGAAACATTAAAAACTCATCTTCAGTTTACTCTAAAATTAAGTTGCCTTTAACCTATACTCATTCTTTCTGATCCAGCTACTCAGTTTGTCACATATGTATGTACAAAGGTAGATGAGTCAAAACCTGATGTCTTCAATTATATAGAACTTAGAAAGACAGTGAGAGACAGAAAGAATGAAAGGAAGAAAAGAAGGAAGGAGAGAGAGAACAAAGAAATGAAAGCAGAAAGGATGGAAGAAAAAGAAAGAGACAAAGAAAAAGAAAAAAGAAAGAAGGAAAGAAAGAAGGGGAAGGAAGGAAGGAAGGAACACTAGGAATAAAAGCAATAAGGCAAATAGTTCCTACCTTCAGCAAAACAATAAAGCAAGCCTTGATTTGTAGCATTTGCTGATTTCCAAAGTATAAATGCTTACGCTGAATATTTAACAATGGGCTCTCTCCAGTTGATATTGGGAAGCAAAAATACACCCCTGTTTGGGACTCAAACCAAGTTCTCATCATATTTCTTTTCTCAATTGCTTTTCAATGTTTTGTGATGCAATAAGAACACTACTCTTAATCTTCCAGCATTCTGAACCATAATGCTTTGCTGGTGTTTTCCTTGGCTACTAAGTCTCCCCACTTGGCAAGTGGATTTGTTGGTTGCCTTTCTTATTGTGCTGAATAATTTTTCATTTGTAATGTAGTCCCCCATGGAGGATGAAGAATGTCACTGAATTGGGATGGGGCCCTTGATGCATGAAAGGATAATAGCACTCACCCAGCTAGTAGCTACAGAAAGTCTCTTGATACTCACAGGTCAAAAGGGCAACCACTTCCCCACATCACATTTTCAGACTTTTCTTTAGATCGCTTTCTTTATTGCCCTTTCTCATATCAAATTCCTTCCTATGCCTAAAAAAGAGGGAGGGGAGGAATCGTGGGCATGAACATACATTTATGCATATATAATCCAGAAAATTATTTAAAATAGGAAATAGATTTTATTTTATCAACTCTGACCCAACCTTAGTTTAAGTTGAATAAAATCTCTTTTCCTTTTCATGGTTGAGGATCCCTTTTTCCACTCTCAAATTCTGTAGTCATGAAGTTGGACACAAATCTTAGTAAAAAGAAAGCATGAATTAATTAATAGTCTTAAATGACTTAGAAACTTGCATAATCAACTTAAGGGGAAAAGCCCAATACTGCAGTCTTCAAAAACAATACCAGAAGAAGGAGTTCTATGTCCCAGTACCTTGCTTCCCCATCCTCCATTTATCCTTGTACTTGAACTTAGAGGGCTAACAGGAAGAAAAGTCAGACAATTAAATAGGAAGTAGGCAGTTTTCATGAGCTTAGATCCTATCAAAGTCCAAATCTCCAACAAACCCAGAATGCCATGCTAATGGGGCAATTGCTTCTGTCCCATCAGCATAACTCATCTCTAATTTAGCATTTCTACTCTCTTCAAGCACCAGGTTTATTATTCAAAGCTATCTGATAAGAAACAGCTACCTGCAATTCCTCCATTTCCCTCCTTCGTGAGAAGGACCACCTCTTAAAGTTCCTCCCTGTCTCAATCCACCTACAACAGGAAGCTACTGTAACTGGAGCATGATGTTTTCTAGCCTTCAGTCTTTATTCTCATCAGCTGCAAAGAGTATTATATATGGGAGTGATGGTAAATTTCTTTGTTCTGTCCATTTCCCATATTTCAGAGTCAACACCTGAATTAGTGTTGAGCCAAATTGAAATATATAAAATATGCAACATTTTCCTCTCAACTGATAGAACATGTAAAGAGCTGTGCAAACCTTAAAGCACTGCATAAATTCTAGTGATGATATTGATGATAATTGACGGTGATGAAGATGACAATGCTTACTCTAAGCTTCACTCTTCCTAGATGACCATCTGAATTTACACAAGTACTTAATTCAACACCATCTTTTGTTGTCAACACCATCTTTTTTATTTCAGTGTTCATTGTGTCTAGTCTCTCCTGACTACTTTTTGGATGAAGAATTAAGTCAGCATATAGTTATAAGTCCTTTAAGTAGTCCCTGAGTCACTTGATTCTTTTATTTCTTTATCTGTTTTTGTGAAGTGATCTTATATTCCACATTTTTGTTGAGGTTGTTTTATCCCAAATAATTTTGGGGTCCCCTGGATTTTAAAAATAAGCCATCATATGTAATAGATTTGTTTATTATTTGCTTGTTTATTCTCTTAATAAGTTTTTTTTCTGTTCTTACTGTCATAATTGGCATCTAAAAAGTTATATTGAATAATAGGTCAAATGGGACAACATATGCAAAGCCCTTTGCGAATCTTAAAATGGCATATAATGTAAATTTTATTGGTACTAGTATTTCTAGAAGTGATGAAAATGAAGACTCTTGTTTTACCTGTGTTTTTATTAGAAAGGTTCCGTTTTCTCCATGTCATGTAACATTAGCCCTTGAACACAAAATTTTTCATCATATTAAATTTAAAATACTTTAATTCCCAAACTTTTCAGTGTTTTAGAAATATAAACACCTTTTCTGCCTCTACTAATACAATAGTGAGATTTTCTCAGTTTTTAATTATTGAAATGATTTATTATATTGATAATTTCTCAATAAAAGAGCATCATAACATTACTAGAATAAATCCTATTTGAGCATAATAAATGTTTTTACATATTGCTGCATTCTATTTACCAATATTTTATTTACTATTGTATACATGTTTTCATTTTAATGATCCTTTCCTATAATTCTCTCTTTTTTATGTTTAATAAGTTGGAAAACCACATTGCCTCATCAAATTAGGAAGAGTACTATCTTTATTTTTGAAAACATTATATTGTTTACAGACTTCATGTCATTTTAATATTCAATAGAATTCATTTCAATGAGCTTTCTGTTTCAGATATCTTTTTTCAAGAATTATCATAATCATGAATATTCTGTTCAATTTCCCATTCTGATGCTAGTTTATATAGTATATCAACTTCTACTTGGTTGGTTTGCTTATTTTATATTTTATTAGAAATTACTAATTTCTTTATTTGCTTCCATTTTGATGACATATAATTGTTTGATATAATCTAAAGGTGTTATTTATATCTTTTGCATTTACTATAATCTCAGTTTTCTCAGTTTTTATCCTAATAGTATGGTTTTCTTTTCTTCTCTTGTAGAGGACATTGTATAATGGGTTTTTAATCTTAGTGGTCTATTAAAGATTCAGCTCTTTGTCTTATTTATTCATTAATATGCTATTTATTTTGCTAATTCTGGTGCTTTCATTGTTTTATGCTTATTTTTGATGTATTTATTCATTTTCTAATTTATTTAACTGTAAGCTCAATTAATTGATATTGTCTTTTCCTCTTGTGCTAATATAATTAGTCAAGCATATAAATTTACTCCCAAGTGCTGCTTTTGCTGTAACCCATAAATTTTTATGTCTATATTTATAATGTCATTATCTTTAATGTAATTTTGTTGTTCCTACAATTTGATCTTTAATCCAACTATCATTCAATTAGTCATTTTGAGCTTTCATCTAGGACTACATCTTTTATTCCTGTTTCCTTGCCATTATTCTTTTTTCATTATAGGTTGTAAATAGAATTTTATATCTTCTGGCTTTATACATTTATTTATAGCCTTCTATCACTGAACAAAATTAATTTCTATCAATCTTTCATTTATATTTGAATGAAAAACAAATTGTCCACTTTTCATATTCATGTTTCCATCTGGGAGGTAAAAATAATTTTCCATTATAAAATAAAATATTCTAGACATATGTGGGTAATGTACATATGTATGTTGTATATAAATGTGCACTTTGTGTATATTTATTTTGTGCACATATGTGTGGCTATAAATATATGTGTCTTCTAGCTTTCCCAACATTCTTTTAAAATCTCATTTGTTTGAGTAGCCATTTTATCAGTTTGAATTCGCCCATTAATTGGTTTCATTTCCATTTTTGGTATATTAATTTTGTTCTTTATAAATTTAGTTGTTATATCATTATGCAGAAATCTTTAACATTGACATCTACTCATTGTCTATTATACCTTAAGCCTGATATTTTTATTTATTTAATTCATAGTGCAAATTTGAATTTAGCTTTATGAAATAACATAGTTGTAACCTCTGATATTCTAGTTTAAAATGAAGCAGACTAAATTGTAGTCTGTCCTTTTATCTTAAATTGATATGTGCTTCCTATCTTAGCTGCATTTTCTGTATCAAAAACTTAGTGAATTGGTTGTTTTAATCCAAAAATAAATATTTTTCTTCCTTTTGAAAGGAAGCTTTATCCTTTTACTTCCTGGATTATAATATATTCACCATCATACCATGTAACATTATTTTATCGTAAAGGAATAGATCTATCTTGTTTCACTAGTGTTAATTTTACTCCAATTTTCTTCTTTCTTTACTATTTTCATTTATTTCTCTATCTCTTTAAGGATGTTCATTATCCATCTTGATGAGGCTAAAAATAATGCCCATTTTATTTGGGGAACTGATTTTCTTGCTAATTCATTGGTTTTCTTCTAGTGTCTTTGCTTCAGTTTCATTTAATTTCATTTTTTCATGATTTTAATATTTATTTTACATGAGTAAGCTTACTTTCTTTTTGAGAAGCATTTTTCTTTTGGGGTCTTTAGTAATGCTGATTCCACTTGTACAAGTGTATCTGTGTGTGCAAACATTTTCTTGCTATGTCTGTTTTAGAAGGTCGTACTGAGAGTAGGTGTGTCTTCCAATGTTCAGTTATCTTCCAAAGAAAGGTTTTTAGTAAACATGGTCAGCCAAAGTTCTTGCTGCCCTTCTTTATGCTTAACTTCATACTGAAGTCACAAAGTGTCTAGCTATTTAGCAAGCTAAACTTATTTGAGAATCCTATCAAATTCTTCATAAAATTTCAATATTTCTTCATTCTCCTCAGAGTATTATGACATGAATTTCAATTATCTTCACAATGCTTTCTTTGTTTACCCTCACTTTGAGCACTCTAAGTTAAAATGATCAAATATCCCATGAAATTATGCTTTTATAGCCTTTTAGCAAACAATTTAATTACTTTTATGTCTCTCTGAAGACATTCTCATATCAATATTTCCCTTTAATTGCAATGACTCATCTACTTTTTTCATTTATAGAAATAAAGGCAATATGGTTATTATTTCATTCAGTATTTCAGCTGATCCATTCTGCTGTTACCATCCCTTGAAAAGCCCCAAACCTGATTGTCAGTGTTATCTGATTCAAGCATGTACAAATATCAGACATCAATAATAACTACAGTTAAATTAATTGTTTTGGATGGCCTAGAATAGTAGAAGATAATTAGAAAAGAAGCACTCTGTGTTCTCTTTCCCAAATTTTCCATCATTTCATTTTGAAGTACTTGACGAGAGTCGCATAGGACTGCAGAATGTTATCATCGTATGATTTTGTTCATTTCAGTTTTTTCACTGCCAATCATTTTGACTAAAATCTACAATACCAGAGAGTAGTTTGTGTTCATCCTTCACTGCCAAAAAAGACTGTACATCAAAGAAATGATGACATGACTTGCACTTGACTTGGTTTTGAGTGAGGGAGGGCTGTGCAGGGAGAGTAGATCTAATATAAATGGAGAAGTGTGGATCGAAGCAATACATTTTATGGATAATTGGTCAAAGTCCATCATTGAGAAACAAACAAAAATAAATCAGTAGCTCTCTTTTAAAAGGTATAGTAAATTTATAAGGTCACTAAAGGCTCCTTATAGTAAATTATTCTTTTTATGTATTGAAATACATCACAATAGTCTAAAAGAGTTGATTCAGATCTAGAGAGTGAGCTTTCAGTTCACTTATATCCCTCACATCAAATCTTCTGTCTTGCTTATACAAAGGCAATTATTAGGTATCTGATATATGCAAAGAATTCTTCCCTATGAAAGATACTCCTATTCCTTATCATTGACAGCTTTAAATAAGTTTAAATTGTTTTCTTTATCTTTGTAGTTTTAAAAATATTTTCCCTCTTGATACTTTCCCAAATAAGTGATCAAAATGCTATGATATTGACTTATTCTATTTTTTTCTGTAGAAAAGAAAACTAACTCTGCATCCTGCTTACCATTACCTGAACAACCTCAAACCTAACTACCAAAGTTATCTAATTTATATGTACTGGCACCACAGTGCAACATACAGAATTTTTACAAAAACTGACCACATAGTAGAACACAGAAATATTGCAAACAAATGCAAAATAGCTGAAATAATCACTACATCTTTTACAGACCATAAAGCAACAAGAATATAAACTAATAGATACAGACCCAAATAATGACTTCACAATGAAATCCTAAATAATAAGTGGACTAAAGAACAATTTATAAAAATATAGCATAAAAACTGTAGTGATGAAACAACATACCAAAATTTCTAGGATGTATCTAAAGCAATCATCAGATAGAAAATCATAATTTCACAAACATGTAAATGAAAACACATCAGAGGATACCCCCAAACTACCTCTTCATTGAGGTGGGATGTTCACAGGTATTACACATTGCACATATTTTCAGTGTTTTCCAAAATATCAATCAGTTGGGCTCACACTTTTCCCCCCTCTAAAAATATATCCTATTTATTATATGAGATGATTCTCAGGGAGAGTCAAGGGAAGGGATGCATAAGATACTATGGTTATATAAAAAAATGGAAATGTCAACAAAAACTTTTTAAAGGAAGAATAATAATAAAGTGCCATTGGATTTGGCAATCAAAAGAGCTACTAGTATTTTTGAAGTGAGTAGTTTTGCTGGAATCATGGAGGTTACAAGTCAGGTTGGAAAGAATGTGAGAGGGGATGGGAGCTAACCACTGGTCTGAAAGCCTGTACACTCATCACAGCCCTGGGAGGAACACTGAAGGAAGATGATCTCAGCACCTTTATCCATCATTTTAAGACTTAGTCAACTGTAATATTTTTGTTGTTCTGTCATTTTCAGTCATATCAGACTCTCTGTAACTTCATTTGAGGTTTTCTTGGCAAAGACAGTGAAGTGCTTTGCCATCTCCCCATTTTATAGATGAAGCTAAGACAAACAGGGTTGTCACTTGTATTGGATCACACAGCTAGTAAGTACCAGAAGCTGGATTTGAACTCAGATCTTCCTAACTAGGCTCAAGGCTCTATCTACTGCACCACCTAGCTGCTCCAAATTGTCCTTCAACAAATTCCAAATGGATATTTTATTGTATATTTGACTCTACTTTTGTTTGTTGGTCACCCTCTGCATCCCAGTCCATCACTTTTCATATTGACTTTTGTCTGACCAATGACTCTGGAGAAGAGGAGACTGAAGGCTACACAGTTCTGCCTCACTTAGATATCTCCTTTATGATGTCATTGGATCTCTTTCAGAATGATAAAAAGCAAAAACAACAATGAATGTGCTGATAACATTCACTATATTGTCAATCATTTAGAGAATATTTGCTGCTAAATGTTGAGGAATAAAGCAGAAATGATTATTTCTCCAACTTCTAAAATTAGCCCTTTAAACTCCAAGACAAGAGCTGAGGGGGATACAGAGATATGCAAATAAAAAAATCAGTTATGAAAGACATACCTGAAAGCATAAGAATAACTGAAGCAAAAAAAGGGAAACTGTGTTTCATTGATGTCTATACATATGTGGGAAATAAGAAAATCTTTCTGGGCAAGCATAAATGAAGATGAAAATGAAGAAGGTTGGAATATCAGAAAAAAAAATGAGAGAATACTTTTAGGATTCCTAGATTTACAATTCAAAATTTCAAATATTAGCAATGTGCATATTCTTTCCCAATGCAGTATGATATATTTATATCATTCTGGGGACACTTTTTACATTAAGTACAAAGATAAATCTTTCATGAGTTGTGAAAATATACCTGATTCTATAGCCCTGCCTTTCACCTGCCTTCTTCTTCCCCAGCTGTCTGCTCCAAAAGCTTTCAGGTGTTGCAGAGCCCCTACAGCAGGGCTTTTCTCTGATTATTTTTTTTATCACAGGGCAACAACATTCCTCACCTTTGTCTCCCCTACATCCATCTTTTTCAAAGGGTTATTCTCCTCTTTTCTTTGCTTCCCAGAGGAACCAATGGTCCATTCTGAGCTACTTGACTCTTTTCTCAGAATTGCAACTGCATTAAAACTCCATAGAAGACAGAAAGAATACACAGTGTGCTGATTATAAGACAAAATGCATTTTTACTGCTGCAGCAATCACAGCTTAGTTTCTTTGCCACCCAGCTTTGAAGCTCTTTGCTAATGTGAAAGATATTTTACATATAGTTACCTATTGGTCTAGAAACTTTCAGATCCCTCCCCCTTTAAGGAAAGGGATTTGCCTTTTTTCCCCTTCAGAACTCTTATCAGAGCAGTGCAGCATTCACTACTTTCTCCATCTTCAGGAAATGTTTGAACATAGCTCTTGCCACTGGAGATGGTATCCTTTATTCACCAAGCAGGAAATTTTCAGAAAGTGAAGGGGGAAATCTAAAGGGGAAATAGAAATCATGTGTGACAGGGCAAAGGAAGTTAGGTATTATTTGCAAGAATATGACAAGGGTACCAATGAGCAGTTCCAACTTTGGTAAAAATTATTTAGCTAGTATCAGTTTAAACCAGTTATTTCAATATTATTTAGGCTAACATAAACCTTAGAAGAACATCACGTACTACTAAATTATCACCAATTTTTTAAAAGTCATGATTAGTGTTACATGTGTGTATATATTGCATCCCAGTGCATTCTGGGTCATCTCCAGTCATCCTGATGCATCTGGTCACTGGATTGAGATGGTTCTGGAGGAGAAGTGAGGCTGGTGACCTGCACAGCCCTCGCTCACTTAAAACAGAGTCAAGTGCAAGTCATGTCATGTTAAGTAGCCCCAAATTAAAATCATAGGACCTATTGGGTAATTTCTTGGTCTGGGTTATTTGAGAACCCAGGGAGAATCTCACCCTCTAGTAGTTCTACAACCACACTAGAGGTCAAATCAAAGGAGTAACCAAACTGAAAGGAAAAGAAATGTATTGGTATGCTAAGGAAGAGTGTTTGCTAGTAGCAGTTGAAGTTTGCAAGACAAAAATTTAGCTCCCATAGCTCTTTCAGGTCAGCTTTGAGTATATAGTACATAGTAGCATTTCTGTGGTTATTCAAATGGGCCAATAGGATATAATCTGTTCCTATAGAAAAGTTTGTCTCATAAGTTGCTAGATACCTGTTGGTTGCAACATGTGTGAGTGTTGGTGGGGGGAAAGGGGGAGCGCAGTGGAGCAGGGAGCTTTAAAGAGTGCTGTGTGCAGCAAAGTATTGTGAATTCAGGCTAAGCAGACTAGAGGGAGTTGAGTCACATTTTGTTATTCTGTCTAAAGCAGAATGGTACTTGAGGGGATATAGTTGTCATATTTTATTAATGAATCTTATTATTTAGTTTTCTTATTTTATTATTTAGTTAGGTTTTATTATTTAGCCCAATGGGGGAGCCAATATATGGCAATTTAGTCAAACAGCACATTCCAACAAGAACAACATTGTTTTTCCTTCATAGATCCTGGGATTTAAAGCTGGAAGGTACCTTAGAGATCATTTAATTCCACCTTTTCATTTTATAGATTAAGCAAACTGAGGCCCAGAGAGTTTGCATGTCTTTTCTCTAAGCCTCATTTATATGATAGAAATACTTATAAAATATGTATTACCAAATGGGGTAATATGCATATGTGTCAGCTATTGCCCAAGGTCACACAGGTAGCAAACAGCAAAGGTGAGATTTTGAACCCAGATCCTTTAGAATTTAACATTTACATTATCAGAGCCTGGGCTTCAGGCAAAGAACCTGCATTTTTTCATGTTAGCAAAACCCCTTTTCATTTAAAAGCAGAAATAATATTATAGTCCAAGTTCAATATGATCCCATTTGGAAAATGATTCTGGGACCTCATGGTAAGAAAAGCATTTTTTAGAATAATTCAGAATAAAAGGGTAGGGGAGAAACTATTAATGTTTTATAGCACATCATAGTATCAAACTGTAGATTTAATGCATCTTAATGATCATCTATAATCCTGAGGTATCCAAGTATTCTTAACCTGGGGTCTGGAAACTAAGGGTTTTTTAATATTTTGATAACTATAATTTAACATATTTGTTTCCTTTATATTTTATTTTATGTATTAAGAAGACCCTTTTGTGAAGGGATCCATAGGCTTCACCAGACTGACAAAGAGATCCACTACAAGGAAAAAGTTCAGAACCCCTGTTCTAGTCCAAACCCTTCATTTTACAAATGAGGAAACTGAAAGCCAGAAAAGTCACCTGATTTGGTCACTTCAGTCCTTCTCTTTAGAAGCATGCATTAAACACTTGTATTAGGCACTGAGGATACAAAGAAAGACAAGAAGTTTATCCATCCCCTCAAGGAGATCACATTTTAATGAAGGAGAGAACATGCAAAAATTTACACATGTAAGAGAGTGTAAAGGAAAGATAATCTCAGAAAGAAGGCAGAATTTGAACTCAGGACCCCCAAATCCATAACCAGTACTCTTTCCTCTATACCACACTGCCTCTATGATTGTGATGGAATACTACCATGTTACAAGAAATGAAAAGTTCAAGGAGGTTAGAAAATCCTGGAAAGACTTGCATGAAATAATAAAGAGCAAAAAAAGGAGAACCAAGAGAACACTGTATAGAGTAACCACAATATTGTTTTAAGAATGACTTTGAGCAAATAAGGCATTTTGACTTTTGTAAATATCCAAATTAACTCTAAAGATGATATGAAGAAAGACAATATCTACTTCCAGAGACAGAACTGATAAGAATAATTTTACATATACTTACCTATTTGTGTCTCATGATAGCTATTTCTAAGGCTGTGAGGGTGAGGGGGGTGGTGGCAGAAAAAAAGGGAAAAAAAAAGAAATGTACATGATAACTTTATCATATATTTCAAAAGAATAGCAATTTGTACATAATATATTTAAAAGAAATAGCAATTTTTACATAACAGATTTGCAGTTTCATGTGTAATCATCATTTTTAGTATGGAAGTGCTTATTTTATTCCACAAATTAAATAAATAGATGTGAAAAAATTAAACTACAATCACATGACAATAAAAAACTAAGCATTAATATATGCTTAGCAATAAAGGAACAGAATTTACAAATCTAGATAACAAAGGGAGTAAAAATACCATACACTCTAATTGAGAAGTGGTGGAAACAACTTCAAAAGGAAACCTCTACTGTTCAATAATAGCCAATGATGAAATGCTTAGTCTGCAGAAAAGTATCCCTGCAGAAGAATTTCCTGAAGGGAGTAGGTAGGAATTTAAAATTCTGAGACATTGATAAAAGTAGGCCATCACATTAGATAGAACAGTAGGAAATCCCAAAGAGACCATCGTCTAAGCAAAATGATGTAATGTGTTCAATTTCCTTGCTCTATCCTACTCATCTTCCAAATCTCATTTACACCTTGGAAAACTTTTACTTAATACATTTTCCCTTTGACAGACAGATTAGAGTTATTCAGACTAATACAAAATAACAACAAAAAAATGTCTTTACCCACAAGGGAAAGCTGCCACAGAGGCATAATCACATGCAAAGAACAAATAAGGTAATAAGTATTTCATCCGACAAGTATCCTTGAAAGGGTATGTATCTCTACCTGACTTGCTAAACTCTCCTAGTGGAATAGGATCTAGTTTCCATCAAGTCCCTTAGAATGAGAGATAATGGAGGTTTGGAAACCTTTCAAATTCAAAAGACAAGCTTTGTCCCTTGTCAAAACTTTGGAATAGAAAACATTGTGTATTTTCTGTTCTTCAACATTTTGCAAACCCCTGTTAAATCAAGGGATTGTCTATATTCCCTCCTACCTAAATTTTCTTGCATAAAATATTATTCACAATAAATGAACTTGAAGTTTAGGAATCATTTTATTACACAGATTTCTCTGTTGCAACGATACTGTTTAAAATAATATTTAGCCTGAAGTTCACTGTATCAGTCATTTAAGCTAATGTTTTCCTTCTCTTGCTTTTTTTACATCCTCTTTCTGCAATTCCTCTGCGATCCCATGATGTACGTATATTTATCCAGCATTCAATTAACATTTTCCAGGCACCTATGTTAAAAGCAAGAGGCAGCATGGAGTAGTAAAAAGAGATAGGGTTTTGAAGTCAGGAGGATCTGTACTCATAACCAACTTAGAATGTTTCTGTGACTCTGGGCAAAACATTCAACCTTCCTCCCTACCCCCAGTGACATTCCAAGGTGCAGAGCCATTACCAATCTACATTGGGAAGGGGAGTTTCCTTACCAGGATTTCCACATACCAATGAGAGGACAGGTCTAGATAAAAATAAGGTGTTAGATCCACAAATTACCTTTAGTAGAAAACTGATATGAAGCTCTCAGAGAAAGCAGTGAAAACAATGAATCACAATTAAAGATAATGTGGAATAATGGGGTAAATGATGGTTTTTGAGTCAGAGGATCTAGAGTTCATACCATTTACCAGCACCTGCTTTACTTTGGACAAATAATATAACTAGGAATCAGTTTCCTCAATTATAAAATGAGGGAGTTGGGCTAGATGATATCTGGGATTTCTTCCAGTTCTAAATCTATTATCCTAAATGAGATTGTTCTAAATCATTAATAACAGGTGAAATGGAAAAAAAAATCCTCTGATATTTTACCTCTTATCCAACATATGGCCAAAGTTGACAAAAAGTGGGAAAAATTAATGTTAGAAAGGCTATGGCAAGATAGATCCACTAATGCATTGTTGGTAGAGCTGGCAATTAGTTCAACCAATCTGGAAAGTAATTTGGAACATTGATTAAGTGACAAAAATCCTCAGCCCTTTGGGTAAACCACTCTGGCATCTTTACCAACAACACCTCAAATGGGGCCACATGACGGAAACAACAAGCTATATACACCAACTACGTCAGATACAGAAATAAAGGTTCTATACATACCAAAATATGCATAGCGCTTTGAATTAGCAAATAACTAGAAGTAAAACACATGCCTATTATTTTAGGAATGGCTGAACAAATTGTGGTGCAAAAATATGCTGGAATATTATAATGCCATGAGAGATGGTAAGCATGAAGAATTCAGAATTATATGACCTAATCCATAAGTAGAACCAGAAAAACAATATACACAATGACAACAGCAAAAGAAGAGAAAAGAATTATTTTTTTAAATCCAGTGCTATGTAATTATGCTGATTAAATTGGCCTCATAAAAGAGTCAAGAAAATTTAACTTCCTCCTTTTTTGGCAGAAGTGGGGGCTGCTTGTGCATACTGATGGGGACAGAGATGATATACTGGTTTGTTGTGCTGAATGCTTTCTTTCCTCTAAAAAAAAATCTTCAATACAAGAGACGACTTGCTTGGTGGGGAGAGGCAACAGGCTATATCTGAAAATGAAGGTATATTTAATATACTCTGATCTATTTAGATTTGGCCTCTGTATGTACCCTACAACAATCACAAAAACAACTGCTTTAAAATTTCGAAAAGAACTTCTTTTGTATTATATAATTGGAAATGCATTAATGAAGTATACTACAGAGCCATAGGGTATGTACCATCTATGTGCTTTATTTAGAGTTCTTCCCTGCGAAGCATTTCTACCATTAATCCAGCTCTGAATATGCATATATCCTGAGAGATACATTTCTGTGGGTGTCTCTGGCCATTGAGAAATTATGGTAGTAATGGAATTCTATGTGTGTATCCCATAAAGGACAGTATCCCTTGATGACTAATACCAATTCACAGAGTGTGCAAAAGAAACAAAAACATATGGTAGATATTCACCAAATGCAGTGCTCTGTATGTATTTGCTACTATGAAGAATCTGTAATCTCATAAATGAAGTTCAGCCTCCTATGATGTATGAACCATCCACTCCTATCCATTCTTTGTTACTCTCATCCATGTCAAAGTGCTTCACAAGGGAGCCACAGAGATCATGGCTTGATATTCTTTTTTTTTACAACAAAAGATATCTTTACATCTCTTTACTAAACTGATACCATTTGGGTATGCTGCCTGTCCATCGGTTATCACCTCCTCTCCTAGCCTACCAACTTTTCCCATTTATATATTTCTCCCATGACATCTCTTAGACCACAATTTCTTATCGGTAATACGCTGTCACCTACTCGTGCCTCTCTATTGCCCTTCGAATGATTTCACTTTAATTCTTTAGAGACTCTGATATTACAACATCAGAAGAATGTTGTTAGATAAATAAGGCTTGGTAGGTAGAAATCAATTATTTAATGTTTCTTGGATTGTTGAATTGACTATCCAAGAGAATTCATGTGGATATTTGTCCAATGAAACCGAAGTGAACCATCAATGAATAGAACTGGTCTGTATTCAAGGAGGTATAATTTTAGATACTAAATATGGGGTTTTAAAAGAAATCACAATATAGCTAAGGAGTTACAATGTTTCATTTTGTTCCATTAGTTGAATGGAATGGAATACAATGACAGATAAACGACACTGTGCCAGACCTAGAATCAGGATGACTCATCTTACTGAGTCCATATCTGGTCTGAGATACTTACTAGCTATGTGACCCTGGACAAGTCATTAACCCTGTTTGCCTCAGTTCCTTATCTAGAAAAGGAACTGGAAAACCATTCCACTATTTTTTTTCAAGAAAACCCCAAAAAAGAATCACAAATAATCAGATGTGACTGAAACAACAGAACAACAATGGAATGGGATCCTGGAAGAGTATGATTTGGTTGTCTGAGTACTGCCTGAACACACAAGTCACACACATTTCAGACTATATTCCCTTCAGAGTCATAATTATTGACATATCACACAGAAGATGGATTTTCCTGCTTCCAGATAGAATCCCACATGTGTTCCACTGATGAGACAGGTTTTCGTGCAGTAAACCTCCCAGGGGTTGCAGCTACTAGAAATGTAACATTACGCCTTCAGCTATTCTGGGCTCAGATTTCATTCTACAATCTCGTCCCTTCACTTTTCTACAATTCTGAGGCTGAATTCAAAATAAACAACTTCCACAGGGAACTTCCATCTCCGAGACCTCTCCAATTTCCTCTCTTCCTTGGGTTGCATAACTATTTATTTCCCATCAGACTATTCATCTTTAGTGTCCATGGAAGCCCAGGGAATTCAGATACTGTCAAATATGCCATGTAGGTTCCTAAAGTTTGGAAGAAGGGAAAATACACCATTGCATTTTTGCGAGTAAAATAACAGCAAATGAGTCACCAGGGCACTTTAAGGGATTGAGTGATAGCTGCCTCTTGTGTCTGATCCTTATAACTCATTCCCCATACATTTCTATCTGATCCTCTCTTTTTCTGTCTTTAAGATGAGGTCTTTACTAACCTGTGACACAGTGTGCTTGAAATACAACTAAAACTGTAGAATATCTGGAAATAACTTTGCATATACAGAGTGCCTCAAAAACATTCAGTGAGATTTATTTTATTTCATGAGGCATTATATGTCTCTGCTGTACACTCAGCAGGCCATTGCAAATGTATTTGGGTATACATTTGGTGCAATTTTGAATATGCATAATATCCAACAAGCCATTTATTAGAGCTTTTGTAAAGTCTCCTTTTTTATGTATCTCATGCATCATCATAAATTCTAAGACAACTTTATGGGTTCACTAAAATTATGTTCAAAAAGCAATTAGCCTTTAGTATACATTCTTAAAATATGTGGGTATATATATATATATATGTGCATATATATATACACATATATCTACATGTATGTGTGTTAAAACTTGCAGGTATTGATTTTTTTTTATTTTCATGATGAGTTATGAATCCTTTACATGCAAAAGGAAATGAATTTTCAAGCCCCCAAGCTAAATACCTTTATAAAATATCTTGAAAATGGTCCTATTTCCCCAGTCCTTTGCAGTGAGTAATACTTTTAAAAATAAATACTCCAAAGTGGTTTGATTTAGTAAGAGTAATTGCTTTAAAAGGGCCCAGAAGTCATGCCAGGGGTCATTCACAGACTTGGTTTGGTAGCTAATCTCTGCCGTCCAAGTTAATCCTCCAAAGTGTTGTTTGTAATGGCGGAGCCAGCACCATTGTAACTCTTCTGAATGAGCCCTTGTAAATTAAAGTAGTCAGTTGCTTTGTTATTTTTCACAAGAAATATGATGTTCACTAGTTGCCAACAATGTACTTTGAGAAACTATGTGAATAAGAATTGATATGAATGTTTAGGGATGAGAAGTATCCTTTTTGTTTCATTTCCTTAATGGAAATGCCACTGAGTTTCTTGTAATCAATTCTTTCATCATATTATTGTGCTTGGGCTGGGAGACATTGTTTATGTGTTTATATCAAGGCAAGGCAAATAGCCTTTCCTGACTCAGTGATAGTGTCATATGCTGTAAATATATTTCAAGGGGCTATACACTTAACAAAAATTTCTTGTATGGGCATTTTTGCATATAATACATACAGGAAAAACAATGTCTTATATGCATTGTGGATATAAAGGGCAAAAAGAGCATTTGTACATGGCCTTTATAGATAGGATCTGGCACCTGTCCTTATTAGAGCAGAACAATAGAACCCTGCCCTGTCATCAGCCTGGAACTTTCCTTCATTCACCCTAAGGAAAGTAATGCCTGTAATACCTTATCTTGAGAGCATTAGTCCCTTGGCTGTTAAAGCTTCTCTTTTTTTCATCCACATTCTAGTCATTTTTGGGGAAACTCAAAAAGCCCATGTAATACCCATAACTGGGGAAAGGGAAAAAGTCTCTCTACTAAGACTATAGTAGAATCATGGAGGAGACAGCTAAGTGGCACAGTGGGTAGATTGCCGGGCCTGGGGTCAGTTCCTCATCTATAAAATAAAGGAAATGGTAAACCACTCTGGTATCTTTGTCAAGACAACCACATGCGCCAATCTAAGGGATCGCAAAGAGTCTGACACAACTAAAAAACTGAATAACAACCACAATAACCATGGCATACCACTGTCTTAAAAAGACAACGTTATGTGGGGACATTATTTATTTGTAGAACAACATACCATGTAAGCATATTGGACACAGTCTCTTTTTCACTCACTACAGCTTGGTATAGTAGTAAGAACACTGGTCTTGGGACTAAGGAAACCTTAGTTTTCTTGAACTAAGAACTAGAACTCGTGGCTCTAACAATTATTTGCTATAGGATTCTGGGTCAGTCATTTAACTTCTCCAAGCTTGAGGTTCCTTCTCCGATAGACAAGAAGAATAATATATGAACGACCAATTTTTCATGAAGGAGGGGGAAACGGGAGGAGGAGAAGAAAGAGGAGGAGAAGAAGGAGGAGGAAGAAGAGAGAAAGAGAAGATGAAGACGACGACAACAAAGATATCAACAAAACCAACTAATCAATTGCATTTGACATTATATGCAATGCTCCATACACACTGTTGGAAGTTGGCATTTTCTCATCCCTTCATCAGGGTTAATTCTATCATTATAACTTTCCATAGATCACCTTCAATAAAAATGGAAATCTTTATAACAGATTTTTTTTACTTTTGAATCTTTTTAAATAGAATATAACATAAATCAGTATTTTATGATGACTTAGGAATATCATTACGAGACATTGGTTATTATACTATGCTAAAGATGTATAAGTCAGGAGATATGAGGCTGAATCACTTCCAGGAAGCCCCTGGAAAATTGTTTTCCTCAATAAATCCCAGATGCCAGTTTGCTTCTTGATTCCTCATATTTTTCACATAGAGATAAAAGGTCTGGATTACTTTCCACAAAATTAATTAGTACATCAATAGTCAAATCTTTCTCCCAAGGGATCTCTGTCTTCCAAAAAACTCTAGGTTTTCCCTGTTGCCATCCATGTCATTTGACTTATTAGTACAATTAAAAATTTGATTTGTGGTTTCTGATTCACTAACACATTGGCCCACTAGCACCTTTTTGTCAATATTTGTCTATTCTTCTGTTTTAGCTGCCCTTATTTATGGGGTGTGAAGGCAGGGAGTCCCTCTCATTCCAAGAATTTGTCTTGGGTATTTAGGGAAGAAGTTACTGTAATGCCTACAAATTACTTAACTTCTGAATACGTAAAGGATATTTTTGTAGATATTACCCTAGGGTATCATTTCTTTAAATCTCCCTCCTGTGTTTGATTTTGAACAGAAAACCAGGAAATAAACACTTAAAAGGACATCTTTGACAGTTGGTATTTGGAAAGTGCTTTAAGACCTGTAAAGTGTTGTGCATACGTGATCTCATATGAGCCACAACCTACCTTTGCAGTAGGTGCTACTGTTACCTCCATTTAAGAATGAGAAAATTGAAGCTCAGAGTTTAAGTGATCCGTATATGGTCAAATGGCCAATATGAAAGAACTAAATGTTCTATTCCATGCCTGTGTAGTGGGTGGACTTTCTCATAATATGTCTTTGGTAACAATATTTCATATCTGAATATAATACCCTGGTTCTGAGGTTGAGTCAATAAGGTAGCTAGTAAGTAACAACAACAGTAAGAAAAATATTTTCATATATGTACATATGAGAGCCCCTGTAGAGTAGTGGAGAGAAAGCCAGCATTGGAACCAAGAAGATCTGGGTTCAAGTCCTACCTCTGAAATATCCTATGTGTTCCTGGGATAGTCACTATCTCCCTCAGTTCCCTCATACATAAAATTGGGACGGTAATAGCACCGACCTCACAAGGTTGCTAAGAGGATAAAATGAAATAATATTTATAGGTGCTTTACAAACCTCAAAACATATATATATATATATATATGTATGTATGTATGTATACTAGCTATTGTTATAAGTATTATTATTAAATTCCTCTCTGATATCTACTAGCTATGTGATCCTAGGCAAGTTTCTTTACCTGTAAAAATTAGCATTAAATGCCTATAATGCGTACCTCACAGGCCTTGTATATAAATCAATTAATGAGCAATTATTAAGCATCTACTACATGACACATTCAAATGAGATAACCTAAATAAAGCACTTTACAAACTGGAAAGCACTAAATGACTCTTTAAAAGTCAATAATTATTAAGATTCTTCAAGGAAAATTCTATAACTTTCTAGAAAATGATTAACTTTGTTATCTTAAGTAAACTAAAGGTTCTGAGATGATATTTTTTCCACTGAAGGTGCAAAGTGATGATAGGAAATTAGAAATAATTTCTTTGTCCATCCACACACTAGCACACACTATTTAGGTAACATACTGTCCCATCGTCACCTCTAGGATAAATAATTTTCCAGGTCCCAAAAGTTTTATTATATGAGAGTCTACAATAATAGGACAAATGAAAATATTCAACCTATATTGACTACACTTAAACCTTGGGTGAACATGAATCACTCACATCTGCCAGGGGTAAAATTTAGCAAACAAAATAGGTGAGTCTAGTCAGTATTACAAAACAGTTCAGAGGGTGGATTCAAAAATGAATGTCTGGGAAAAAACACATCTGGTCCATAGCTTTGTGACTAATTTTCACCAACATTATGTGGCCTTCTCACATCGTGTCTCACTTTGAAATACCAAGGACAATACATGCTAAAGATTCAACAGGATTTGTTCATAAAAATCTTTCATCATTTTCATCAGCCCTGGGTCCAGATTCAGGGCACATACTGATCTCTTCTCTAAAGAAATAAGGTTTGGAATCCAGATTGTCACATGGCTTCTACAGAGGGGTCACCTCTAATCTGTTGCTTATGAATGCAGGAATACATAATCTACAATGCTCTGGAGAATTATAGCTTGGTTTTTTATGCAGTTGGCAGTTCAGTGGATAGAGCAGTGGGCCTGGAGTCAGGAAGACCTGAGTCCATATCTGATCTCACACACTTACTAGCTGTGTGACCCTGAGGAATGCTCTTAATCTCAGTTTGCCCGAGATTTCTCAACTGTAAAATTGAGATAATTATATCAACTACCTCAAAGGGCTAAGGATCGAATGAAATAAAGTTGTCAAAATGCTTAGTGTGATGTCTGGCACATAGTAGGTACTATATAAATACTTATTCCTCTACCAAGTCATAAAGGTTGCTGAGGCAGGCATTGCGAAGCACTTAGGGTTTGGTCAGACATCGAAGATGCCAGACTCAGTGGTTGCATCCTGAGCCATCCCCATTGTCTTGACTTTATCTTGTGGCTAGAATTCAATGACTCTGGAAGAGAGAGTGAAGCTAAAGACTTTGTGTAGCTCTGCCTCACTTGAATCCAATTCACCTACAAGTCAAAGCATTACCCCATGATGTCTTTGACCCTCTTTGAAAACAAAAGACAAATGAAACCTAGATAATAGTGAATGAAGACATTCAGCAAATCTTGATTAATTACATTTCATGTGTGCCTGGGCAAGTTATTTAATTTTTTAATGCCCTAGAAAATTTTCTTCTTAAATTTCACCATGTGTGGTATGCTGAGCTATATGTTGATGAAAAAAGAGAAGTATCATCCTAACTCCTAAGAACCTTAAAATCCAACAAGAAGAAATAAGAAAGGTACACAAAGAAATATCCCTTGTACTAAATAGATGCTAACCAAAGGACTGTGATTGCAAAGATACACCCAAGTTCAGTTAAGTTTGGTCTGGTTTGACTGGAGCAAATTCTAAGGCTTTCTTAGCACTTAGATCTGCAGGTTGACCGGACAGATGTTATTAGTAACTATGTGTCCACGCAGCAGAGATTGATAGATATATAGAGGGAGATAGGCACAGCTTGGGGAAAGCCGCAAATTTACCTAGCACCTTCAGGTTGGGCAAAGCTTTTGACATGTATCATTTCATACAGGTATCACAAAAACCCTATAAGGTAGGTGCTATTACTATCTTCCTCATTTTACAGATGAAGAAATTGAAGTTGAAAGGTCAAGCAACTTGCTTAGTCACTTGAATTGGTGTCTGTGGCAGAATTTGAACTCTGAACTTTCTGCCTGAAAGTTCAGTGTTTTATCCATTTGGGCCATCTATCCATAGGTATTTCATAGCTCTGATGAGATGAAATAGAGAATAATATTGAAGGAACTAGCTGAAGTCAAGGTGAGTTCTAGGACAAGGGCTGGGATGGAGATAAGACCCAAGATGCCATACTGGAACAGGAAAACCAAATAGGATGGAAGGCAAGGTTATCAGAAATTAATGTTCTATAGTAAGAGAAACAGACAAATGCGTGGTTAAAGAGCAAAGTGAGAAATGGATAAGTCAAGGTTAGAAGCAATTCAATTTAATAAACCAAACCTAAAGCCTATGACTTTTATGCAGTAAACAAAAAACAGGACCTTATGCCTGTGGGTCATTTCTGCTTTTTTACAGGGAATTAAAATATACTGGACAGTATCCATGTTCTAGTAGCTGAGGTTTTTTTTAGTATTATTATTTTGGAAGTCATCTTGATCCAGTGAGCATAAACATACATGTGGTGCGTGTGGAGAGACAGAGGAGGACGAAAGGACAGATGGGCAGACAGAGATGTAAAAAAGCAAAGGAGATGGCAATGAGGGAAATCTAGAAGTTTTTCAATCAAATCAGAGTGAACAGCTGCTGGGGAGGGAAAGATTCAAGCTATGCCCAATCACAATGGCATCCTCTTCCAATATTAAAATGTTCCGTTGATTGGAGATTGGCTTAAATACTGCATCACTTTTCTTCGTCCTGTTTTCCCTATAATAGCCTCCTTAGTCTGTTATAATTACCTTTTGTGGCTTCACCAGCAGTTAGCCAAATTACAGCATGTCTATTTTTAAAAAATGCTTCAGTTACAGAAAAGGAGATTGAAATTCTCTTTCTCTATCTCCCTACCCCTCCCTTCTTTTCTTCCCCCACACTCTCCCTTTCTCTCTGGCTCTGTCTATATCTCTCTCCTCATCCATCTTAGACTCCTCTTGAATGGGGCTGGGGAAAAAAATCACAACCCCAAAATGTCAAATTCCCAATGCCAGCTGTCCTAGAAATTCAGAATTTGAAATGATCATTTATTCATAATCCTTCCACCCTGCCAAATCCACCCAAGGTCTCTTTTCACATAATTAGCCTTTGGTTACTCTCACTAGATTTCCCCTGAAGCAGCTGACAGTTTTGTACCTGTCTGCTGGAGCACTGATCTCAGTAATAAGATACAAGTAGCCATGTTATATATTTCTTGGAATTTATCTTGCCATAGCACTTGCATACAAGGAACTCTCAGACTCATAGATTATCTGGTGGCAAGGCTGAAAAAATAGGCTAAGACTAATTCATGTTTTCTTCCCCATGGAGTTACTACATTAAACCACTCACATTACTGGCACAGTCCAAAAAATCCAATTCTACAAATATTTATTGGATAACTATTAATATCTCTTGACAGCAATATTATTAAAATATCTTATTCTCAGATTTTTACATTTGTGAAACTCAGTTTTAACAGTTCACCCAAATCAATTAGTCCTTAATACAGTGATTCTTACTAACCAGACTTAAGGCTCTATGACTTAAAACCTAGAATGTGCATGTATTTTCTAGGGCTGGTCTACTCCCCAGGGTGTTACCTTCCCTATGTCAAGATACCTGGGAAACAAAATTATTCATCAGAAAGCTGCTTTTATGTGCATGGAACCAGAGCAAAGAGAGTTGGCTGGTCCTATGGGAGCACAAGTCATTCAAGCTATGTAAAGGCTGATGAATTATTCTAGCTTCTTTTGTAGTAATGTATACCCCTCCAGTGAATGGAATACTCATGGCCAACAAATGCAGTGTCTCTTCTCCTAGGAAATTCTTATGGACCAACTTTATTTTTTCTAGACTCCATGCCCTAGAAGTTGTTACTAACAGCATCTCCCTACTTCATCTTAGTGTACTCCAATTAAAATAAATTTCCCTAGTTTACTGATTATTTCTCATTACTTATACTTTAGATTATTTTACTAAAGTCTTGCTCTCAGGATTCATAGTGGCATGGAAATGACCCAGCAATCTTGAAGTCTAAGTCAAGAACATACAAGATTGAGATGAAGTGGGAATATGGCATCTGAAGGATAGCCACCCTGAACTGAGAAAATCTCAGAAGCCCACTAGGTAACAATTTTTGAGGGGCCCATATCAATGCATGAAAGTGTCTACTAAGGCATAGAAAGATCATGATCTGCCTCTGTTGAAAGAGTAGTCACATGAATAAAATCATAGATCTTTGAAGAGAGCACTGAATTTAGAACCAGAGATGCTGGGTTCAAATCCCAGCACTTCCACTTAGTGCTTAAGTGGTTGGGTAAGTCATTTCATTTCTATAAGACTGTTGCCTCACCTGCAAAAACAGAGGTCTACACTAGATGATCTCTGGTTCCACACCTAGATCTAAATCTTGTAACAAATATTGAAGAATATTGACAAAAAGCAACTGTTAAAATAGAGAGCCAGCTTTAGGAAGAACCATGTTCAAGCCCCAACTCTCATACTAAGAACATGACTCTGGAAGAGCTATTTAACTTCTTTTTAAACTTTAAACTGCACAGTAGCTGCCTACTTACACTGGTGAAAGGAATGTCATCATCTGGAGTTCCCCACACAAATGAAATCACAGATTTTAAAGTATATTTTTTCTTTTTTGGAAATTGAAATATATTTTAGGTTAACTGCTTCTAGTAACATCTAGGGAGGTACTTTGATCACAGTAGTAAACTACCTCCAAAGCTCAGGAGAGGGAACTAACAGGGAAGATTTCCTGTGGACTGCTAATGCCATCCATTGTACCTGAATTTGTGTTATTTTCAAGCCTAGAGGATTTTCTCTAGGCTTTCTAAGAACATTTTACCCTTGAATGTACAATCTGTTCTCCCATAGCTGGCATAGATCATATTTTGCAAGTTTGTGGCACAATGGATAGAGTTCCAGGCTTGGAATCAGGAAGACTCACATTCCTGAGTTCAAATTTGACCTCTGATACTTACTAGTCATATGACCCTGGGCAAGTCTCTTAACCCTGTTTGCCTCAGTTTCCTCATTTATAAAATGAGTTGAAGAAAGGAAAAGGAAACAAACTCTGCCAAGAAAACCCCAAATGAGATCACAGAGAGTCAGACATGACTGATGAATGAACAACAACAAAATCTACCTGCAAAAGAAATAATTGTGTGATTTCCAAGGTAGAAGAACTATCCAGTAGTTTATCAGAGATCTCCAGTTTAACTACCAAGCTAATTCCAGTGACACTACAGAACTACAATGTGCTTACTCAAGTATTTTTCATATATATTATTAAATTCCAGGGTTTTGACACTATCTGCTCCATCTACCTTCATCTATACAGGAGCTTACCCAGTTCATTTCAAATAATTTGCGCCAAGGAAGTGTGGTAGAATCCACTAGATATGCAATCAGAGGACCTGGGTTCAAATCCAAACTCAGCTACTGTATGACTGTATCACTTAAGGCAACTTGGCCTCTCTGGGTTTCTGTTTCTCCTTATGTCAAATGGACTAGATCATCTCTACAATTCCTCTTGATTCTATGACCCTGCTCTTAAAGGTCTTTATGATATTCTTCTATGAGCCATTGTGTAATTGAAAATTCTTATTCTCAGAAACTTCAACATGCGTGGAACAATTGTTAAATATCTACTATGTGAAATGTAGGATACAGGTCCAAAGATATATGAGTTAGTCTCTTCTATCAAAGAATCTAGTTAGAGTATGTAAGACATATGAACTGATAAATATAATACCAAAATCAAGCAGATAAGAGAAATATAAAGAATTATAAGGTCAAATAAAGGATACATAGCTTTCAGATGGAAAGAACAAGTATCTTTTGTGAAAGACATAGCATTTGAGCTGATCTTTGAAGAATGGGTTAGATGTCGAGGTAGATATAGGGTGTGCATGTAAGGAGAATGAATTTGTAGGGACTGAGAGCTGCAGGAACAAAGCCAGAGAGGTAAAAAAACATCAAATATGTTCAATATAAGAGAGGGACAGGCACCAGACCTGTGATTTTATTAGTATGAGAAAACTCCTTCTGGTGAGGCACACATGTAAGAAATACATATGGAAAAGTATAACTGATGTCACCCGCCCCGCTCATGCAGAATCTTGGTTGTTGTTGTTCATCAATGCCAGAAGCAGGACTTCAACTTTGAGGCCAGTTTTCTATCCATTATATCATACATAACCATATATCATATGTCACATAAGTTGTGTAACTTAATTTAGCTAAATAATCAAGTCGATGAAGAGGAATCATGTCTTAAGTATTTCTTTCATTATTTGCTTTAAATTTTAACAAATTTCCACTTTATAAACTGAACCCACCAGACCAGATGACTTGAATTCATCAGTCATAACTAAGCTCATCTTGGAATATACCTGGTCACTCCTAATATAAATTTTCATGGTAAGAATGACAATAATGGTGCGATGTGCTAAACTGCCAATCTGTTCTGATGGCTGAATTTAAACTCTTGTTTTTAATCATCAAATAAGATAAACTTGCATGGAGAGAGAGAGAGAGCGACAAAGAGAGAAAGAGACAGAGACAGAGAGAGAGAGAGAGAGAGAGAGAGAGAGAGAGAGACAGAGGCAATAGAGATTTAGAGTTTGAACAATTATAGGAAAAAAAATCCTGATGAAGTATTCAGGAGACCTTAGCCCCAAAGAGCAAAGTTAAGAATAATGGGAAGAAATGACAACAAGGATAATTCACAATTAGCATAAAGAAAAACGTCCTAAAAATCAGAACCACCTGATTCAGGAGGTAGTGAGCTCCTCACCTATGGAAGTCTTCAAGCAGAAAATGAATTATCACAGGGTCATTATTAAAGAGAAGGTTCTTTTTTATCTTAAAACTAGATAAAACAGTTTGAACTAAATGGATGTTAGTACCCCTTCCAATATGGAAATTCTGTGATTTGATTGCTAGTCTTCTCTTGACTTGCTAAACATCCCTGGACAACTTATTTTACCCCTTTCATGAATTAATTTTCCCATCTGTGCAAAGAAAATGCTACCACCTACTCCAAATATGTCTTTGGTTAGCATGGGGGTTGGGGGGAGCAGAGAAAAAGGAGAAAAAAACAGATCTTCTCTACACAGAAGGCAGGGTTATGCTAAATACAAACACAGACGGATGGATGACAGAGGACAGTAGTTACACAAATCATGGGAGAATATAGGTTTAACAAATAAGACGTTTTTCATCAGAAAATGAAGTGTCTCCATCTACTTGAGCATCTTCCATTGAGTCTTGATTATTTTTATTGAAGGCAGATAAGATTTCTCCTAATCTGGAGCAAGTGATGTGTGAAGTTAATTTTTACATTCAAACTCTTGCCAGATTAGAAATTGTATGGCTAAGTACACACCTTGTAATAGCTTTTTGGTTCTCTATTGTTCTATATTCAAGAAATTGGACTATCTAGAGATATTTTGATGCTCTGTTAGAGAAAAAATAAATTCCCCAAGTGCATAAGGGACTTGCAGAAAGCTTGACTCCTACCAGAGAGAAGGATAGAACCAGAAATGAATGCTGGCTAAGGATAGCCCCTTTCTGCTCTGGCTTTCCTTTTGCCCTTTGCTGATGACACTTTGTCTCCCATCTCTGCTTCTGCAAAGCCTGCCCCTCATTCATGGAATGCATATTGACATTGTCTCTATCTCCTGGGATTCCTATCTTACCCTCTTTCAAAGTCCAGCTCACACAACATTTTACATGAGGCCTTTCCAGATTTCTCTAACTACCAGCACCTTCCATTCAAGGTACTTATTTTGGATGTCTGCTATAGCTGCTTATACATCTGCATATTGTCTGCCCTCTATAAAATATGTTCTTTAAGACCTTAATAAAGAACACCAGTAGTACACTTACTCTAATATTGCCAATGGGCACCATTTTAAAAATACGAGAGCTTAAGCCTCTATAACTAAAATCTACTTCATTCTTTTATACACATGTAATATGATAAATGGTGCAACAGAGGAAGAACTAGGGTTGGAGTCAAAAAGACCCGAGTTCAAAACTGACCTTCAATACTTATTGACTGTGTAACCCTGGGAAAGTCACTTAACTTTCATCTGCCTCTGTTTTCTAATCTAATAATATAGCATCTACTTCTAAAGGTTGTTGTGAGACTAAAACAAGTAAATATTTGTAAGGTACTTTGCAAACCTCAAAATGCTATGTAAATATTAATTACTATAGGCATAATTACTATTATTTTATAGGTACAGATATAATAATATATCATTATTATATGGCTTTTAGAATTAAATATGTTGACATAGGAGAGTAAGAGATTCAAATGTGATCTTGAGGCAGACCAAGTATGGTTTCCATAGCAGATCTTCCTATATCTTTATTTGCCTTTCCTTTTATTTCCACGTATATAGCCTTAGAAAAGGGCAGCTAGATGACTCAATGGATAGAATGCTGAGACTCAAGTAATTCAAATATACACTCAGACATTTATTAGCTGGATGACCTTGGACAAGTCACTTAATCACATTTATCCTATTCCTCATCTGTAAAATAAGCTGTAGAAAGAAATGGCAAACAACACCAGTATTTTTGCCAAGATAAACCCAAATGGGGAACACATGAAAAATGATTAAACAACTGAACACAAAAAGGATGCATAAAAACGATGACAGAACCCTTAACAACACTTGTCTAATCTTCAGGCATGTTTGTGTTGAAGGCTGTGGAATCCTTGTAATTAGAGGCCATGAGATATGAATGGAGATTTTATCTGTAATTGTACTTCTACAGAGAACTCCCAGATGAGGAAAATTCCTCCATCAATGCAGATGGGCACTTTTTTTTGTTAGTTTTAGTCTTAGAGACTTGCTTAGAGCACTGGAAGATTGCCCTTTGTCACACAAGCCAGGGTGTATAAGAAACAGGATTTAAACCCAGGTATTCCTAGATTGGAATCTAGCATTCTATCTCTACCATATTGTGCTCTCAAGGGACCTTAACAAAATCTCTTTATGAAGCTAGTCTGGGGTCTTCAAACTTCTGCAGCATTGTGGGGCACAGCTGTCCTCCTAAAGGCCAAAAAATGACCTGTAAAAATGAGTCTAAACAAATTCTAGAGTAGCAGAAGACACAAAATAATTCAGTAAAAGAGATTTCCAGCTCAAAGCAGCCTGAAAGAATGACATCAAAGGTCTGTCACCCTGGGCACATAGTGGAGTACAGCTCAGCCTTGGCCATGTAGCAGCGCCAGGATTGGAGCAGGTTTCAAGGCTCCACCCACAGCAACTGTGGGTCCCAGATTCCTCCAGTCAAAAACACCAAAGACAGCTTCAAAGGTCAGCGAGAAAGCCCTTTCTCCTGGATGAGAAGGGAATGTTGCAGTCTAGCCCCAACCCCAGGTGACTGCAGCTTCCATTGTTGGAGCCCTGGCCTAAAGACCTTGGGGGAATAGAGCAGCTGATCTAAATCTCAGACTTGAGTAGGGGTTCTGGGGTGAGGAGGAGCGCTGGCTGGTGTGGTGAAGCTGGTGGAGGCTCTGGAGAGGGAATTCTACTCACAGAAAAGAGTGCATTTGTTGTAGTTGGTTCCAGACCAGAGTGCAGATCAGGAGAAGAGTAAACTCTTCTCTCTTGATGTGCTCCCTTAGAGGAACAGAGAACTTACAAGTCCCCAGAGTATACTCTCCTCTTGAAAAAGAAGTCAAAAGCCAAGTAACTGGCTGGGAAAATGCCCCCAAAAGGGAACAAGAATAAGACAATAGAAGGTTACTTTCATAGTGAGCAGGTATTTTCTTCCATCCCTTCGGAAAAGGAAGAACAATACATACCAGCAGAGGAAGACATAAAAGTCAAGGCTTCTGCATTCAAAACTTCAAAAATAAATATGCAATGGCCTCAAGCCATGGAAGAGCTCAAAAGTAAGAGAGGTGGAGGAAAAACTGGGAAGAGAAATGAGAATGAAAAGCGAGTCAACATCTTGCTAAAGGAGACCCAAAAAAACGCTGAAGAAATTAATACCTTAAAAAATAGACTAACCCAAACGGAAAAAGAGGTCCAAAAAGTCAATGAGGAGAAGAATGCTTTAAAAGCAGAAGTAGCCAAATGGAAAAGGAGATTCAAAATCTCATTGAAGAAAATAGTTCTTTAAAAATTAGAATGGAGCATATGGAAGCTAATGACTTTATGAGAAATCAAGAAATTACAAAACAAAACCAAAAGAATGAAAAAATAGAAGACAATGTGAAATATTTCACTGGAAAAGCAACTGACCTAGAAAATAGATTCAGGAGAGACAATTTAAAAATTATGGGACTGCCTGAAAGCCATGATCAGAAAAAAAGCCTAGACATCATCTTTCATGAAATTATCAAGGAAAATTGCCCTTATATTCTAGAACCAGAGGGAAAAATAAATATTGAAATAATTCATCAATCACCTCCTAAAAGAGATACAAAAAGAAAAACTCTTAGGAATATTGTGGCCAAATTCCAGAGTTCCCATGCAAGGAGAAAATATTGCAAGCAGCCAGAAAGAAACAGTTTGAGTATTGTGGAAATATAGTCAGGATAACACAAGATCTGGCAGCTTCTACATTAAGGGATGGTGTTCCAGAAAACAAAGGAACTGGGATTAAAACCAAAAATCACTTACCCAGAAAAACTGAGTATGATACTTCAAGGGAAAAAATGGTCATTCAATGAAAAGGAGAACTTTCAAGCATTCTTGATGAAAAGACCAGAGCTGAATAGAAAATTTGACTTTCAAACACAAGAGTCAAGAGAAGCATGGAAAGGTTAATAGGAAAGAGAAATCATAAGGGATTTACTAAAGTTGAACTGTTTACATTCCTACATGGAAAGATAATATTTGTAACTTGCAATTTTTCTCAGTATTTAGGTAGTTGGGGGGATTATACACACATATATAGAGGGCACAGAGTGAGTTGAATAGGAAGGGATGATATCTAAAAAGATAAAATTAAGGGGTGAGAGAGGAATATAATAGGTAGAGAAAAGAAGAAATGGAATGGGGTAAATTATCTCATAAAAAAAGGCAAGAAAAAGTTTCTTCAATGGAGGGGGAAAAGGGGAGGTGAGAAGGAAAAAGTGAAGCTTACTCCCATCACATTTGGCTTAAGGAGGGAATAACATGCACACTCAATTTGGTATGAAAATCTATGTTACATTACAGGAAAGAGAAGAGGATAAGTGGGTTGGGGGGATGATAGAAGGGAAGCCAAATGAGAGGAGGAGGGTAATTTAGAAGTAAACACTTTTAGGGAGGGATAAGTTCAAAAGAGAGAATAGAATAAATAGAGGGCAGGATAGGATAGAGGGAAAGGCTTTCACAACATGACTATTATGGAAGTCTTTATCAAAATTATACATATTAGCCTGCATTGGATTGCTTGCCTTCTCAGTGGGAATGAGTAGGGAAGGAAGAAGGGAGAGAAGTAGGAGCTCAAAGTTTTAGGAATAAATGTTGAGAATTGTTTTTGCATATAACAGGGAAATAAGAAATACAGATAATGGGGTATAGAAATCTATCTTGACCTACAAGAAAAGAGAGAAAATGGGGATAAGGGAAGCGAAGGGTGTGATGGAAGGGAGGGTAGATTGGGGGAAAGGGTAAACAGAATGCAAGGTGTTTTGGTGTGTGTGGGAGGAGATGGGGAGAAAATCTGAAACTCAAAATCTTGCAGAAATGAACACTGAAAACCAAAAATAAATAAATAAATGAAATAAAAAAACTCTGCATTGTTTTTCACGTAGTCCAAAATAAATATAAAAACCTCAGACAACCTAGGATTCTTGGGGGAAAGTATATTAAACTGTAATTTGGAAAAAGATGATCCTGAGTTAAAAGAGCCCTGAGTTTTAGATTCTATCCTTCTACTTACTCACTATATAACCTACAGCAAATCACATCACAGCTCTGTGGCAAAACTGCCCTTGGGTTGTGCAGAATAAGAAATAAAAGCCAGCTACTTTCACATTCTATTAAAGATTGAGCTGTGTGCTATGAAATTCAAGCAGGCACTAAAGAGATATGTAGTTAAGTTTTGAATTTACCACACAAGAGCAAACAAATGATCACATTTCTTAGGGGTAGGAATATTACTTTTAATGTGAAGTTAACCGGAAAAGTTTTAAGAATCTTAGCAACTGTTACTTTTCTTAAAGCATTCAAGGTATTGCCCTTGAGCAGAGACCCAGGGTATTTCATCTTCATTTGAACAATGCAAGTGTTAAGTTTAGAAAATCAGGGTGTGATTCTATACTTTTGTCTTAGTTAACATAACTATTTAGAGTAAATATTAGGAACTGTCTGTTTCCTTGTTACATACTCATTTAAATGGAAAGGCATTAGTTTAGCTTCTTTTAAAACAAATGGGCTCCTGAGAACCTAGGTCTAGAAGTGACAACAGGCTCCTAGGAGCCTAGTTCTTAAGAAGGGATCTTAAATGCCATCTAATTCAACTCTTCCTTTTATATGTAAGGAAGCTATTGTCCTACATTGTCCTATATTGTTTGGCTGTGTTATTGATTTGCCTTATTTGAAATAAAGCTTCTGTGTGTGTGTGTGTGTGTGCATGACAGACAGAGACAGAGACACAGAGACAGAGAGAGATTGGGGAAGCCATCCAACAGTTTCAAAGTTTTCTAGAACTATCCAATAAAATTCTAGTATCTGAAGAATTCTACAAGACATCAGGACACTTCCTAAGATTACCCTTTTTTACTATCAGTTAGTTAGGAGTTCACTTTGGCAAAGACAGAGTTGCTGAATGATGAAAACAACATTGGTGGAGACATCTGAGATTGAACGCAGAACTGAATAGGAGACCACCACCACCACCACCACTACGAGCATCTCTAAAGTTTGGTGTTTAAAAACAAAACTGCAGCCTTGCTGTCAGACTAAAATTGACTTTTATAACTTGAAATCTTAACAAAAATTTGATGGAAGCTATATGACCATTGTACTCTGCTCCAATAAGGTAGTGAATCTTTGGGATGTGAAAGCCTTAAATCTAAGCATAAATAGATCTCTTCTGTTTCATGAAACTGATCAGTGTATTAGAGAGATATTCACTGTATTACAAGTCCTTCCCCCAAAACCTATGTCTAAAGTAAACTTTCCTAACTACTAGTGGCAGAGACCCTTGAGAAGCTGACACCCTACAACATGGGACCCATTTTAAGCTCTTTCAAGTCATCCTTAGGCAAAACTGTAAGAAGAAATGGGTTTTCTACATTCCCTTACCTCTCCTTCTCTGTGTCGCTCTTTCCAATTGTTCCTCTTCTATCACTAAATATCCGGTAACCCTATGCTACCCTTGTGGTTACCCATGATCTCATGAGGATGCCTATTGTCCACTGTGTATTCCTAATCATTTCCTCCTTTCAATCTTTCTCTCCTTTCTCAAAATATTAAATGCCTAGTTTTCTCATCTCTGGTAAGCATATTCATGCTAAGGAATTCATGGTCCCAAATACCTAACCCAGGAATATTTGTACTTTGGAAGAATATTAGCAAAGGTTTTAATCTTAATATTCTAACACATAGCAAAACAGAAAGGTAGCTTTGGGGCAGTGTGGATAGAAAGCTGGTTCAAGAGTAAGACAACCTGGGATCAAGTCCTGCTTTTGACACACAGTGGCACTGGGGAAGTCATTTCACTTCTCAGGGCACAAAGCAACTCTCAAAAACTGAGTGTCACAGAACGGTGATCTGGGAGTTTTCTAGGGGAGAGCTCCCCACCCTGATGAATTTGCCAGTGAATTTACAAATCATAAGAGCAATGATTCTTGACATTGTAGATGCTGTTGGTGCTGCTTTGATGATGATGACGATGACGATGATGGTATTAATACTGTGCATTAAGGTTTGCAAAGTGCTATCCTCACAACCAAACAGCACACTTGAAGAGATAAGCACCTGCATCTCCCCCCACATCCTCAACCAGTGTGCAAAGAGCTTTGATCTTTTTCTAAACCAGGCAGCATGTAAATATAAAGGATTAGGATGCTTCTCACAGTCATGCAAATAAAATTTAAAATAACTGAACATTAAAATTTCAACTTATCCAAACCATGATTCTTTATTTAGGGCTAGCAGCCTGCTAAATTAAAAAAGAAAAATTAAAACGTTATGAGCAATTAACATCTCTCATACTTATGCAGTGTTTCTCTTCAAATGTCTATGAAATATTAAGGTGGTGAATAATAGCTGGCAGTCCTCCAGGGCTATGCATAGCACAGTACTCTCAACTGGCAGCTAGCTTGTTTCTGCATCAGCAGGGTCTGGGAAACTTAACAAAGCAGACGAGGGATGGTAGAGTTCCCCTCTTCTCTCTCCCTCTACAGCTGTAACTGTTTAGGCTTCTCTTTTGCACTTTTTTTTCCTTTTTTGCTCCATATTTTTTTAAATTCAGTTATTAAATCTTTCACTTAACCAACCTAAATAAGAAAGAGTTAGCAAAAATCAACTAAACTGCCCTAAGAGATTCAGTTTCATGGGTTTCAAACCTATTTTAATAAGACCAAGTTTCTCTTTCTAACATTGGCCCATCCTTTTAATATTAACATCTTTAAGCCAGGTAGGTAGTACAGTAGATAGTGTTGGACTTGAAGTCAGGAGGACCAGGTAGTTCAAATTCAATTACGAGCTGTTTGACTCTACACTCACACTTAACCATCTGTAAAATGGGGATAACAAGCACCTGCTATCCAAGGTTGCTGTGAGGATCAGCTGAGCTATAAATATAGATAAAGCATGTTGCTATTATTCTGATGACTTTGGGGCTGTAAGTGATGGAACATGACAACCTTAGGAAGATTCACCTTAAAGATCTCCCAGTGAACCATGAAGAGGCAAATGGTGGGTATGATCAAGCTGCACACAATTTTAAATATGGAGTTGTCCAAGAAAAGTAATGCACAAGTCAAAGGTGTCAGAAGAAGAAAAAATATGACAGAAAAAAGACCAGGGAACAAGAGTGAAGGATAGAACACCTGACAACTCATGAGATTGACTGGCTTCTGCACAATGTAAAGAGATCTAGAGAAAATTCGGTGGGCCTTCTGAGATATTCATTGAAGAATGTAGACAAAGTCACACAGATAGGGCAGGTTTGGGTGGGATGTAAGCTATATTGCTGGAAGAAGAGCCCACATCAATCAGATCACAAATCTACCAATTATGAAAATAAGAAAAATATGGTATCTTTCATTTGATGAGAGAAACCCAGATTTAAAGTTGTAAGATTCCTAGAGTTCTGTGGAAGAGACAAAATAGGAATTTATTAAGCACCCACTATGTGCCTGGCACTATGCTAAGCACTTTACAAGTATTATTTCATTTGATTCTCACAACAACTCTTAAAGGTAGGTATTGTTCCTATTTCACAGTTGAGGAAACTGAGACAGACTGAGGCTAAATGACTTATCCAAGTCGCATAGTCAGTAAATGTGTGAAGCTGGATTTGAATTAAGGTCTTTCTCACTCCAGGCCAAGAGCTCTATCTTAGCAGTAGCATGATCTTTTGTCTCCTTTAACTCTGTGAAAAGGGGAACAGTATGAAAGAAAAGGGAGTTTCAGGGGAGAATTATAGCAGAAATGGCAAGGAATGTCATGACAAGGGTGGTACTACAAGAAACTTCAAGGGATTCATTTAATAGGGGGAGGAAGGGAAGCTTCCAGAGAAAGTTGGCCATAGTCCCTCGACTACTTGTCTTCTCCCTGATGGAAAGAAGCTGGACTTGATGTCATAACATCTGAGCTCTAATCTCAGCTCCACTATTCCTGGCTGTGTGACCATGAGCAAGTTATTTACCCCCTTTGTATGTCAGCTTTCTCATTTACAAAATGAGGAAGGTGGTAAAGATGCCAGCTAAGGTCTCTTTCAGTCCAAGATTCATGATCTTATAATTCAATGATGACAATTACAATAGATTTAGAACTCCCAAAGAAACCCTACTGTCCCTGCCTCCCGTTGCACATGAGACTGGACCTCATGATTCTCTCATGGCTTTAAATTTCCCACTGAGAAGCACGCCTGGGTGCAAAGAATACTAAGACACCAACGATAAAGGAATTGACAAATAAACTATAAAACTGTTGAAATTCACTACCCTTTTCCATTAGGCTTTTCATCCCTAATTACCCAATATATTCCATACCTAAGACTACTAAAAGAACCGAAAGCTCATAATACATGATTCATTCCTGTTGACGTAGGCCCCACTAGAGGTTGTAGTAGCTCAAAGATTTAGTCCAAGATCTGTAGAACTGAAATGAATTTTTGCCTAATGCCCTGGAGATTTCACCTAAGGGCCTGACAAAATTGTACACAATCTGCCTTGTGTAGATGGAGTAGTGCTATTCTGGACCCTATTGTGAGATGCCTGACCCCTGCTCCTTTCACTGACTCTGCTCAAGGGTATGTTGGTAAACATTTAACAATCAGCTCTTGAGGGGGGATAAAATGTACACAGGAGTTACTTTTAAGTTTAGTCTTCCTCATTAACATTTTCTCCAACATTTTCTTAAGTTTAGGCAATCAATGAAACAAAAACTTGACACTTGATTTGTAGCATTTACAAATTTCTGAGGTATAAAATACCACATCAAAAATGTAACAATGATTTAGGGAGTCAGCACCCCTCTGACTCTGCCTCTCCTAATTTGTCTGCAAAGCAAAGAAGGAAGTTTTGCTACTCAGACTTCTTTTCTAATAGGCAGCTATGTAATGTAGGAAATAGAAAGAGAGCAGGGCCTGGAGTCAGGAAGACCTGAGTTCAAGTGCAGCCTCAGAAACTTACTAACAGTGTGAGCCAAGGTAAGGCAAATCACTTAATTTCTTATTAAATTACTTATCTCTAATCATTTAACCTCCATTTCCTCAACTGTAAAATGGGAATATTAATAGAACCTACTTATCACTGAAAGTAAAGTAGGATCTTTGCTATTTTTCTGGATTGAGTTTTAACCAGATATGTGCATGTGGGCTCTAGCCAATCAGATATTGAGTAGAATGTATATATAGAGAGAGTCTTGTTGAGAACTCGGACATGAAGAGAGCCAGAGTGGAAGGGTTGAGCTGCTGTTGACAAGAAGAGAGCAGAGAGGAGCCCTGAGTAGGGAGGAGACTTCTGAGTGTAGAGGAGACCTCTGAGTATGGAGGAGACCTCTGGTGGTAGAGACTTAGTGAAGGAGCCTCCTAACTTTGAAAGCAAATAGAGCTGTAGGGCAGAAACACACCCATGAGGGCATGAGGCCATTTTGAGAGCTGTTAAAGTGAACTGAGCTGTTAACACAGAGCTTCTGGACTTCGGAGGTGAATTGAGATGAAGGTGCTGGTAGTGTGTGTTAGCACTGTCGTTGGCCTGTTGATCTTTTCTTTCCCAGGGGCAGAAGCTGCAGAGTGGAGCAGTCCCCCTGTGATGAGACATGGGGCAGAGCTGCCTAGCTGTGAATCCAGGCAAGAGTTGGGAGTGGTCAGCCCACATAGAAAGAGCCACGGGACTTGGAAGTCAACATGGAATGCTATTATTATGAGATATATGTATGTATGTATGTGTGTATATATATATATGTATCTATACATGTATAAACACATAGAGAGAGAATGATGTTTTACTTAAGGATGTTGCTACAAATGTTATGCTTTACTTTATAGAACAACACTTAGTTTGTTGCTGAATAAATAGATAGTTCATTATACTTTGTGATTAGACCCTTGAAATTATTCACAACAGCAGTATTCAGGTGTGTTGCCATAATTGGCTTTATACCTACTTTCCAGATTTGTTGGATCAAATGAGATAATATTTATAAAGTACTTAGCCCATTGCCTAGCACATAGTAGGTACTTAGTAAATGTTTATTGAATTGGATTCACAATAGTAACCAACATTTACATTATGCTTTCATGTGCTTTTCATAGATTATTGCATTTGACCCCACAACAACTCTGAATAAGGTACTATTATATCTTCATTTTACAAATGAAGAAATCAAAGATAAGAAAGGTTAGGTAACTTGCCCAGGGTCAAACAGTAAGTAGCTGAGGCAGAATTTGAACTCAGATCTTCTTGACTCCAGGTCCAGGGCTTTAGCCACTACAGTGCCATCTAGCTTCCTCCTGGATTTAAGCAGTAACAACCATGACATTGGAGTCACTTCAGTCTAACTGCCTTTCTGAATAGGGTTATTTTTGGGCTATCAATTACAAGCAAGGGATTACTATGTGCCAGGCCACATGCTAGTTGCTGAGGAGATATGTATCTCTTCACCTTCCTGAGACCAAAACCAATTGAAATTTAGGAAGCCTGGAAAAAAAAGTTTGGCACATGCTTACTTTTATCCTTTTTAAATAGGGGTACCACTGATAGCTTTTATATTATCAATAAACTTTATAATTAGACTTTCAGAACATAAAACTATTTTACTATTTGTTAAGATCCAGAACTACTTCACCTTAGGTTCCCTCCAAATTCCAATCTCTCCTAAAGCTCATACAGAATACATTTAAAAGTCCATTCAACAAATATGCATTGAATACTTACTTTGTATAAAACAGCTCTCCAAGGGATTATGAGACATGTAAAGATGTATCCAGTCCATGCTCTAAAGGAACTAGCAACCATCACAAGAGGTAAATGTAAAGTTGATTAAAAATAATTACCTATGCTAAGACAGTGACTAAACTGTCCATACCCTTTCATCCAGAGATTCTGCTGGTAGGCATACATCCCAAGAAGGACAATGATTATTTATAAAAGGATTCATATATGCCACTATATGGATAAAAAAGAACACTTTTTTTTGTATAGACAAAGAACAGGAAACAAATGCCCATTTATTGGAGAATAATTAGAAAACCTATGCTATGTTGGAATAATGACATATTGAGGCATCCTAAGAAACAAAGAATATGATAAACACAGAGAAATACAGGAAGACCTACGGAATTTGATGCAAACTGAAGTAAACAAAACCAGGAAAACAATGATTATGCTGTGGTGGCAAAAAAAAATCAAAATTAAATGTTGATAAATTTTAATAAGTTTAACCTTAAGGAAGGGATGAACGAATGAAAAAGCATTCAGTAAATAGCAAGGATACAAACACAAAAGCAGAGACAAATCCCACCCTTAAGGAGTGTACATTCTAATAGAGCAGGCATCAAAAATAAAGCTCCTATCTCCCTACTTCCCTTGTAGTACTGGGGAGCTATGGTTGTGGATCTCATATAAAGTCAAGCTTGGTGGAGGTGTTGGTCGCTTTTGCAGAATATTTTTTGTTCTGGTTTTAGATAAGGAATGTCTCTCTAGGACGGGAAAAGGGATAGTCATATGAAGAAGTATAAATGATATAAAAAGAAAATAAAATAATACAAATAAAAATAAATTATCACTATGTGCTTGTTAGTATTTCAGGACTACTTCCACGGAAAATATATTTTCAGGGAAGTCCGTGAGTGTCAAAGGAGGAAGGTTAGGGAGGTAAGGAAAGAAAGGTTTCTGTCTAACTGTTGCTAAGAAGTCCAAGTACCAGGTACATCAAGGAAACAGTCAAAGAACCAGAGAAAGGCCTCTGTCATGTTGGAGAGACTTTCTTTGGAAATTTATGAGAAAACATGGATGAGAATTGTATAGAATAAGAAGCCATAGATTGGTTATGATCTGCATCCAATGGAAAGAGTATGCAGTCTTATGAGGTCACATATCCATTGAAGTATTGATGTATTTAAAGTTCAGTTTAACACAATGGTTCCATAGTTTCCAAGCTGAGTTTTCTCAAAGCCTAGGGCATGAGTTCCCTCATCTATAAAATGTTATCTAAGGAATTTTAGAGCTCTAAACTTCTGTGATTCTAATCTTATTTATATTGTGTTGATTTTTTTTTCCAAAGCAAGGTTATAGCTATTATCTCCTTTTAACACAATTCTTTTGGGTTAGTAGCATGGATGCTACTCTCATTTCTATAGATGAGAAAATTGTGACACAGAAAATTGATGGAGTTAGTGTGACAAGGAAGAAAATACCTTGATTCTGGAGTCAGAGGATCTGGGATCAAATTCCACCTCTGATGGTTAGGACCTGTGTGACTTGGATCTGGGCAAGTGCCTTAATCTACCTGTGCCTCATATTCTCATCTGCAGAATGAAGGTTAGATTAAATTATTTCTGCTCTCCCACTTGTCTAAGATTACTTTGGTTATTAGTGGCAGAACCAGTTATAACACTGGTGCTATGATTCTCAGCATCAGCCTCATTCCACCATTAAGTAAAGACCTATAAATATTTCAGAGTCCAACAGAGGTCCAAATGTCCTGAGTCTAGTGCTCTGTGATGTAGTCCCTCAATCCCAGAAGATTTGTTTGTTTGAGATCGCATATATGAGCAACTGTTTTAGGGGTCCATTTAAATTCAGAGTGACCCCCGGAAATATGTTCAATTTGATAAAATTTACCTTGGGCAGACTTACCTCAGCTATACATTTTGGTCTGACACTATAAGGTCAAAAATTCTATATCTAACAGTGTCCCAAGTTTCCGCAGCAGGCATAAGAACTTGACTTTTGGGATGTGGAGTTAAAAATTCTAAGTTAAATGAGATCTCCAGATTTGGAGCTCCAAATCTCTAGTCTCCATTTACAGCAATGATATTCAGACCAAGGTTATATAGTCATAGGAAGTTCTTTCATATGCAGACTGTTCCTTAAAAATCTTCCATTTCTACATTAGAAGGTTAAACTTGACTCAAGCTAGGGGGTAAGGAAACTAGAGCTGGATTTGGAGTCAGGAAAGCCTAAATTTGAATCTTGTCTTCACCAGCTCACTAGCCAGGGGTAACTATGGGCAAGTCACTTAGCTACCCTGTGCAAATCAATTAACTACCATGTGCCTTAGGTTTGTCATCTATAAAATGAGTTGGATTTGAAGCCCTCCAACAAGGCCTCCTCCAGTTCTAAATTTAACTCTATGATCTGCAAAGCATATATGATCAAGTGTCTCTTTTGCTTGATGGTATTTACATTCATGTAGAATCATATAACAGATTAGATGTTAACTCCTAATCTTGTCCTGAAATAAATGGAGAGGTTTCAGAAAGAAAGTACGGGACTTTTGCAGAGACCAAGGCTAAGCAATCACCACAAACTGGCTCCCTCACAGTGCCTAGACCTTGTTGCTACCTGCCAAAATGACACAGACCTTTCTGGTCACCTTCCTGAGTGTGCACCTGCCTCACACATCAATACATGTGGGGAAAGGGACACTCCCCCACCCAGCCACTGAAATCCTAAGTTGGCTCATTATTTTTCTTTCCTCAGCCTTAATTACTTTGTATCCATCAAATTTTCAAGGAACATTCCACTATGCTTCAGCATTTAAGTACACTGGCTAATTTCAAACCTTGGAAGAGTAGAATTACAGGGAGTACTTCCCATAATAAGTAACACCTGCTCTTCCTCAGCCCTTGGCCCAAAATATGCAGCTTTCCCTATCATGCTTATAAGAACTAGAATGTCACTCTCTGAATGAGAGCAGGTCCTATACTCCAGAAAGGCAGTCAACATTAAGCTAGTCTTTGGAGGTTAGGGGATAAAGAAAAAATGACAGTGATATTTACCAAGGGCTATAGAAGCCATTGCAGGTCTACATGCCCTTTGAACAGTGGGTGAGGCAGGATGTTGCTTATAACATTGAATTTCTATCCTTGAGAGTTCTTCCGAGAACCTAGTAGGAGCTCAATAAATGTTTGATGGATAAATGTGATAATGAATAAAGGAATGGATGGATGGATGGACAGATGGATGGATGGATGGCAGGCATACCATGGGCTTCCTGAACTTCTGTTCAGGAAAATGTTACTGGTCACTTTTCCAGAAACAACCTACTACCACTATACACACACACACACACACACATATATATATATATATACACACACACACACACACATATATACGTATGTGTATAAATATATACACACATATGCATACGTATATGTATATATGGAGCTCTTTAAAGAATTTTATGAGTAAAATAAGTCATTTTGTTTTGTAGGGGAAGAAATAGGAGTTAATTTAGCAATTTCAAGCTGTATTGTGAAAGCTGGGAAATTCAATCCGAAATATTTGTTTGTCTCCATGAAGAACTAAAGAACTAAACCTATAGTTTATTGTCTGGGTGTAATTGTCTGGGCCAAACTTAAATAGTAGAGGAGTGGCAAGAGGTTAATTGGAATTCAAACCAACCTAAGTTTTAGTAGGACTACATAAGTCTTTCATCAAAAGGTGAAATTCCTCATTAAAAGCTGTAATTAATACATATTGCCACCAAGAGCTTGGATTGTACATGTGAGAAATCAGTTTAACTTTATTACTATAAAACCAAACCATCTTAAGGAAAAAAGAACCATCATTATCCATGCCATGAGAATAATATAACTCATGACAGAATCCAATTTAACTCAGCCTGTGCCAGCTGCATAGCCCTAGTACATTTCCTATCACATAAGTGTAGCTGGGCAACAGCATAAGTATTGCTGACTCTTTTTTGGTGGTTGTTGCTATTTTTCTAGCTCAAACTGGTTCAAGAAACCTCAGGAGGCAGTCACCCCAGGAAGTCACTTCACGTTTTAAAACTTGGTCCAAGCAGAACTCAGGTGGGCCAAATAAATGAAATGTCATCATAGTGAACACAAGGGAATTAAATGATAAAGGGGGGGTGAGATTAAAAGGTCCAGGTTTGATAAGTGTGGCTTTTCACTTATAAATATTTTAATGTTTTGTTCTTGCAAGAAAATGGGAGAATTGGCAAGACATGAAATTGATTTAGGTGAGAAATAAAGGATGGGCAACTGTTTCAATATATTTTTAGAAGTAGATGAAACCCTCCGTCTCTTGGTTGAACAATATAACATCAGTCATGAGAACACATTAATTTAACTTATATCCTACCTTGAAAACACTCACAAAATGTCCTCAAATTGACATTTCTGAGTTCTCTTTTTTTCTGAACTTGTAGTATCCCTAGAAAATAGATGCTTTATGCCACAGAGAGAAGAAAGACACCATCACCATTCTAACAATTGCTTTTCTCACTCTAAGTAAAGCAGAAGAAATGGTGTCCCCCAAGTGGAGGAAGTCTTAAAAAAGAAAAGTATACGGTTCTTGCTAACCTTAATGGTAAGAGAAAGTTACCATGTATTTTCTATACAAAAAAATCTCAGTATCTCAGATGGATACTTTTCCAATGCCATTTTTACCCAGACTTCAAAATTCATGTACATACCTTCCCCATAATGATAGGAAAAAAATAATTCTTATGGAATCACCATTTGTAACCTTCAAGCAGCATGTATTAATCTTCACATGCTACCTGGTGACTCAGTTTCCTAATCTGAACAATGATCAGATGGTTTCCATCATCCCTTTCAGTTCTAAATCTATAATTTGATTTTCCTAAATCCCACCTCTGATATAGCTATGTGACTGAGTAAACTACTCAGATGTTCAGGAACCCAGGCATTTCTCTAAGACTATAAATAGGAGAATGTCTAGTTGCATTGGTAAAGAGAATTTCCTCAGAAGTTGTCTGCTCTGATACAATCACATGCTTAGTGAGAGAGAGAGAGAGATACAAATAGATGTGAGAACCAAGGGGTTCTCACATATTAGAGTGTTGGCCTTAATAAAGTCAAGATGACCTAGGTTTAAATCCTAGTTCTAAGATGCATTAGTCATGGGACTATGACTAAATTATTTAATTTTTCAGTGATTCTTAGACAACTTTCTAGGGTCATAAGTTAGAGAAGAGCTGCTGATCTATATGGAACAAAATGTACCCACAGAAGAGAGCTCCTCACACTAATAAACTCAAAAGACCCCATATACCTATTTTTTTATCCCTGAATATACCTCTCTGTTTCTGTTGTTTTGTTTTTGTTTGCACATGTTGTGGTGGACAGGAAGCATTCTCAGGAGTCTAGAAGACCTGTATTCAAGTGCTACCCTGACACAAATTAGTTATGTGATGGCTGAGTGACTGTGTGCAAGCCAAGTGTCGTTGGATATTCTCTAAGGCTATTAAGCTGCAGAATAATTTGCAAATCTGCATGGGTAGTGGGAGTTCCCTTATTGAGAATTCTCTCTACCAATGAAATCAGAAGTCTAGGACATAGAATAGGACAGGACAGACTAGGACAGTAGAATAATAATAGCTGTGTCCCCCAAACCCCTAATCCTTGGTCTTTATCTAGGTGTATTCAAACAGGTTGAGTCTTCGGTCATTATCCAGAAAAGAAATTTATGGAGAAGGGGCCAACCATCTCCACCAACGCCAACTCTGACCAGCCTAGGCAAGTCAGCCTAGCTTAATTAGTAAAGCACCCTGGGGTAGAGATAGGAAGCGATGTGTCAAGAAAGTCATACTACAGCCACAGCCACAGCCACAGCCTTAACCACCATTTCTTTAGACCCTGGTAATAGAAATAGCACAGGACTCCTAAAGCAAGAGTCCTGGGGAGAAAATGGCCTCCAGACCACAAATCCTATTTCCAACTTGGGTCTTGTAGCACCACTGAAGGGAGCAATCACTATGGAAAAGAGGCTCACTTTCTATTGCACTACCAACACCAAATACTGCTGCCAAAGAGTAAAGCCAGAGAATGTGGTAGCAACTTCCACCCACTACCACCACTGCCACAATCACAGATGCTCCTGTTTCCAATTAAATCATCACAGCCATTGACACAGGCATCAACTCCAAGGAAGATGTGGCCTGTCTATTTCTGTAGCTCCTACCTCCACAGAAATCATAGCTATTGAAGACCCAGAAAAGAAAATCCTCATCACCAGACACCTTAGCATTAGGTTCAACATTGGAAATGAATTTGGTCTTTATCAGTGCAAATAACATTAGGGAAGATTCATTATTGTCTGTTGTGCTACAGCATCCCAAGGATCATGGGAACTTCCTGTTTGAATTGTAACTGAAACCTCTTCCATGTGCCATCTCCTCCATTAGAAAGGGAGTTCCTTGAGAGCAGGGTTTCTCTTACTTTTCTATCTCCATTTCCAGTACTTTTTACATGGCTTTATACATAATAAATGCTTAATGTTTTCTTCTTCATTCAATATACATATATGCACCACTAAGTACATAGACACACACACACACACACACACACACAAACACGCACAAACTCCCCTATGTTCTGTGTTCAACATAAAATTGACTTTATTTTCAACCAAGAAATCACATCTAAGGCCACAGACTATCCAATGAATTAGCACAGAGGTCATTAAGTAAGGATAGCATTACTTGGTAACAGTGAGAGGAAGACTTGAGCAATCCCTTTAGAATAATCTCCTGCCTCCAAGAGAATTCTGTGTTCTGAACCTTTTCTCAGAGATCTAAAAGCATAAACAATAAAATCATCTTCCTTTATTCTTGCTGTTTCCAGCCAAACAGAAGGTCCAGATTTCATGACTAGGGGCTCATTACTGTTATAAAAAACAAGAAATCCCAATCAATAATGCATTTTGACATTTTAGAATAACAGCTTGACACCAGTCCCACCTAGAGTTGTCAGGATCTGCAATACCAGAACAAAATAGATTGAGGCAAAAAGGACAAAGGCCACAGTACTCATGGGATTCTGGGCTTCTGATGCAAAGTGGCAGGGAATTCACATTTTCTGTAGATACCGAGAGAGTAGAAAAGGAGAACATGAAAAATGGAAAGGATGACTCCCCTCATCTTGGGGAAGTTTATTAATTCTTGGCAGGGTCTTTGATGGATTTTAGCAGCCTCTTCCCACCTCTACAGTGTTCCAGGTTTTCCTAAGCTCTTAGCAGGGTAATTATTCCTTGACCATGATCTTCCTTTGGATTCTGATATCCTTGAGTTCTTCTAAATGAAATTCATTTAGATTACTGCAAAAGAAATTATGTTTTTAAATGTGAGGGATAATGTGGAATAGCAGAAAGGAGCAAACTCATAAATAAAACAACCTCTTCATTTTCACCATTGGGGAATTCTACAGATTAGAATTTGGTGCAGAGAAACTGTTAATATGGGGGAATTTTTCTTGAGAACAACAATTCAGTATCCACTTGACTATGTTGCAGTTAAACTGTTCAAACTTATTCTTCTCACCAAGGAGAAGGAAAAGTAGATTTCTGTTATCCTAGCAGTAAACATGATTCTCTGATTGTCTTCTTAAAAGACTTATTAACATTTTATTGTAAATCAGTTGAACCGCATTTCCATGAATATTTCATAATGGAAGCCATGACTCATGTAATTTCTTTTTTTCTCTAGTTTGTAGCAAGTGGTAAATTGGGTTCAAGATCCTCAACCCTCCAGCAATTATTCTGCCGGTGAATTTCATGTAGACAATGACAGGATCAGGCGAATGGGGCAATAAAAAAATGAAATGAGAAACAGGACTATCTGTAGAGCCATCTAATCATCATTAACCTTCCCATCTCATTCCTCAAAACTTTTTTTAATTTCCTCAAACTTTAATAGTTCAAATTAAATGTAAGAATACTACTTCTGCCTAACAAGAAGTAGTAATTGATGTAATTGGAATCCACACCTCTGGACTTTCTAGCCAAAGAGAGGGCACAATTATTCAGATCTTGGTAGAGCTGATTCTGTTCATGCCACTAAATAATATTAAATTTTTTTCAGTTACTCATTAAACATTTTTAAGTACTTACTATATGTTAAACACTGGGAATACAAAGAGGTCTAAAAGAAATCTCTCCCCTCAAGCTCATAATCGAATAGTGGAAACAACTTGCAATCACTACTTACCAAAAAAAAAAAACATATACAGGGTAAATGGGAAATAGTCATCAAAAGAATCAAATCCAATCAAATTGTAAGGAATATGACCTCTCTACAAAGTATGACTACTAAAAACTGACAGCTAAGATCTAGAGAAAGATAGTGACATACACACTAGCACACACATACACATACACACACACACACACACACACACACACATTTCACCAGTTGCTCTGGGACATTTCACACTGGATGCCCTGTTTACATTTTAAACTCAAGCTATCTAAAACTAAACTCATTTTCTTTCCCCCAAAACCCTATTCTTTTTCAAACTTCCCTACTTTTTTGTCAAAGGTATCACCTTCTTCCAGGGCTTTTGGTTCATAATCTTGGCATTACTCTGGACTCTCCTTGCCTTCACTCCCTGGATTCACTCTCCTTCACCACACACATTCAATTAGTTGTCAGATCTTGCCATCTCCACCTTCATAACACCTTTAATGTCTGAGTGTTTCTATCTACTCACACAGCTACAACCTTAGTTCAGGTTCTCACCACCTCTTCCCTCGGCCATTGTACCCCATACTTCTTGATCTCCTTGCCTTAAGTCTCTTACTACTCCAATCTACCCTACACACTGCCACCAAAGAACTTAAGAACACTTAAGAACAAATCTGACAATGCGACAGCCACCTCCCAATTCACCCAAATCCAGAAGCTTCCTTTTGCCTATATGGTAACGTATAAACCCCTCTGTTTAGAGTTTAAAGGTCTATGCAACATAACCTCCACCTATATCTTCAGCCTCATCAAACATTACTTCCTCTCCCACACTTTGATCCAGCCAAGCTGGCCTCTTTTCCTCACTCATAACACTCTATCTCCTGTCTCTGTGACTTCGAATTGACTAGTTCCTCTTGACCACAATACACTCCTTCCTTACCTCTACTTCATAGAATCTTTGTCTTCCTCTCAAATGAAGTTCAGTTGGTGTCTTCTTCATGAAACTATCTGAATTCCCAGCAGCTAGTGACATGTCTCCCACACTACCTTGCATTTAACTACTTTGTGCATGTATGTAATTATTAAACTTATATTTTTGCTATATCTATCTGCTCTCCTTGGAATGTACGTAATGTGCATGTATGTAATTATTAAACTTATATTTTTGCTATATCTATCTGCTATATCACTATCTGCTCTCGTTGGAATGTAAACTCATAGTTAGTAGAAATTGTTTCATTCTTTGAAATGATATCCTTAGTCCTCAGTCCTTAGTGGCACACACTAAAGGTTTAAAAAGTACTGATTGACTTATTCATTGACCACTTACCCAGAAATTTAAACCAAAGTGTTAGAAATTTTCTGGGCTTTTATATGACGACTCAAGACATTAGAAGTGGGACAACCCTGTTAAGTAATCCGGAACCCTTGTCGCATAATGAATACTGAATTGTTCTCTATAATGTGATCTAAATCAGGGGAAATTCTAGGCAAAATTATATTCATAATGAGGGATGTTACTGTAGTAAATGTTCCAACCCATAAGGAATCTGATATGCTCAAAATCACTTAGCAGTAGAGGTCATTTCATGAATTTCTATACTTATGATACGATGCTTTGTCAGGTGAAACCAGGCTGTGAACTTTATTAAAAAATTATATAATAGAAAGTAAATATCAATATGGTTAGTTAGATTTGGTTTGTGCCTATTGAATATAATTCAAATCAAACAAGCATTTGTTGTGTCAATTATGTGTTAGGCACTAGGGATACAGAAACAAAACAATCATTGACCTGAAGGAACTTATATTCTACTTACATATGTCATATTAGCTTTTTTATCAACTCCTCTAAGTTTCATTCTTATATTCTACTTACATATGTCATATTAGCTTTTCTATCAACTCCTCTAAGTTTCATTCTTTGTAGTTTCATTCCTCTTCACTTTTTTCTTTTATCCTGCTACGTAGTGTATAGACTGTTCTTAAACCATCTTTGCTCAGTCTGTCATCCAGCTCAGTTGTTTTTGTTATGACATAGCTTATATTTTCTTCTACTTTTTTCAGCCTTTTTACTTTGTTTTAATACTTCTTGTTTCATGGAGTCATTATTTTCTATTTTGTTTCTTCTATTATTCAGGGAATTGATTGCTTGGATAAGGTTTTGTAACTCTTAAGCAAAACTGTTAATTTACATTTTTTTCTTTAGCACTCTAATTTCATTTACAAATGTTTGTAAACTATTCCTTCATTTTTCCCAGGGATTCTATTTAAACTTGTGCCTAAGTTATAGGGTTTTGTTGTAGATATTTTTAGCTTTGTTTGTAGATATTTTTATATCATTTCCTTCTTCTGAATCTATGTCATCAGTGTCCCTGTTACTAATAATATTTTATGGTGGAACTCTTTTTTGATGTTGTTGTCTGCTCATTCTTCCAGACTAATTCCACCCTTTGATTTTAAGGTCTGGGCTTTGCATACTTCAGGAAGATAAATCTGGGTTGGACTTACTGTTGCTTTCTTGGGATATTAAGTGTTAAGTTATTCTAGGATCTCAGGGACAATTCATACTGGGGCCTTGAAATATTTCAGTATTCCCCAAATAGTGTGATCCAGGGCAAAGTCTAATTTCTGCCCTCCTGGTCTAAGTTCTGCAAGTTCCTGACCTGGGTATGGGTCTCAGCAACATACTTGTGGGCTTGCCCCCATTGGCGTTCTAGTAGACTGCTGCTGGACTCAGACATTATAATCCAACAAGAATGTTTCGCTAGTTCACATTCCCCTTTGATATGAAATTCCTACCTTGGTTTTTCCACAGCAGACTTCAAACTGGACTAGAAAATAAAAAATTCTTCTTTGATCTTGGGATCAGAATCACACAACTGCTACTTGCTTCTAAATTTTGTCCTACTTTAATGCACATCCTGAGTCCCACAATTACTCTTCATCCTAGCCTATCACTCCTGGTGCAGGCTCCCACTTTAGTGAATCCTGGACAGATCCATCACCTGGAATTTGGGAGAGAGAACAGAGCTGCCAACTGGCATCTATCCCTGAACCCTTCACCAAGTTGTGCTTCTTGTTGCTAGATTTGGAACCCCTTCCTGCCCTGGAACACAGCCTCTCCCAATCTAGAATGCTTTCTCTCTCTCTCTCTCTCTCTCTCTCTCTCTCTCTCTCTCTCTCTCTCTCTCTCTCTCTCTCTCTCTCTCTCTCTCCCCCTCCCCTCTCTCCTGACTTGGGCTGGAATGATATGCTATAATTTTTTTTTCCCTTGAATTTCCCAATCATGACTTAGACTGGTGCATTTTCTAGGTTCTTTGGAGGTTTGAGAGGAAGGGAGCTCAGCTTTACTCCTTCCTTCTACTCTACTCTTGCCTCACCCCCTCAATAATCTAGATCTTGTAATAATTCAAATGCAATCTGAAATGAAATTAACTTCTGGACTATGAAAAAGTTTTGGTAAAGCAAATTAATATAACATATGCTAGATGATTTTGCTGTTTAGTTGTGTTCAATTCTTTGTGAAGCCATTTGGGGTTTACTTGCCAAAGATATTAGAGTGATTTGCCATTTCCTTCTCCAGCTCATTTTATAGATGAGAAAGGTGAGGCAAACAGGGCTAAGTGACTCACCCAGGGTCACGCAGCTAGTAAGTGTCTTAAGTCAATTTTGAGCTCAGGTGCTCTATCCACAGCACCACCTAGTTGCTTCATGCTAGATAATAGGAATCAATGTTTAGCCTCCTTTAAAAAAAATCTATTTTTAACCACTTAACTATATTCACATAATATGCTAATAGAAAAGTTCTTCATGGATTCACTGAGAGAGGTGTGGTGTGAGCTTTACTTGATAATGTTCTGGGTTTGGCTAAGCTAATTTGAAAAAGAAAATGGTCAAATAAAAGCCAAAATATTTTTAAATTTATCCTATTTTTATTCATTTTTTATTTTTATATCATAGTTATTCCAGATGATAAACCTTCTCTTCTCCATATCTAAGAAGCCACATCTGGCAACAAAGATTTTTTTTTAAAAAGAGAAAAATTAAACACATCCTCAATCAACATATCAACCACATCTGACAGAATATGCAATATTCAAGACACAAAGTCCCTCCCCCCATCTCTACAAAGAAGGAAGGCAAATTTTCAACTCTTCTCTAGGTCCAACTTTGCTCATTTTAAATCTCACAATATTTAGTTCCTTTTTTTTGGCTACTGTTTTGATCTCTCCAAATACATTGTTTCAATCTTTATGTATGTTGGATTTATGACTCAGCTTTCTTGGCCTCTATTCATGTAAATCCATATTTCTCAGAATTCTTCATATTCATGATATCTTATATCAATAATATTGTATCAAATCCATGAATCACAATTTGTTTTATAGTATATGTTGTATCAACAGATATTGCATTCATAACATTTATTGTATATTATATCTTAACAACCAATTATTAACATATTACTTAAATGTAGACTTGGTTTTGTTTTGGCTTTTTAAGATAATTCTTATACATAGACCAAGACTGCTAAGCAATAGTTCAATTACAGTAGATACTTGAAAGTAACAATACTTTCTTAAAAACTGTCATGCAGTTCTGACTTTTAGCTAATTCAGACTGGCCTTTGCCCATTTTTACCAAATTAGTTTTCAAACTACTGCAGTCATAACAGGGGGTCCAAAAAATCAGGCTCTGCACAAAGTACATGCAATTGAATGAATCAGCCACTCAGTGCCACCTGTTTAACTGGGAAACATATGCCAAGGACAAGAAGAAAATTCTGCCCATCTAGGATGAATGCTCATTAGCCATGGAAGAACCCATGGAAAACACCATCTTTATCATGCAAGAGACTGTTAAAAAGACAGACCTCAAAGTTTAAGTGTGACATAAACTTTAATGTCTAATCCTTAAGCTTTCTCTTGAGGAAAATGGGTGACAGCAGTCAAGAAAACAATATGTTCAGGGCTGAAAAGAAAACAGAGAGAGCCTAGGAAAAGCAGGATGTGTACCTTTGGAAAATCAAACTATAAGCCCTTAAATTGTGTAAGGCCTAGTGATCGAATTTACATAGAGTTGTATTGGTGGGATAACTGTTTCCTTCAGGCAAACATCCCTTTCCCCTTAGCCTGAAACTATGCAGAAGTGTAGAAGTGTTTGCAAATGGTAGGCATATGGCCTTTGAATATTGATGAATGTGAGTGGTGCTGATGAAAATTATGAATAGAATGTATGAAAATAACTTAAAAATCATAGTTGAACAATCTGTATGAGCACCCAGAAGCTGCTTAAAATTCATGATGATGAGTCTCCAAGTGTTTACTAAACGTTTCATGTTTGTCTTGTCACTCATCACTGACAGATGCCACAGGACATTACATCAAATATTTAAAAAGGTAAATACTGATATAGAAATTAATTTAAATGCAAGACGCCTGCAGGGAAACAGAAGCAGTTCAGTAAGCTGGATCAGCTGTTTGGATCCCACCAGTTGCACAATATTTGCAAAAGCAAATCTGGAAGGGAGCAGGAGCAGGCAGTGCTTCAGAACTCCACACAAGTCACAAAATCCTAAGTATACAAATAACAGATAGCATGGATAAAGTCTAGATTTTTATTTTGGCTATGAATGATTATTTTTTCCATTTCTTGATTTTTTTTTGGCTCAACAAGCATTTATTAAATGCTTACTCATACACCCTAGAAGTCCCTTCTTAGCAACGATGTTGTCCTCCATGGACCCCATTCCACAGTTCCCCTCCAGAAATAATTTCCTATTACGACATAATGTTCAACCCATCATTCCTTTCTTTCAAAAAAAAAAACTGGCATCCTTCCTGTATGTTACTCTATAGCATTCACATTAAAAGAGGACTTATTTCTGTGCATTTCCCTGTGGTACCTGTTACAATAACAAAACTGTGTATCCAGTGTCTCAGCACTGCAAGTTTGGTGATGGTGATAATGATGCTCTAAAAATAGGTGATAAAAAAATTTTATCACAGCATTTTTTTCATCAAGATTGAATCCCAATCGAACCCTACGATAGGACTTTCTTTCCTGCTATCATGAAAAAAATCAGGCATGTTAAATGTTATCTATCACTGCTAAACTTTGGCCACAGTTCAAACCCCAGCACAAACTCTGGTTTCTCAGGGTACCATAGGTTAGGTTCTCTTCGAACTACTACAAATTTCACCCAGATTCTCATCCAAAGATCCCTTAGAACTGAGATGAAATAAATGAAATAACACTATTATTTAATACCTTAAAGTCCTCCTTAAGAGAATCAGAAACAGGAAGACTTGGAATTCACATATCCATTTGATGGTTCTCTGTACCAGATTTGGTAGGTTCCTGGGTAGGTATCTCTAGACTGAAGAAATTAACACAGTGTCCTATGGGCCCTAGCACTTATGCTAGGCTTGCTCCCATATCCTGCTTGCTCCAAATAATGCTGAAAACCATTTCGCCAGTTACAGCTTACTAACTTTATACCAAGTAGTAAATGTACCAAGACTTTAGAGTTTCAATAGATTGGTGGAATAAATAAATATAAGCAAGGCTGGTCGGGGATATTTACAATCCTGTCCCAATCTTTGAAAATTAAATATATCCATACATATGTAGAATAATACCATATAAATTTATCTATCAACTTTCTAGAGCCCTGCCATTTTGTCTAAAGTTGCTTTTCCTAAGAATGTACTGCGTTCAGGCTAGAGTCATATTTACTTAGAAAGTAATGAAACCATCTTTGAGACTTAATTGGCTCAGGATATTAAGGCTTGAGTCATTGGCATGGCTTTCAATTCATTTAAGGGGATAAAAGAAGCAAATACTTAAGGAGTCAGAGTCATTAAAACTTGGCAGATGTCCAATCACCCTGAAAGTCACCATACTTTTTTGACCACACCCAGCTGATCAGAATTGTTTCTGTATATAGATCAGTTCTATATAGATCTATAGAAAGGTACTCAGTATCTTTCCCAAGTGATGAGCAAGTAAACCCCTTTTTGTTAACCATTAGCTCATCCAATAGCAGGGCTGTACTGGAGATAAGACCTTCAGGCTCCTATTAATTTTAATATTTTCATTGGAAGCATCTGCACCTTGTAAATCGGGAAATAGTACACACCAGGACCAGATTTATTATTTTGTTGATTGTCTAAATTTAAGAAAACAATAGAGAAAATATTAATAATGCTGATTAAAACTGAAAGTATGTCATATTTACTTTTCTTTTCAGAGAGCCAGTCATTAAACATTTACTAAGACCCCTTTGCCTACTAGTGTCTCATTTTGCTCTTATCTCAAATATGAACTAGCAGATTGGCCTGAGTGAAGCTGGGACCACAAAAGCCTTGTAGGTGCCTGCTCTATGCCAGGTACTATAGAGGCAAGGCAAAATAGGAAATAAATCTGGCTTTCAAGTTACTTACATTTTATCAGGGGAAACATCATGTACACATATAAGTAAGTAAAAATATGTACAAAATAAATGAAAAGTAATCTTAGGGAGAAGCTAGCAGCTGAAGGAATCAGGAAAAGTCTCCTCAAGGAGGTAGTGATAGAGCTGTTTTATTGCAACAGGAAAGACTCAGGCATACACAGGAGGGCCTGCTGGACAGGTTCTTGGATCTGCTTTTCTAAAAGGAAAGCAACTTTTGAGGGGTCAACAATCTTCTTTAATCAAGCACATATATCATTCACTTAGTTGAAGGGGAAAAGGCAGAACCCTAAACTTCAAAGAGAATACAGAGAAATAAAAATCAACAGACATGGTTTCCAACTGTTTGACCATAAGCAATACATACATAGTTACCAGAGAGAGAAGCACTAACATCTGGATTTTCAAAGCTGGGAGATCCTTAGCAGTTTTCCAGAGTCTCATTAAAGATTTTGCCTTATATCACCAAGGATAGTGATGCCAGCACATTTCAACTTTAACATCAGAGTCCATATGTCCTACCTGGAATTGGAAATGATTCTGAAGAAAACAAAGATAAGAAAAGCAAGTAACTGAATCATGTACAGAGGAGATGTATGCTCAAGGCAACAAAATGCTGAGAACATCAAACCTAGTGATCTATTATCAAGGTATCAGAAAAAAGTATGGGCAACATCTTGAGTCTTATTACCAAAAAAAGTCATATTATTAACAATCAATATGCCTATCTATATCCCATATACACAAAATGCATGAGACCAATCTATACGCATCCTGATAGCATCCCTAATAAAGATATGAGAAAAGAAGAAGTAAACTTTCACAAATTAGAATCTTTAGTAGACTGTATCTATAAATTCATGCACTTGAAAAGTATAAAAAATACAAGGTCCTATGATGTTTATTGTTTCTTGATTATACAAAAACATTTCCTCAAGTGAGGAATAAAACAAGATGAGAAGACTCACCAAAAATGTTTGCCATTGTCATTGAGTATGACTAGTGCAGAAAACCAAAGATTGAATCCTTAAGGAAGGTAAAGTCTTCTAGATCCTCATATTTATGGATGACATTGTGTTGATTGGATCAGGCAGTAAAAATTTCAGAGCCGCCTAAATGAAATCCATAATTACTCAAAAGAATTTGACATTAATATCTCTGAAGGAAAAGTCAAATAGATAAAAAAAATTCCCATTGTCCAGACTTGGCTATGCAAGTAGTTGGAAAACCCATAGCGCTCATCCACCAATACATATGACTTTGTCAGAAACTGTAAATTAAAAATAAGCTGAGCCCAGAATTGTACATGTAGAAAATAGCAGGCTAGATTGTTTTTGAAAAACTGTGAAGTTCTCTTAATGATCCCAAGCTTCTTCAGGTTCATTTTTAATACCAATTTTCTTCTAATGATGCATAATTCTGAGTCACAGAAAAATCATCTCTGAAGAATTGGATTTGAGGACCACACAAAAGACTATGAGAGATATCTAGAAGTCATGTACTCAACACATTACAAAAGAAATTGTGTGGTTGTGGTTTGTCCTTCATTGTTGAAGGGGACTATGACATCAGGGAGATGATGACATGGCTCACAATTGACTTTGATTTGAGTGAGAGAGGGCTGTGCAAGGTCACCAGCCTCACTTTCTCCTCCAGAGCCATCTGGATCCAATGACCAGATACAATAAAGGATGTTATCAGAGAAATGTATGACTGAAAAAGAAAATGGTCTAGTCACATAGTAAGATTAAGACATAATGAATGAAGACCTAATATAACTCATTGGTATTCACACACGTCAAGAGAACATGGAAAAATTCTCTAGCATATTGGATGGGCCCTTTCGTTGCAGTTTTATGAGAAGAATAGACTAGATACAAGAGTAGAATAGGATGGACAGCCATGAATGGATTGTGCTCTGTATCCCTCCCAAAAATATCCCTCCCTCATCCCCTCAATGATGCAACCATTGTCATTTTGGAGGATAGGTACAAACGAAAAGAATACACCAAGAGAAAAGAATTCATCATCACTAGCATATTTACTACCATGTCTATAATGTGCAAGGTATTCAGAAAGAGCACCAATGAAAATATAGATGATCATTCTGTGGATGTTTTACTTAGACCAATCTAAGCAGATTTATCGTTGGGAAAAATATTCACTTCAACTCTACCTTTATGCCTTTGTTTAAATGTATCTGAATGTAATTGCAACACATGAAATCCATTTGTTGCAAAAAAGCATAGTTAGTACGTGTTCTGTGAGGAATGTAAGTAGTGGATAAGTGGATATGAATGACAACCAATAGCTCTTGAGAAACTAAAAGTATCAATTAGCAAAATTCCTAACTGGAGCAGAAGTGCTTACATTGAATACAGAGTGTGCGTCTAACTAAGGTTAAAGGGTTAAATCAGAAAGCGGGATGGGTAAAGGAAGTTTGGTTAACTCAAAACTTTCCTAGACCAAGAATTGGAGGCATACAATACACCTGTTTCAGACTCAACTGTAGATAAATTATGCATTCCAACAAAGTAAAAACAGCATGAAGCAATGACATAGGGAAAAACCTCACAGACTTGGAACATATTTGGTAGCCACAATCTAAGTAAATACAGCAAGAATAAGAGCAAGAATTGCTATTCATGACTTGGTCTACATATACAACCCTCATTTCTTTCTCACAGTGACACCAAGTAGATACATCCTTGTGGAACCCTTAAGTCAAAAAGAAGGAGAGATGGAAGGAAGGAAGGGAGAGAGGGAGGGAGGGAGGAATGAAGGAAGGGAGGAAGGAAGGGAGGGAGGGGGGAAGAAAACTAAATGTAGTCCTGCCTAGTGTTATATTATATACACATACATTTCCAGAAGGGAGAAAATTTGAAGTTCTTGGTAGGTTCTAATTTTTTGTTTGATGTACTAAGATTGGTGCAATGGCAGTTTTAAAAATAACTAGGGATGCCTCCCAGGTAGAAGTGAGGGAAACCTAATCCCCAAAGCCTACTCTCTAATAGGTGATAGCATTTTAAAAGACAGTTTGGTGTATGGTAAGGGTAAATAGCATGAGGAAAGGGGGAATGAAAGGTGGGATAGGAAGTGAAAGAGAGAAAAGAGAATGGAGGAAGGAGATAAGAGGAAGTAGAAGTCAGAGAAGGAAAGGGTGGAGGGAAGAAATGAGTAAGGAAGAGAAAAAGAAGGAAAAGGAGAAAAGGAAGATGAAGAAATAGAAAAATGACAAGAGAAAAGAAAGATGAATAAGAAAGGGAATTGAAGAAGGGGAGCAAGGAGAAAAAGAAAGGTAGGAAACGGGGTGGGGTCTCAATTAATTAGAGATATTGACATGAAAGAAACATCTAATAAATAATATTAGCCAAAGTCATTTCCTAAGAAGATGAAACAATTCTTAGTAAGCAGTTACCATATTACACTACGGATGTTTAATTCTTCAGTTTACAGGTACAACTGCTGAGGCATTTCACTACAAATGAAAAATAATCTATTTAGAAGATGTGAAAAGGTGAAGCACATTACAGCTGAAGAGGATGACACTGGTGAAAGGAGTAACTTTGAAGTGATAAGGAAAAATGAACAGGCGAGGAGAAAAGAGAGAATTGGAAGAAATGGAGCAGGAAGAACATTATTTCTTGTAAATTAAAATTAAATATAAAAGGATGACACCAGCTCTGATCTTGTCAGGCTGAGACATTTCAGCAGCAGACAGTAATAGGAGAATTATATGTAATCCAGATGCTCCGGTTCTCTGAGAGTGCTTCTTTTCCTCTCTTCTGGTGCAGCAGGGCAGCTAATCCTTTCCACTATTCCCACCTCAGGAAGGAAAACAAACTTCTAAGTTTCAGCATCATCCACCCCGGCAGAATTAGGAACTGCTTTATCCCTACCAAAGGTAGTTCAGATGGAGTCAAAATTATGCAATAAACCAATTTGCGTCTTGTAACTAAAGTGTTCAGTGACATTCTGTTTGTTACCATGCACCTCCATATTACCTTCCCTTTCATAACTGCAAATTGTGCCCAGTTTGGCAAAGGCTACCCTCCCCTGAATGGTGCCCTTCTGCAGGCTTCTAGCTATGCCATGGCCACATGCGGAGCCCTATGTAGACTTGCTCCAAACTGCTCCCTGGTCATGGAAGGCATGTCATTGCTGTCACTCTCGAGGTATCACGGCAAACAGAGCAGTGCACCTGGAGTCAGGAAGACTGGAGTTCAAATTTGGTCTATACTTGCTGGATGCCTGACCCTGGGCAAATTACTTAACCTCTGTCTGCCTCAGTTCCCTCAACTCTAATATAGGAAAATAACAGTGTTACCTCCCACAGTGGTGAGGATCAAGTGACATTACATTTTAAAGTGCTTAATTAATATTAAGTGCTTAATAAATATTTGTTTTCCTCCTTCCTTCCTTCTTCTATTCTCCCCTTAATCTCCTTCAGCCCTACTCTGAAATTGAAATGTATTTGTCTGTATCTAAGTCTTGTAGATGGCCTCTCTTAGTCTTTTAAGGGGAAAATTGGGTAATTTGATAAATTTACTTTCAGAATTTTGATGGATCTACAATTTCAACAATGCATCAATATGTCACTCCTCCCCCCACCCATCTCAGTTGATGAGGATAGCAAACCACCCACACCTTTTCATCCAGGGAACTAGCTTCTTGTCTATGTCTTCTCATGACTGCCCCATAGAATGTGGGTTCTTATTTGTATCATGGATCTCTTTGTCAGTCCAGTGAAGACTGTGAACCCCTTCCCAGAATCAATGCATAAAAGAAAAAATCAGGATTACAAAGTAAACCAATGATATTGGAGCATAGTTTTCATTATAAAAAAATACTTTAAGTTCCAATATTTAAGTTTATAATATGTCTGTTTCTTTTCTCTATTCTGCATTTGTGTTTTGACCTTGTAGTCTAAAAATAAAAATAAAAAAAATACATTTACAGATCCAAGGCTAAATCTCTCACCATGGAGGATCTACTAAATTCATAGGGGGTCTCTTAGCATTTCCATCAGGTCCAAAGCATCACATAGGCTTTACCAATGTTTTATTTCCTCCATTTCACTACATAACTTACCCATGTCCTTTTCTGATAATATATTATCTTTTAAATTGCTTTTAAAATTGTTGTTTTATTCTGAACTTAAGAAATAAAACAAGCATATCCATAACACAGTAAAATAGAAAAACAATGAATTTACATGAAACTGCAAAACTATGTACAACTGCTACTTTTAAATATATAATAAATTTATCAAAAAGCTTTTATAGGTTTAAATAAATTTATTAATATTATAAACTAATATGTCAATTAATATTACAAATATATAAACATACACATATAAATATATTTTATACATTATATTTATAATATACTATATATTATTTTATTAAATATTATATTTCTCTTTATTTTTATATATTTTATGTTAGAAATAGTATGTTGATATTAATATAATATAATTATAAATATAATTTTATTATATATTTATATAAACATAAATATTATAAATTTAAATAAATTTCTCAAATAACTTTTTTCCCTCTTCCTCCCCCCCCACTATAGAGATGGCTATCATTATACACAGATATGCATGTATGTATATATGCATATATGTATGTATATATATGTAGGTAGGTATGTAAAATCATTCTATACATACTTCTATTTATCAGTTCTTTCTCTAGATACAGATGTTTTCTTTCATACATCCTTTGTAGTTAATTTGGGTATTTACAATAGTCAAAATGACAGTCACTCAAAGTTGTTTTTAAAACAATATTGCTGTTACTGTATACAACGTTCTCTTGGTTCTACTCATTTTGCTCTTACTTTGTGCAAGTTTTTCCATGTTTTTCTAAGATCATTGAGCTCATCATTTCTTATAGCATAGGAGTATGAGATCACAATCATTGTTATTTTTTGCACCTTCCACTTACACCCATCATACTTTTAATCACCATCTTTTGAGGTCACTTGCAATTTTGATAATTCAGAGACAGTGATATCTATGACTCAGAGCCATTTTGTATCACTTGGAAATTGTTGTTCAAAAAATAATATTGTTGTTAAATAAGATAGCAAACTAATCTATGTTCATGAAGTAATAGAAAAGTAATATAAGAGATCCCCAGGGTCTTCTCTCTCTTTCCAGATAACATACAAATTTTAATGGTGGACTTATAAATAGCATTCTTATGGTAAGGGTGGGAGTGGGATAGGAATGGCATTATGTTTTGTCCACATAAATTATGTTTTCCATATAGGTCTGTAGAGAGGTGGTTCACAGCAAGACATGAATAAATATCTATAGATACTCCTCTGCCCATCTCTCTCCAAAGGGAGGCTTTGATTCCTGCCAAGAGGGGAAGTGGGAAGTTGGCAAAAGAGGCCAGCCATTCTGCTTTCCTCATAAGGATGAGATACCAGGCAAACTGATGATAGAGAAATGATTGAGACATTGAGTCCTCTATATGTCACATTTCTCCCAGAGTCTTTTTCTCCCTTCAAAGAACTAAAGAGAATTTGGAACTGTTTCAAGTAAGAAAATCGTCGTCTCTCTTGGTTCTTATTCTTATGAATTTTGGTACCTCCTGTAAGTGAAGAACATTAAATAATCCAATTCCCCATTAATAAGGACAGCTTTATGCCAATATGTTTTGAGCTGAAAGTTACAGTAAGTCAAAGTAGTTAATATAAGATAAATTTTTCTATTTGGTAGGGAGGCAGGGGGCAACATTCTGATGGGTCACTGAGTGTGAAATTTCGACAGGTAGGTCCTCACATTCTACCTTCCATGTAACTTACAGTATTACAGAGGAGCAGTTAGGTTGTGCAGTGGATAGAGTGCCCAGTCCAGAGTCAGGAAGACTCATCTTCCTGAGTTCAAATCTGGCCTCAGATATTTACAGGCTCTGTGACCCTGGGCAAGAGTGTCTTAATCCTGTTTGTCTCAATTTTCTCATTTGTAAAATGATCTAGAGAAGAAAATTGCAAACCACTCCAGTATCTCTGCAAAGAAAACCTCAAATGGGGTCACAAAGGGTCAGAAACAACCAAAAAAAAGACTGAACAACAAAAGTGTTACAGAGATTGAGACTGTCCTAATAAAAGAGTACTTAACTTGAAATTAAGGATACTTAGTTTCCAATTTTACTAGAAACTCCTACCGTTATAGCTGTGTGACCAATTATTTAACCTCTCTTAGACACTCTTCATCTCTGCAAATAACAAATGTGTGTAATAACAGCATGTACTTCTCACAGTTCTCATGAAGATCATATGAGTTCATTGATTACAATGATTTTCAAAGTTTAAAGTGCTATACAAAATTCAACCATTCTTAGCTATTAATAGTACTTTACCTGTCCCCAGGCCAATCCTGGCAGCAAAGGCCTATTTATAAAACCTTTCCCTTTACTTCACGCTGCATCATGTTCTTGAATGCCCTGCCTTAAACTAAATTTGTATATATTCTTAGAGTAAAAGAAACAAGCCTGACAAGGTGATTTGGTTAGGCTTCAGAAGTGGCAGCTTGAATATGAATGAAAATAAATTTGATTCATTTCAACATAATTGACATAGTATTATGATACCCAAGACACAATGCTAGACACTGGGAATACCAAAAGATATAGTCTATCTTCAAGGAGCTTACATTCTTCTAAGAAACACAATGATCTCTAAAACATTTTGTTCATATTAAAATTAAAATGCAGCAAGGTTATGACCAATTTTTTGTGAAATTTTATCCATTTGGAAATTTTTGCTTGCTTATTCTCATGCCCCATCGGACCTCATACCATCCCAATCGGTTTATTTGTTTCTATCTCTGTGATTCTGTCTAGAAGACATTGCTTTCTCAAGTTCAGCATCGTAGATATTGATCATAATGTGAACAAAAATCTTATACAATGAATATATAGAATATCATTTCTTTGAGGGAAGAAATGATCTCATTTTTCTATTTATAGCTCCAATGCCTAGCATAGGCATAGGTACATACTAAATGCTTAATAAATATTTATTAGTTGATTGATGTTTATACTTCTATTTCTGTATATAAGTATATTCGTACTTAGTATCCCATGTTAATCTCTCTCTCCAATGAAATTTTCTGAAGAGGAGGCTTCCTATGACATAGACTCAAAGTTCTTATACCAGTGACATTGACATAATGAGCACTCAGTAAATCTTTTCTTATGATGATAATGGTATTTCTGTTCAACTGACCGGCACAACCAAACTTAAAATAATGCTGAGAACTGGTGAAACGTTGTTCAGTCATTCAATCATGTCCAATTCTTCATGACTCCATGGATCTCCACGCGGTTTTCTTGGCAAAGATACTGGCATAGTTAGTCATTTCCTTCTCCAGTAGAATAAGTTGAGTAGAGGTTAAATGACTTGCCCAGGGTCACACAGCTAGTAAGGTTCTGAGGCCACATTTGAACTCAGGACTTCCTGACTCTAGATCCTATCCATTGAGTCACTTAGCAGAACGGTGGGTGTTGCTGCTGTTCAGTCATTATCACTCATATTTGGCCCCATTTGGGGTTTTCTTAGAAGACACTGGAATGGTTTGCCATTTCCTTCACCAGATCATTTTACAGATGAGGAAACAGTCAAACAGGTTAAGTGACTCACCCAGAATCACACAGCTAGTAAGCATCTGCAGCTAGATTTAAACTCAGGAAGACTTGCTTTCCTGATTCCAGACCCAGCACTCTACTTACTTAGGCATATTGTCAACATTGTCAACCACAAACACACATACATACACTTAAATGCACATATATGTACATATAAATATGCTATTTCAACACAGTGAAATCATATATGATACAATACATATGTGTGTATACACATACATATATAACATGTATTTTAAAGGAAATGTACATGGACAAGTCAATTAGCCAGGGGCTCAATTTTATCATCTGAAAAATATGAGAGGGCAGGGGGTTCATACTAGATCAGAGGTTCTTAACCTAGGGTCTCTGAATTTGTTCTTCTTAAAATATTTTATTAATACATATAATATAGTTAGTTCCCTTGTGTATCTTACTTTATTCATTAAAAACATTATTCTGAGAAGAAATCCATAAGCTTCACCAGACTGCCTGAGGAATCCACGCCACCAAAAAAGTTTAAGAATGTCTGCACTTGAGAATGCCTTTTGATTTCTCTTCCAATTTCCAGAATTTATAATTCTATAATGTGAGAGAAAGAAATAAGCTAGAGAGAGAGGGGAAAGGGAAGAGGGAAGCTGACAGAGGAGTAGGGAGAAGGGACAAGAAAGAAGATGGAAGAGAAAGAAAGAGAGAAGGGAAAGAAAGGACAAGGGGTCAGGGAGGAGGAAGAGGGACAGGAAAAAGGAAAAGGGGGAGGAAAAAGAGGATGGGAAAAGAGAGAAGAGAAGAAGAGGAGGAGCAAGGGGCAACAGAAAAAGAGATAGTGTCACAATGATAAAGACAGAGGAAAAAAGATAGTAAGGCAGGAGATGTTCACAAAATGACATCTAAATTCACCATGGCAACTTCTCCTCAGGAGCGCTTCTGACTTTAGCCAGTGAGGTAAAGTTTGGCCTATAGCTAAGAGTAAACCCTAGGGAGGAAAACCGTAGAGCATTATAATCTATAACTCCTGTGGAGTCACAGCCAGAGAGAAATATTGATGCAACCCTAGTTTGGAGGTCTGTTGGCTTAATAATTGCTGGAAGTTTCCAACAGTTGAAGAAGCAAACATTAAAGTGTTATTATTGATGTAGCATTTCCTCTCACCCCTTAAAAAAGTCTACTTATTCAAGTGTCACTAATTAATTTGAAGTCTGAATTTGCATTGAAGTCATAAGTCTCTGAACATCTCCTTCAAGTATATGTAATTGTTTCTGTAGTAATATAGGTTGGCTACTTGATATCCTATATGTTACAATTCATTTAGTAGAATAACAATGATATATCT
>CM053771.1:302308050-302323287 GCA_028658325.1 Potorous gilbertii | reverse complement strand
ACAAATGGGGAGAAACTTTTGGAACACAAAGTCTTGTGAAAATGAATGTAAAAAGTTAAATAAATAAATTTATAAAAAAAAAAAGAATTGTGATGGAATACTATTATGTTGTAAGAAATAACGAGCAAGATGCTTTCAGAAAAACCTAGAAAGACTTACATGGATTGATACAGAGTGAAGTAAGTAAAATCAGCATAGCATTGTACACAGTAGTAATATTGTGTGATGATCAACTGAAAACACTTTATTCTCAGCAATACAATGATCCAAGAGAATTGCAAAGGAATTGTGGTGAAAAATGCTATCCACCTCCTGAGAAAGAACAGAGAAAGTCTGAATGCACATGGAAGCATACATTGTTTTACTTTCTTTATTTTTCTTATTTTTTTGTCTGTTTGCTTTTGCCATATGGCTAATATGGAAATATGTTTTGCATGACTATAATTACATGTATATTCTATTGCGTGTACAATATATAGTAAACTACTTGCCTCCTCAAGAAGAGGTAAGGGGAGGTGAGAGTAAGAGAATTTGGAATTCAAAATTCTTTTAATGAATTTTTTTAAATTACATTCAATTGAGAAAAGCAAATAAAAATTTAAAAATTTTTAATTTGAGAAGATAAGAAGGACCCAGAACAAATCCATGTTGATTAATAGGCACCATGGAAAGGCTGGGAATCCAGAGACCTATTCCTGATCCCACCACTAATTAAACTATATTATTTGGAGCAATCACTTCACACCTCCAAGTTTATTTTCTCACTAGTCCAAGGAGGGGCTGGACTAGGTGACATCTGAGAGTCTTTCTCACTCGGAAGCCCAATGAAATATTTGTAAGTATCACAGATACTGTAGTCTGCTGCTTTCAAAAACAAAGGGGGGGGGGATTCGCCAACAAAACAGCAGGAGTAGTCTTTACACTGCAATGGAGATGCCAGGGAGAAAGGTCTCACTGAAAATAGATCTGCATCAGCTACCCTTTCCAGTATTGCTTTCCCCCTATCTAGGTGTGCTACTTAGAACAGGACTAGTCACACAAACAGTTGACTAACAGTGACATCTTGTGGTGAATGGAGTATCTGGTCCAGGAACTAAATCGTTGGACAGCCAAGGACCTTGCTGCTGCTGATTCACTCTGTTGCCCCGTGTACTAGCGTAATTTGAAGGGATCAGGGAGGGTCTCCCCCTCTCTTCTCAACCTCACGACCCACCCTTAGCCTTCCAGAAAATGAAATTATTCGTGGTGAGAGTTTAGAATGTGGGAAAGGAACTCAGCATTCATTACTGAAGATCAAGTAGATTGGGTGTTTCATAGTCCCTGCCCCCAGCTCTGGAATCAGGAAGACCTGGGTTCAAATCCTACCTCAGATACTTGCTAGTTGTATGACTCTGGAAAGGTTCCTTTGCTTCTCTGAGTTTCATCTGCAAAATGGGCATAGTAATAGCATTTATCACACAGGATTGTAGTGAGGATTAAATGAGGTAAGTGATACAAAGCACTTTGCAAAATTTAAAAAACTATATAAATGTTATTATTTCTGAGCTGGGTTCCCCTCCCACCACCACCTCCAACTCCAAGAGTTTCAGCTTCTCTTTGTTCCTTGGGGACAGAGACTCTTTCTTTGCACTTTCATTGATAGTCCTAGACCCTGGCACATAGCAATGACTTTAACAAATGCATCTTGACTTGACTTGTTATTGTTAGAATAAATATTGCTAAGATTCATAGAAAAGAAAACAAGCTCTATAGGCTGGACTTCTTTAAGAATGAGAAGAGACTTCAGGAAGCAAAGAATCAATTAGATAATCCCCCAGATTTCACATCTAAAATCTTTCCAGATATCTGTCCTTTTCTCCTGTTTTAGGGATGTCTCTAAGGGAAATTGTCACCATATGCTTTACTTCATGTTGTCACTTCTGTCCACTATACCCATTCCCCAATCCTACTAGAAGTATATTTAGTTAATAAACATTTATTAAGTGCCAGGTATTGTGCTAAGCCCTGGGAATATAAAGAGGGGGAAAAAATCTATCCCCGACCTCAAGGAACTCACAACCTAGTATTGTGGATAGAAGCATAAAATAAAATATGTTGACCTGGAAGGGATCTTGGAAGACATCTACATCAATATCCTCATTTTTATAGATCAGAATTGATACCTAGAATAATTTGCCAAAGGTCATAGAACTACAAAGTAGAGCCAAGATTTGAATCTACATCTTGTATTCCAAATCCAGTATCACATTTCTGCTTTCTCCATACCTACTGCAGGCTTTGTCTTCATTCTCTTTTATCCCCTTTCCTCAAGCAAACTTGCCAACTTATTGCCAGTAAGACAATCAAAGGAAGTCTTTGAAAACAGGACTTCTAAGCCTTATTATAACATCTTGCCCTGGAATGCCTTACCACAAGTCATCTTGTTTTTTCTACTTTCTCCTGTGTAATACCAAGGTGGTCATCTGAATCCAGTCCTCATTCCTGCTTCAATCTCCTTCCCCAACAATACAACTTTCTTCCATTATGAATGCCCTATTACATCCATCTCAAAGATTTGACAAATCTAATCACATCTCCCAGGCTCTGCACTCTTTAGATGTGAACTACCATGGGAATACCCTGAGTCAAAGAAGTCCCAGGAGCCCAGAGCTGGCCCAGGGTATTCAAACTTGCAAAGTTAGAAAGTTTCTCACTTTGGCTGTCAGATCAGAGATCACCCTCTAAAATTCAAACAATGGGATCTTTGGGAAAGTGATGAATTCTGGGAAAGGTCTGTTGACTAAGGAACTAGAGAGGAGAAAGAATAAATTCACTTCCAATAAGTGAATAAATAACAGTCTTATTTTCTTTTGAAAAAGTAATTCAGATCCTTTAAATAGTGACATAACAATTCTGCATTCCAGTGATTTCACGCGCATATGCCCATTGGGAATAAACTAAAAAACACATTCTTTAATTTTTATATTTATTTGGAAAACTAAATTTAATGTATTTAAAAGCTAAATTTTATGGTTATCTTTGCCCACCTTTCTCCAGGAGAAAATGCAGGAGGAGAATTTCCTACTGCTGCCATCCTTTCTTCCTCTTCCCTTTATCCCAGCTAAACCACCCCCAGCCCCCAGGTCTCCACAGAAAAACAATGGTCTAATAATTTCCTTGTGCTGATGGGGTGATGGAAAAAAATTCCCAGGCCTCTTCAGTCCGTCTTTCCAGTTCTGGTCCACACATAATTTAACAAGGACACTTTATTATTTATTTTTCTTTTACTGTCTAACTCTTCTCCAATTATTAGTGCTCCCTTCTGTGTTCAGAAAGACCTGAATTCGAATCATGCCTCTGATACTTGACCTCTCTCAGCCTCAGTTGAACCATGTGCAAAATGGAGATAACAATAGAATCTCCCTCAAAGGTTGTTAGGATCAACATGCACATAGAATATGATATGGATAGTGCTTTGCAAACCTTAAAGTACTTTAAAAATGCTAACTACTCTTATTATTTCTTCTCTGGGTACATATTGTATTCTTGTTGTCTGGTCATTTCATAAGTCTTTATAATCCCATTTGGGATTTTCCTGACAGAGATACTAGAATGGTTTGCCATTTCCCTCTCCAGCTCATTTTACAGATGAGAGAACTGAGACAAATAGGGTAAATGATCTGCCCAAGGTCACACAGCTGGTAAGTATCAGAGGCCACATTTGAACTCAGGTCTTCCTAACTCGAGGTCCAGAACTCTATTCACTGTACCACCTAGCCATCCCATATTGTATTGTACAGTTTAATATAATCTCTTTGAGATAAAGAATATAAGGTCATCAAAGGCAGGAAATGTTTGTTGTAGTTTTTGTTTTATTTTTGTCTTTGCATCCTTTGTACTGTTGGTATTTAATAAATGTGCAATGTCCTGAGTAACCAAAAGAAAATAACCAAAAAAATCCAGAGAAGGCCAGACTGATACCATGAGGAGTTTAAGCTTATGCCTGGAGCTCTTCTCCCCAGCTCAAAAATCAGAGGCAAGAAAGAACATGTGTCTAAACCATTACGTATCATAATGACTGAGGGGGAAGGAAGGAAACTCCAAACTGGGATACATTTTAAATTAGTTCTTTCTTAAGGACAAACAACCATTACACATCTATATGGATATTAAACCTCTTTTTTAAAGTGTTTATAACAGCTCCTAATTCAGCTTTCTCTTGTTTGAAATCTGAATTCTGATTTTTAAAAGTTTAAGCGACATAGTTAAGTATTTAAAAAAAAATAGCAAACCCTCTCTAATCCAAAGGTAGTCTACTTATACAAGTAAATTGTTGACTTGGAAATACTTCCTATCATACAGTCTTTTTAAAATAGGAATATTTTCCAGTATTTGTGAAGATCCCAAGATTTGTCAGGATCAATGCTGAGGTCTTAATAAAGCTTAGCAGTTTTGCTGTACAATATCTCTTCTTCAAATGCATTTTGAAAATAAAAGCTCTCAATCTGTCCTTCTGTAGTGCCAAGGGAGCTTTTCCCTTACTTTCTGCTGAACATATATAAAGCAATAAAGCATCTGATCCCTAAGAAAGAGGTTGGAGTGAAATAACCTCCCATGGATACCACTCTAAAGTTGTTGTTCTTTTACCTTTTCTCTGGAAGTGACAATCAAGAGATTTCTTTTCTGGATAAGGATTTTTGAAGGATCTGTGGTTGTATACTGCAAAGCTGGAAGGATATGGGGAGAGATAGTAGGAGGGAAGAGAGAAAGAGAGAGACAGAGACAGAGACAGAGAGTGACAGAGGCAGAGACAGAGAAAGAGAGAGAGGGAGAGAGAAAGTGAGAGAACAAAATAACAAATGTAAGAGAAAGAGAAAATAGAACTGGAATGAATGATTCCTTTCAATAAAACTAATAATAGCCCTAATACCAGTCATAACAGTAACATTATTTATATACCAGGTTTACCAAGCACTTGACACATATTTTCTCAATGGGTTCTCACAACAACCCTGTAATAGAAGCACTAATTATACACGTATTTCAAATGTTCCTTTTGGATCAGAAGGTGAAGTAGAAGGACCCTTGGAAGTCATCGAATCCAACCCAAATCTGAATAAGAATCCCTTCTACAACAGTATCTAAAGCATCCAATTTTCACTTGAAGACCTCAGTTGAGATGGAACTCACTAGCACACAAAGCAGCCTGTTCCCTTTTTGAATAACTAACTGCTAGGAACATTTTCCCTGATATTAAGACTAAACCTGTCCTATAACTTCCAATTATTGGTTTAAAAAAAAAAAAAAGAAAAAATTCTTTCCTCTAGAGCCAAGTAGAACAAATCTAATCTCTATATGACAACCTTCAAATACTTGAAGACAGTTATCAGGTCACCACTGAAGTCTTTCCTCTTCAAGCTTATCATTACCATCTCCTTCAACCAATGGTCATGGTATGATAAGGTGACCATCTTGGTCATCTTTTTTGACTTCTAAAGCCCAATTTAAATAATGTCTGCTATATTCTGATTCATATCTTCTACCATGTGATTTCCCGCCCAAAGGTTTTCTTTTTCCTCACATTTCCTCAAATCATTTATTTTTTCATTAAGGATTTTCATCAACAAAAATTTGCCTCTTTTCACTCCTATCTTGCTTCTCACTTCGGTCTACTGCAAATGAAAGAACAACAAGTCCCCTATTACATAAGGGTCAAGCAAAACATAAAAAGTCAAGCAAAACAATTTTCTACACTGCCATGTCTCAATCTGCTTTCTGAGTGCATGACCAATCTATCAAGAAGTAGGTAGTATATGTCATTATAATCCCTTTTGAATTATGATTGCTCATTACACAGATCAGAGCTCCTAAGTCTTTCAGATTCGTTTGTCTTTACAGTATTGTTGTGGTCATTTCACTCTGCATCCGTTCATAAAGCTTTTCCAGGTTTCTCTGAAACCAATCCCTCCACTATTCTTCTAGCACAACAACACTCCATTGCCATCATATAGCTTAACTTATACAGCCGTTCCCTGGTTGAGGAGAAATTCCTGAGTTTCCAATTATTCACCACTCCAAAAAGATCAGATTAAATCAAGATTTTTTTTTATAAATATTTAGGTAGAGTTTGATTTTCTTAGGACCAATCACTCCTTTAACCTATCCTCCCTCTTTCCCTCCCCACTTCTTCCTTCTCCTCTTTCTTTCTTTCTCCTTGTTGAATAAATTATATTTCAATATTCAATTGTATATATTATGTATATTCTCCCTTCTTTTGACCAGTTCACATAAGAGTATGAATCCCCTTTTTCTTGTTTCTGTAAACTTCTATTTGTATGCCTCAGTTATGTGAGAATTTTTTTTCACATCCTTCCTCAACCCAGCCCTAGGCATTCTCCTTCCCTTCCCTTTCCATTTTCTTTTATGATCAGCAAATATGAGTTAAAAAATGATAATGAGCATTTATAAAATACCTACAGTACCAGCACTGTGCTAATAACCCCCTGAGACTGGTACTGGTGTTATCATCTCCATTTTACAGAAGAGAAAACTGTGGTAAACAGAGTTTAAGTGACTTAGCCAAGATCACACAGCTAACAAGTATCTATGGCTAGATTTGAATTCAGATCTTCCTTACTCTAGGTTCAGCACTCTATCCACTGTACTACCTACCTGCCTCATAATAGAACCCCTCTCAGATAGTCTATCTATTTATACTTCTTCTCTGACCCTACAATGATTGAATTCTGAGGGGACACGTGTATTATTACCCCCTCATCTTAGAATGAACACAGTTTAGTCCCTTATGATTGTTCACTCATGTTCACCTTTTTATGCTTCTCTTAACTCCTGGGTTGCCACTTCAAAGTTTGCTCTTCAAAGTATACTGCACTGATCCTATCATTGGAAATGCTCTATTTCATTAAAGGCCCATTTTCCCCCTATATGATTATATTGAGTTTTGATGGATAATTTATTTTCGGTTGTAAATCTATATGCTTAACCTTCCAGAATATCACATTCCATTGCTCCTTAAAACTAGAACTGCTAAATCATGTCCAATCCTGGCTATGTTTCTTCAGTACTTGAATTCTTTCTTTCTGGATGCTCGCATTATTTTTTTTTCACCTAGAAGCTTGGGATCATGACTAAAAGGTTCCTGGAATTTTTCATTTTGAGGTTTCTTTCAGAAGGCAAAAAAAAGATTCTTCTGCTATTTTGCCTTCTGGTTCTAAGAGATGTGGGCAGTTTTCTTTTATGATCTCTTGAAATATGATGTCTGGGCTTTTTTTTTTTCGGTCATAGCTTATAGATAGTACAATGATTCTTGATTCTCATTGGTCTCTTTCTTAAGCCAGCATTTTTTTTAATTAGGTGCCTAACATTTTCTTCTATTTTTTTCAGTCTTTTGACTTTGTTTTAATATTTTTTTCTTGTCTCATGGAGTCATTAACCTCCAGTTGATCTATTCTAATTTTTAAGGGAGTTTGTTGCTTGGATAAGTCATGTGCCTCTTATGCCAGGCTATTAACTCATCCAATTCTTTTTTCCATAGCTTTCATTTCCTACTTTTTCCTAGTACTCATTTCATTTATTTAAAAAAAAATTATTCCTTTTTCAAAAACTCTTACTTCATCTCTTCTAGAAATTCTAGCTGAATTTGTACACAAGCTGTATTTTTCTCTGAGTCTTTGCTTCTAGAATTTTTGGTATCATTCCCTTCTTCTGGGTTTATGTCTTTACATCCCTGTCACTAAATTACCTCTCTATGGTGGGATTTTTAAAATTTCATTATTTTTTCAGTCTATTTCTTGACTTCAGAATATATGTTAGAGCTGGACGCTGAGTGTTTTTGTAGGAATGTCTAGGCTGAGCTTGTGTTCTTTATGGTCCAACTGCACCTTTGGGGAGTATTGAATAATATGCTATTCCAGGATATCAGAGACAACTTTGTCCCCGAAGTACCATGAACCAGGGCAAAGTCTGATTGTTGCTCTCCTGGTCTGAGTTCTGCACATTCATAACCTAGATTTAATCCTAATCTGAGACAACCATGTCAAGAGGTAGGTACATTTACCTCGGTTGGCCCTGGATCTGTGACCTAGACTGGGTAGTAAATAAAAAAGCTATCAGTTGGGAACTGTTCCTATACCCTTCACATGATCAGGACCCCATGTATATGTCAGAGATCTTATTGACCTGATACATAGCCTCTCCCTGTACCAGAATGCTTCATATAATCCTTCCTTGTTGTATTCTATCCCCCAGACCTCTCTGTCCCCTTGTGCTGACCTACACTGGAAAAAAAATGCATCACTGATTTTTTTTCATGAATTTTCTGTTCAGGACTTGGTCCCACACACTCCCTGGATCTACATAAAGGAATTGTGGGACATGGATCAGTTACACTTCCTACTTCTCTGCCATCTTGTCCAACACTAAAGGTGAGGGAGAACAGTCAGTATTACCTATTGTATTAATGATATGGAAAATCTACAGCCAAAATGTTGTGGATAGAAAAGAAAGGACTGTGAATAATGATATCAGTTTAAAATCTGAGGCCCTAAATAAAACTTTCCAAAAGGGAAGATTAATTTTCCCAGAGGTAAACATAAGTCTATAGGTCTAGACCCTGGAAGAAATACAGATCATTTTTCTTGTAAGTGTTCTCCTTTTCTTGTAAATGCCTCTCCTTTCCTGGGTTCTTAATTATTTCATTCTCCTTGAGAAAGGCAATCTTAACCTAAGGTCCATGAACTTGTTTGGTTGGATTTTTTAGGATATGTTTGGATAATTGTATTTTAATATCATTTTTTTTCTTTGCAAACCAATGCATTTTATTTTATACATTTAAAAACATTATTATAAAAAAAAAGTCCATAAGGTTTACCAGACTGCCAAAAGAGTTGAAGACACAAACTTTGACACATGATCATGTCTACAGCTGAGTTGGGGGTGAGGGTGGGAAGGGAGACAAAGGGACATAAGAGAGAAAATTCTTTGATTTCAGCCTAGGACCTCTTGTTTCTGGATTGCTCTCTTTGGATCTGTTTACTGAGTTTGAACTACAGTGAAGGTAAATGCTGAATAATGAAGCTTTTTCAGTATAGTTTGATTCCTGACAGATTATCTATTCTATAAATATTTGATGAACTACATGGCTAGATTATAACTAAGTTTTCAATACATTTTGCATTCTCTTTACTCATTCTTCTAAGAATAATCTTCTGTGTTGCAAGAGAATATTAGAAATCAGCAGATCTTAACTATAAAAAAAAATAATAAGCTCCTTACCATAGGCAAGTCAAGAAAGTAAGCATAGATCCATAAACCTAGTTCCTGAGAGAAATCAAGCTGTGGAATATGTGTGTATACATGTATGTATGTGTATGTATGTATATACACACATGTGTATATATATTATTTAGTATAATGAAAATTATGTACATTGAAAAGAAATTATAGCTTATAGATAGGCAATATTTTATAATTTAGGATCAAAGGTTTATAGGAAGAATTGATCTTAGACAGCATCTAGTCTTACTGCCTTATTTTATAAATAGGGCAACTGAGACCCAGAGAGGTAAAGTGATTTGTAGTAAGTGGCAGAGGTAGTCTCCTTGGTCTCCAAATTCAGTCTTTTCACTGATTCATACTGATTCTATATAATGTGTTCTTCCCAACAACCTTAGGGGGTAAGGTGGGAGCCATTGCCAGTCTTCTTGATCTATGTCTTGCCTTTGGATTCAGATGACTCTGGAGGAGAGAGTGAGGTTAATGACTTTGCACAGCACTCCCTCACTTAACTCCAATTCACTTGCCACTCAAGATATCATCCTACCGATGGCATTGGTTCTCTTTCAGAACAAAGGACAAACAACAACAAATAAGGGGTAAGATCATGAAATTATCAATATATCCAGTTTATAGAAGGGGAAATTAAGACTTAACAGAAGTTGAGGGATTTAGCACAAGGTAAACAATAAACTAAAACTACACAGATAGAGAGATACATAGATAGATAGATAGACAACAACCTTTGTTTTTCATTTACTTACTATTTTTCTTTGATTTTCTTGAGCATCTAAGGGGAAACTCAAAGCATATTTTGTAGTCTGATATTCTTTTTCTTGAGTGGTCTAGAAGAATATTATATTGAAAATGCTTTATTTGTTTTAGTATAATCACTTGCCTTTGATTGAATAATGTGATTAAAGAAGATCTTCCCCACTCATTAATTGGCCTGGGAAGATTTGTAGGAAGGCCCACACCTTTTGTTAATGAGGCATTGGTTCTCAAGGATTGTGATGCTCTCTGGCTCTAAAAAGTGTATAAACACTCTGAGGTGTGATTTTACTTTGGGACTTAGTTTTTGGAAGAAGTTTGGTGTGCCAGATGAGACTCTGGGAAACTGCTAAGCAGGCCCCCTGGCTTTGAAAACCCACATTTTGGTGATTCCCTCTCTGGTAACTATGTATACATGTAATGGTCAGACATCTGGATCTGTCTGTTGATCTGTGATGTATGTATTGCTTCTGTCAGACATTTGGAAGCATGTCTATTGATTTTGATTACTCTGTATTTTCTCTGAAGTTCAGGGTGCTGACTTTTCCCTCTGAACTAAGTGAATGACACATGTTCTTGATTAAAGTGTTTGTTGACCCCTCAAAAGTTGCCTTTCCTTTTAGAAAAACAGATCTGTGATAGGAGACCCTCCTGTGTATGTCAGGGTGCTTACTGCTACGAAAATACAAAAACTAGAAGAGGGAGGAAACAGTTCCAATCAAGTCACGGTAAATCAACAAACCTTAAGCCCCTACTATGTTCCAAGCACTGTGCTAAAATGAAAACAAATATTAATTTAAGTTCCTTTACTTCAAAACCATGAATGTGTGTTGTTGTTTGTTTTTTAACCATCTCAAGGGAATTTATAATTTTAGGGTAAGCCATCTGGTTTCAATTCACCTCATTCAGAAAATGTAGACATAACATTGATAGGAAGACAAAGTAATTTGCAGGTAGTGATCCAGGTTCTTTTTCTTGTAGGGAGGCTGGGAGGCAGAGTCTGAATCTGTGATTCTATGAATGTTGGGAATTTTCAGAGTGGAAACTCTACCCAGTGGTGCAGATCAAACACTTGTCTTTAATGTACAGCCTTAGAAAACTGTCTGCGGCTCTTAAATTAAATGACTTTCTCTGGGTCACAAAACTAATATGTGCTGAAGAGGCAGAAATTAAAATAAGTTCAGCCAGCACAATATCCAATATGCCTTTCAGTCATGCCTGTGATGAATAAAATGAAAAACAGAAGGAAAAGTATGCAGATTTGGTATTCCATACTAATTGAGGTCTTCTGACCCAAGTGCCCAAAAGAACCAAGAATGCAGTAATACTTTCCTCAAATTCCAAGCTTTATTTACTCTGAACTTTATTCAGTCATAATTGGGCATTTACTTTTGTGATCCCAAGAGTTTAACAGTAATTCTGAAAACATGAAAAGTAATACAAAAATTATGTCTTCAAACTGCTTGAGAACTTTCTTCTTCAATATCATCAGAAGTAGCTATCACAGTGTTGAGCACAGTAGCAGTTCATTAAACACTTGCCGAATGACTCATTTATTGAAAAATTAGGAAAGAAAATGATCCCATCAGAAAAAGTTAAAGAAGCTAACATTTTTACCCTAAAAGGTTATGAAGCACTGATAATAACTGACTTCAAACAGATAAAAGATTTTTTTATAGCAATGACTAAGAAGATGGAATGAGTATCTCTAAAAAAATATTTAATATATTAAAACTACACAATTGCAGTGCTGGAGAAGACTTTTGAGAGTTCCTTGGACAGTAAGGAGGTCAAATCAATACTTATTAACTCTGACTATTCATTGGAAGGACAAGCTTAACCTTAAATATTTTGGTCACACAATGTGAAGACAGAGTCTTTGATGTTGGGAAAGACTGAAGGCAAAAAGAGAAGGGGATGACAAAGGGTGAGATGGATAAATAGTGTCATAGAAGCAATGAACATGAGCTTGGACAAATTTCCAGAAATAATAGAAGACAGAAGGGTTTGTATGGTCCACAGGGTCAAGAAGAGTTGGACATGACTAAATGAACAACACCACATCGAACATCATTTCAACTAACTTGCTTAAGAACTACTTTTGAATGAATGAATGAAATATCATTTCCACTGGATATAGGTATAAAATACAAATATAATTGTATTCAGGAGACCTTCCTTGCCCTCAAGGAGTTTAATTCTAAAAGGGAAAAATGACCCACTTAGGAAGATTGAAGAGTGATTGTGGCAAGTAGAGCCCTAAGGCAATCAAGGGACTTTACTTTTCCAGAAGTAATGATAATATTGATCTGGTCATTGTTTGTAGAACAAAAGGTTTAAAGTAGGGGAAAGAAGAATGAGTCTTAGGGTGGGTATATATGATTTCTTTAGCAGGCTGGAGTGAGAGGAAAATAGTGGTAAGGACCACAAGGATGGCTAGGTGGCACAGTAAATAGTGCCAGGCCTGGAGTGAAGAAAACTCATCTTCCTAGGTTCAAATATGACCTCAGACAGGTATTAGCTGTATGACCCTGGGCAAGTCACTTAACCCTGTTTGCCTCAGTTCCCTCATCTATAAAATGAGAGAAAGGGGGTCACAAAGAGTCAAACATGACTGAAAATGGCTAAACAAGCAAAAGGACTATAGTTTGGAGCCAATTAGAAGTATTAAGTTTTTAATCAATCAGCAAAGCCACAGTTGAGAGGGTTTAACTGCCAGTAGTGTCAGAGCAACATGACAGGTTAAATGCTCATCATCTCTTGTGTGCATTATTGCAGTAGCCTTAACTACTCTTCTCATCTCCAATTTCTCTCTTCAATCTAGATTCCATGTAGAAGGCATATTAATAAGATTCAGTCTTCCTTTTTGTGTGTAGGATAAGATATAAATTCCTGTTTAGGGCATTAGACTTTTATATTCTGACATTAACCTGTCTTTCCTGGTTGAGTTCATTTGACTTCCCCTTCCTATTTTTTCTGCCAAACTTGTTCTATTGCTATCAGTGTCATGTCATCCCTCACCCTCATGCCTTCATGTATGCCTTCCCACATATATGGAATACTATACTTCCTCCTCCCCACCACTTAGTTAAATCCTTAATTTCCTTCCAGACAAACCAAAGAATCACTTCCTACATTCCACCTTTCCTAATTATCTTTGACTTTTAACTATTTTCCCCTCCAAAAATCACTTTATACTTACTTTGTATATATTTTTGTATTGAACTAACTGTGTATATATTTCATATGTTCAAATGCAAATTTCATGAGGTCAGAGGATGTTTCATCTTTTCTCTTCATATTCCCTGGATAGTACCTGGCACATAATAGGTCCTTAATAAATAAGCCTCTCTCATGATTCTTTGTTCCCCATCTGCACAGAATAAAACTTTGAAATATCCATGGTAGAGACATTTAAGGGAGGTGGAGCCAAGATGTCTGAGTAAAGGTAGAAAGTCACCTGAGCTCTTCCAAATTCCCCTCTAAACAATTTTAAAACAAAGCCTCAAATCACATTCTAAAGTGACAGAAACAACAAAAGACTAGGGTGAAACAATTTTCTAGCCCTGGGAAATTTAGGAGGTCAGTAGGAAAGATCTCTCTCAGAAAGGTGGTGGTTGGACCTGGAACTTAGAGCAGATTACACAGTGAATTCACTCCTTGAAGGCAGTTCATCAGTGGCAGTAGCAGTTTTGATAGCTCTCAACCCAGAGAAAGTAAGGAGAACAGAAGGAGGGTATAGGGCACTTTTTGTTAGGACCAGGTGCAGGACCTTGTCATATTTCCCCTGTGCGGTTCTGGGCCATAGTCCCAGAGCTAAGAGGAGCACTAGCTCAATAGCACTTATGGTTGTAGAAGTGCAAGGTCTCTAATCACAGTTTCAGGATGGAGAAGAATACTTCTGGTCTCTCACAGACCAAAGCACAAGCCAGGAGATCAGTGACTACAACTCTCTTTTAATCATACCACCTTGGAAGTATCAAAAAGCTACAGTTCCCCAGAGCTACCTCTGAAAACAGCAGCAGAAATATTGTCTAGCAGAGCCAGATCTCAAATTGCATTACAAAACAATAATCATGAAAACAATCTGGTACTAGCTAAGAAATAGAGTGGCAGATCAGTGGAATAGATTAGGTGTACAATACACAATAGTAAATGACCATAGTAATCTAGCGTTTGATAAACTCAAAGATCTCAACTTTTGAGAAAAGAACTCATTATTTGACAGAAAATTGCTGGGAAAACTGGAAAGTACTTTGACAGAAACTAGGCATAGATCAATATCTCACACCATATACTAAGATAAGGTCAAAATTATTTCATGATTTAGACATTAAAAAATTATTTTATAAGCAAATTAGGGAAGCATGGAAAATCTTACCTCCCTGATGTATGGATAAAAGAAAAATTTATGACCAAACAAGAGATAGGAAGCATTATGGGAAGTAAAATGGATAATTTTTATTACATGAAATTAATTTTTTTTTACAAAAATAAATTCAATGTAGCCAAGATTAGAAGGAAAGCAGGGGGGATGGGGGGGGGGAGGTTGGAGCCAGATGGTGGACTAGAAAGACACACTTATGCAGGGTCCTCCCCACAGCCTATAAAATACCTGTAGAGAGGGACTCTCAACAAATTTTTGAGCAGCAGAAGTGGAGAACAACAGAAAGGAGGAGATTTCCTGCCCATGGTGACCTGAAAGGCCCATGGAAATGTCAGTTTCACCAGATGCAGAGCCAAGCGCAGAGTCCAGACCAGCCTTGGCCATGCTGCACAGGATGACAAGACTCTGGGAGGAGGACACCTCAGTGGCAGAATCTCCAGTCGCAGCTGCAGGGCCTCAGATCCCTTGGCCCACAGGTGCCAAAGGTCAGTGACAGGGTTTTATCAGGGGGCCAGGAAGGGAGAAGGGCCTTCCCATAGCTCCAGCAGCAGGCAGCAGCCACAGAGCTTGCATAGCAGCCCATACAGAAGCTCCATTGTTGGAGCATAAAAACCCCTGGGGGCACTGAAGAGCTGAGTCTTACCTCCACCCTGTGAGGAGGCCCTGGGGGAATTGGTCTTTGTTTCACACTGAATGGTGGGCCTGCCCATACAACTTATGTGAAAATCAGCCCCCAGTGCTGACTTGGGAACTGGAGGCCAGGTGGCTGTGGAAAGGTATCTGCTAAGATTCTGGGCACAAAAATC